>CM043697.1:126508134-127093134 GCA_023935145.1 Bretschneidera sinensis
GATTTTTCTCGGTGAAAAGTCACCAAGGTTCATGAAGACGGTCGGCATAGATCATTTTAAGAGGGAAAAGAAACAGGAAGTGGGCATGGTGTCCGTTTTGCAACTTGAGTCTAACCTAGAGAATAAAGATCTCATTTACCTGGCAGATTTAGTGGAGATAAAAACTAATGGTCATCTGAGATGTGCAGTGCAACACAGGCCTGAGCTCGAGCCTGGTGGAAGGGTCCATGCACATGCCTCTTACAGAATGACTCAATTTGGTTCGACAAGGCTGTGGGAATACCTTCCAACGAAGACATCAGACTTTTCTGGTGGGGGTGGTTTGTTATCACCTTAAAGTCGCAGAGCCAAAAAAGGGAAACATGCAGTGACCTTGCACCCATATTAGCCACGGACATGAGGAAGGCATGCTAAATGAGTGAAGTAAATGAATCTAGGCTAAGTATCGGCTGGGATGGTGCGCAAGACAGTGTGCCATGCGCAATACAAGTGTATTATGCAAAGACAAGTGTACTGTGCGCAAGACAAGTGTGTTGTGCATAAGGTAAACAAATCCAAGCTAAGTGTTGGAGCCAAGATGCAGAAGGAAAACATGTGGTAAGGCCTTGAACCCATGTTAGCCATGGTCTCTTGGGAAATTACCAGAGAAAGAGGTTTATTTGATCCATGCCAAATGCGGGCTGGAATGAAGCAAATAGTGGGCTTATGCGGTGAACAATGAAGTTGGGCACAAAGCATGCGGGCTGTGTGCAGACATTGGGCCAAAGAAAAGCATTTGGGATAGGCTTGGATCGTATAAACAGGCCGTCAAAAGAGAGCTTTTGAGGCGGGCTTGTTATGGGCAAACGGGCTTTAGGAGCGGGCCTAGTGGAAAAGATCTGGACCGAATCAAGTTAACAGATGTGGGCTAGCTTTGGCACGAGCCAAGTAGCCAAGAAAATCCACAGACCGGACTAAGACAGTTGGCGGGCTAAGCAAAGTTGGACCAAGTCAGGTAGTGGGCTGAGCCAAGCAAGCCTTGCACAAATGGGTTGGCATTGTATGATGCAAGTGGCCCACGGGGATGACCCAGTCTAGTGTGCAGATTGACCAAAGTCAATCTGCATGTGCAAAATGTGGGAGATGGTAGTGGGTGGTTACTTTGTGAATGGGTTGATTATAGACCATGATCAGAAGGTGCTCCTAAAAACTAGCATGTGGAGGTGTCACCTGGCTATAAAAGGCTAAGGCAATTCATTCATTCATTCAGGGAGCTCAAGTAAGAGTGAGAGAAAGAGTGCTAGAGAGAGAAACACTTCTAGAAAAAGAAGTTGTGCTAGTAAGCTCTTTGTCTTGTAAGCCTTAGGCTCATTCTTTTGTAAATTGTGTGAGTGACAATAAAACAAAGAAATGGACAGTTGCCCATAAACACTCGTGTGCACTTATGATTGTGGGTGCATTGAGTTGGCTGGCTAGTTTCAAGGGAAGCTAGCGCCATCACAAGGCGAAAAATTCGGTGTCGAAAAGTACCACTATAACACTTGGCTTGGTGGCTATCTCCTCGTCTTCCATATATAGTGGAGACTTAGGTTTAATCATTTTCCTCGTCAATATTCTAAAAATAATAATTCAATAATGTTTCAATAGTTATAATTTTATAAATTAACTTAATTACATAAACCTAATATATGAAATTTTACACACTCCAGTAATGATTACTAATTTTGACCATAAATATTAAAAACTCATAAATCTCAAAAAACTATATAATTAATTCATATGATAAAATCGATTTATTCTTATTTGTCTTCACTTTTTTTTATTTTATCATATAATTAATTCATATGATAAAATCGATTAATTCAAAAGAATTATAGGTCTAATTAAAACGCTTTGAGAATCATTGTATAAATAGGTGTGAACATGATTTTGTGCATAATAGAATAATTTACTTAATTACTATTTTTGAAAACTATATCATTATAATTTAATTTACTTGGATTCTCTCAAATAACATTTTCCTATAATTATATGATCGTGTGACCGTTGAATTTACATTTATTATTATTTCAAAAATAAATATAAGGTAAGTTGACAATTGCAAAATACTTTTTCTTATCCTTTCGAGCGGTGGAATTAATTTTTTTATAAAAAAATTTGGATCATGGGCTAGATATGGGCCTATCTTATTTTGGAAATTTAACTTTTTATTGCCATAACATGCAATCATGTTGATTATATATGGAAACAATTTATTGAGAGGTGGTTTCACACCATTAATATAAAGATTTGAAACTTGAAAGGTGATGAATAAAAAATCATGTAAAGAAAGAAATATTTCTGTTCTTCGTTGGTAATTATAGATCCAAGGGTGCAAAAACAGAGACAACTTTTATTGCTTAAACCGCAACAAAAATGTTAGGGCATTTTTTGATGGGATTTTTAAAAACTGTTTTCAGTTTTTAAAAACTCGTTTTCATGTTTGGCAAACATTTTTCAAAAGTAATTTTTTAAATCAGGTTTAAAAAATTATTTTTTGAAAACCTAAAATTGGTGTTTTCTTACATAATTTTTAAAAAAATAACCCTAAAATCAGTGTTCACTTATCTGTTTTATTCTTCCTCCATTATATATAAAAAAAATTAAAATTTTGAAAATAAAGTATTATTAATTATATTTAAGTATTTAGGAAATATGAAAAATAAAATTAATATAGATTTTAAATTTAAACTCAAAATTAAAAATAATTATAAGGTGTATCAAAACAGTTTTCAAAATAAGATTATCCAAACAACATTTTACTGTTTTGGAAACAGTTTTCGAGTTACAGTTATCCAAACATGTTTTCTTTAGAAAACATCAGAGAACTGTTTTCAGTTTTTATTTTTGAAAATTAAAAATAAAAAACTGTTACCCAAACATACTCCTATTGAACAGCAGTGGATCAAAGTATCCTACAAGTCAAAATCATGATGAACTTGGCTCACAAGAGATGCGACATTACAGGCTATTAGTAGAAGTGGAATACGATTAAGTTTTGTACAACATCTTGTTTTTAGTGTTTTCACTTGAGAACAAATCTTTTATGAAATTCAATAAAAAAGTAAAAGCAAAAATTGTTTTCATTATATATTGTAAAGCTAAATTCATCATTATGTCGATCAAAGTAAAAATGAAAATTGTTTTCATCATATATCAATATATAAACTTTTAAAATATCAAATCATTTTGATTGAGTTTTCATCGATCACACCACATAACAGAGATTTCGTGTTGTTATTTTATTTATTTTTTTTTTTTGGGGGGGGGGGATGTGTGGAGGAAAGGAAGGGAAGGGAAGGGGCACGGGAAGGAAAGGCTGTTGGCATAGCATGCGGCATGCCCATGGCTAAGCCGAGAGGCCCGAGAAAACTTGTATTCCTTTGGACTTCATTTAGGTGCCACATACAATTTGGTTTAAATTTAATGTTGTGACTCAAATCCATGTTGGGTAAGTAAAGCTATTGGGTAGGGTAGGATAAGGTAATTTAATAGGATCGATAATGATATGGTAAGTTGCTCAACGAGTTAGGTTTTATTGTATCTCATGTTTGGAGCACATTATGTAAAAGGTTGAGTAGTATATTGATAAATTAAAAATACTCAGAATATATGTATTATGGGATATCTGAATTTTCTTAGTCTCTTCGTTTCATATTGTTTGCTAACTTTGATCTTTTATTTATTTATGTAATTTTGTCATTTATTTTTCTTAAATATTTTCTTAAATTAAAAATACTTTTTAAAAACTAATATAGTCTACAAAATTATATTTGAAAAAATAGATAATTTATTAATTTAAAATTAAAAAAAAAATTAATTATTTAATCAACTATATTATTAATAAAGCCAGAACCTTCATTTGGTATCTATCTCTCGAAATGTCTTATAAATCCCTACTTAAATATTTAAATAAGGTTTTATATGTAACTATATTGACTCCGACTCTCACATCTTCATTTGGTGTTTATCTTTCAAAATATTTCATAAACTTCTACTTAAATATATAAAAAAATATTTAAATAAAGTTATATATATAACTATATTGATTTCAACTCTTTACATCTTTCTTTCATATTTTTCTCTCTCACTTAAACTTAACTTTTCCACTTTTTTTATTTTTCTCTCACTGTCCCATTCATACTTAATTTGTAAACTCTTATTTTCAACCTCTGTTGATTTTCTCTAAACGTGACTATTATGCATGGCATCGTAAGAAGATAATTATTAACATATTATTTTATCACATAAAAATATACATCAACACACGCATAATATATGTTGAGATGATAATATGATAAATTAAAAATAAAAAAATAATTTTACATCACTATTTAACTAAGTAGGTTTTATACACCCATCATAGGGTAATTGGAGATTAGTCAGTGTGCACTAAGTAACAACTATCCTATTTAATATAATATTTTACACCAAACACCAGATAGGATAGTCTTACTCACCCCTTACACTACACTACCCACCATAGCAAACGTAGTCATAAGAATTATGATAAACAAATGGATAAAGATGAAGAAACAACATATAGATTAAGAAACTGTTGTTTTATATTTCGGGGTATGAGCCAATAAAGCGTAAAATGATTTCTTTTAGTCCTTCAATGTTACTAATAAATTTTCAAAAAATTACCAATGAATCTCTTGAAAAAAAAACTGTCAAAACCTATTATCACCGCACGATGCTTCCCATCAACACTGTAAACAAGTTTCCAAATCAATGTATGGCTTAGATGCAACTCAATTAATAACCACGACAGATCAATTAGGGAACATATTTTTGTGATAATGTCACGTAAGCCAAATTGAGCCTGCGATTCAAAAAAGCTAAAAAAGTTGCGATAATAGTATATTTGTAACAAATGAATTTTAATGAATTGATTACCTTTGATTATAAAAATTAAAATTTTTGATAAAAAAAATATGATTTGGAGTCTCTTTAAAAAAGACGTGATATTGAATGAACCAAAAATTTTAAGTCAACCACGATCCTCCAAGAGCATCGATGCAGTTTATGGAGCCCATCTTGAAGGCCCAAGTTGATGAATCCAATAGAATTTCTAAAAACGACATCGTTCTTTAAGCAACTGTCTCACTTTCACGCTGACATGGCATTTGGTGATTCGGCTTTTTCCTAAAGTTTCCTCTGATGAAGGTCAGGATTATACGCCCCCCATTAATGAAGCATAAAAAACAGAAACACCAATATCCTTCAATGCTGCACGTCTTCCTTATCATCGTAACCGTCAAATGATTCCCACAATTTCCTCCTCCTCCTTCGAAATAAATCCAACGGTCAAATCACAATCAAACGATACACTAAAACGTACGCTAACATTTTACCTATCTGAGAAGCCGGTCAACACAATGACGTAAGTCTAAACCCCATCCATCCAGTGGCTGCCGCGTGGTAAAATTAAACTCCTGGGCGGACGTTAAAACTAACTTTTAACTAGATTTGATAAACCAATTGGGTCCGTTCTGTCAATCAGAATCACAGAAAAACAGAGCATCCAAAGAGAGAGAAAGAGTCTCACTTAGTCAAAACTCGCAAGAAACGTCTCTGAAACAGGAAAGACATTTTCTTTTTTTTATATTTTCTCGTTACACTATCTCTTTTGCAAGGAAAATCTCTAGGGTTTCTCTTTACTCCCTCTCTCTGGGTTACAAGGAGTTGCAAAATGTGAGGGATTTGCAAGCTTCACAGGTTTGGCTTCTTCTTTCAGTTTCTGTTTGGTTGGTGAGTAAAGAAATAATTTACTGTTTTTGGTTTTGGGCAAAATGAAAAACTAAAGCTTAGCTCAGCTACATGTTAGCTTTCTTCAGTGAACATTTTTTCCTATTCTTCCCTCTTAATGGTTAAGGATTTTTGTTTCTATGTGAGAGAGAGTTGTACTGTTGAGCTTGTGATTCAGTGATGAGTAGGAAAATGTTGGGCTTTTTCTCCGTTTAGTTACTGAGAAAATTAAAGTTGACGAAGGGAGAGAGATTTGTTTTTTCCCCTAATCTAAAATCTAAATATTTGGTTTAGTTGAGCTATTAACGAAACGAGCAAAAGAACTTGCTAGCTTAGTTAATGAAGTGTAAAAGGTCCAAGACTTTTGAAATTTAAATTATAGTAAATATATGGTTTCTTTTATTTTGAGATGCCCTTTTAAATCATTGTTAATTTCACACATTGTCTAGGTTTTTCCGTTTCTAAAGGATACCTTACTGTTTAACGAAAACAGAATTTCGCTTAAATTGTTTCTAAATTGAATTATGGGTATGGGGAACACAATGGTAATGAGTTTGGGGAGCGTAATGTTTGTGTTCTGTACTTGTGTTACAAGGTGGACTATGTTAGGCTATGTTTGGAGCCTGGTGGTTTTTTTTATTTTGTCCAATGTGGTCTCTTCGGCACTGTTTGTTATTTGTTTTATTTTAACCCGAAATACAAGGGTTTCGTCTTATTCTTTTGTGTAAGTGAGTGAGCCGTATTTTTTTTCGTGAATACAGTGAGGGGTGTCTAGGGTGAGACCTCCTTGTATTGTTCTTCAAGACATAGTGAAATCCCTGCAACTCCTTGGACGTAACTCGAGTTTCGGTGAACCACGTAAATCTGTGTGCTGTGTGTTTGCCTTTGTTTTATTTCTATTTTCTTCTCTATATTCGCATCTCAAGATCCGTATGGATAGGATAGTTTAACCCCAACAACTGGTATCAGAGCTATCGGTTTTTTGAGTGGGAGTGATGGCCGTAGAATAAGGAAAGGCGACAGGAATCGAGAAATTCGATGGCACAGATTTTGGGTATTGGAGGATGCAAATCGTGGATTATCTCTATGGGAAGAAATTACATTTGCCTCTGTTTGGGGCAAAGCCAGACAGTATGAAAGAAGACGAATGGAATCTTCTTGATAGACGGGTACTGGGAGTTATTCGATTAACTCTATCAAGATCAGTTGCGCACAATGTTATGAAGGAGAAGACCACCAAGGATATGATGGCGGCTTTGTCCAGTATGTATGAAAAACCATCGGCTAACAACAAAGTGCATCTGATGAAAAAGTTGTTCAATTTGAAGATGGCGGAAAGTACCCTTGTTGCGCAGCGTCTGAATGAGTTCAATACAATTGTTAATCAATTGTCCTCTGTTGAGATTGATTTTGATGATGAGATCCGTGCTTTAATTGTTTTGGTTTTTTTACCAAAAAGTTGGGAAGCCATAAGAATGGCGGTGAGTAATTCTGCAGGGAAGAATAAACTCAAATATGAAGATATTCGGGATTTGATTTTAAGCGAGGAGGTTTGCAGGAGAGATGCGGGTGAAACCTCGGGTTCTGGTTCCGCTTTAAATCTTGAGACAAGAGGTAGAGCACAGGATAGAAATTCCAATTGGAGTAGATCAAAATCTAGAAGAGGATGTAGGAGTAAATCCAGATCTGGACGACAACTGGAATGCTGGAATTGTGGCAAGACTGGCCACTTTAAGAAAAATTGTAGAGAACTACAGAAGAAAAGGAATGAGAATGATGCTGCAAATGCTGTGACAGAAGACCTACATGATGCCTTATCACTTTCTGTTGACAGTCCCATTGACTCTTGGGTTTTGGACTCAGGAGCTTCTTTCCATATCATTGCACACCGAGAAATCATGGAGCACTATGTGACAGGTGATTTTGGGAAGGTATATTTGGCTGATGGGGAAGTCTTGGATATTGTGGGTATGGGAAACGTTCGCATTAAATTGCCGAATGGGTCTGTTTGGTTGATACAGAAAGTGCGACATGTTCCAAAATTGATGAGGAACTTGATCTCTGTAGGACAACTTGATGCTGAAGGTCACACGGTGACATTTGGGGTTGGTACTTGGAAGATTACAAAGGGAGCCATGGTAGTGGCTCGTGGAACAAAAACGGGTACTCTGTACATGACCTCAAGTGTGAGAGATACTATTGCAGTGGTTGATACAAAAGTTGATATAAACCTATGGCACCGTAGGCTTGGTCACATGAGCGAAAAAGGGATGAAAGTGATGCTGTCTAAAGGGAAACTGCCAGAGTTGAAATCCCTTGATTTTGATTTGTGTGAGAGCTACATTCTTGGGAAACAGAGAAAGGTTAGTTTCTTGAAAGGAGGCAGAACTCCAAAGTCTGAAAAATTGGAGTTGGTACACACAGATTTGTGGGGAGCTTCCCCGGTTGCATCTCTTGGAGGTTCGCAGTATTATATCACATTTATTGATGACTCAAGCAGGAAGGTATGGGTTTATTTTCTGAAAAATAAATCTGAGGTATTTGAGACCTTTAAGAAATGGAAGGCCATGGTTGAGACTGAAACAGGTTTGAAGGTAAAATGTTTTAGGTCTGATAATGGTGGAGAGTACATAGATGGGGGGTTTAGAGAATTTTGTGTTGCTAATGGGATTAGGATGGAGAAGACTATTCCCGGGACACCACAACAGAATGGTGTGGCTGAGCGCATGAACAGGACCCTCAATAAGCGTGCTAGAAGTATGAGGTTGCATGCTGGTTGCTAGAAAATTTTTGAGCCGATGCAGTTAGCACAGCAGCTCACTTGATAAATCGAGGACTGTCAGTTCCTTTGGATTGCAGGATACCTGAAGAGGTATGAAGTGGGAAGGAGGTAAACCTTTCTTACTTAAAAGTTTTTGGCTGTTTATCTTATGCTCATATTGACTCTAATGCTCGCAGTAAACTAGATGCTAAATCCAGAAAATGTTTCTTTATTGGCTATGGTGATGAAGCTTTTGGTTATTGGTTTTAGGATAATCAAAATCAAAAAATCATCAGGAGTAGAAATGTGATTTATAGGGCCAGAACCAAAGAAGTCTGAGTTTGTTGACTTGGATGAATTTTCTGAGAGCACAGTGCAGAGTAGAAGTCAAGAAAATGATGAGAATACAGACCCACAGGTAGAACAGTGTACGCCCATAAGTGCTGTCCGAATGTCTTCTAGGAACATTAGACCTCCACAGCGGTTCTCACCATCCTTGTTCTATATTTTGTTGACTGACAGTGGTGAACCAGAATGTTATGATGAAGCTTTGCAGGTTAAAAATTCTAGCAAGTGGGAGTTGGCCTTGAAGGATGAGATGGACTCACTGATGACGAATCAGACATAGAAACTAACTGAATTGCCAGAAGGGAAGAAAGCTTTACATAACAAATGGGTGTACAGAGTAAAAGAAGAGCATGATGGTAGCAAGCACTGCAAGGCCGAATTGGTTGTGAAAGGGTTTCAACAGAAAGTGGGTGTTGATTACACAGATATTTTCTCTCCAGTTGTGAAGCTAACAACAATCAGGTTGGTACTGGGAATTGTGGCTGCAGAGAACCTACATCTTGAACAGTTAGATGTGAAGACAGCATTCCTTCATGGTGATTTGGAGGAGGATATTTATATGCATCAGCCACAAGGATTTGCAGTGCAGGGAAAGGAAAATCAGGTTTGCAAACTGAGAAAGAGTTTGTATGGGTTGAAACAAGCTCTAAGACAATGGTACAAGAAGTTTGACAACTTCATGTGTAGCACCGGGTTCACAAGGTGTCAGGCAGACCATTGTTGTTATGTTAAGAGTTTTGACAACTCTTATATCCTATTATTGTTGTATGTGGATGATATGCTCGTTGCAGGGTCTAACATTGAGGAGATTAATAATCTCAAAAGGCAGTTGTCAAAACAGTTCGCAATGAAGGATTTGGGTGCTGCAAAACAAATCCTTGGTATGAGAATCATCAGAGACGGAGTCAGTGGGACTTTGAAACTTTCACAGACAGAGCATGTGAAGAAGGTTCTCAGTCGATTTAGCATGGATAGTGCTAACACACTTTTGGCTAGTCATTTTAGACTATCTAAGGATCAATCACCAAAGACAGAGCAGGAACAGGACTACATGAGTAGTGTTCCCTATGCCTCAGCTATTGGAAGTCTTATGTACGCCATGGTCTGCACAAGACCGGACATTGCACATGCAGTGGGAGTAGGTACATGAGTAATCCGGGAAAACAACATCGGGAGGCAGTCAAATGGATCCTGAGGTATTTGAAAGGCACTTCAGATACATCTTTGTGCTTTATTAGGGCAGGTTTAAAACTGCAGGGTTTTGTGGATGCGGATTTAGCTGGTGATGTTGATAGCAGGAAGAGTACTACAGGGATTGTGTATACTCTGGGTGGTACAGCTGTAAGTTGGGCTTCTAAGTTGCAGAAAATCGTTGCTCTCTCTACTACAAAAGCTGAGTATGTAGCCATAACTGAAGCTGGGAAGGAGATGGTTTGGTTACAGGGTCTCTTGGATGAGCTGGGTAAGAAGAATGAGAGGGGTACTCTACACAGTGATAGTCAAAGTGCTATTTTTCTTGCTAAGAATCCGGTGTTTCATTCCAGAACGAAGCATATACAGTTGAGATCTCATTTTATTCGCTCTCTTCTCGACAGTGAACAGTTGGTACTGGAGAAGATTCGTGGAACTGAGAATCCAGCAGATATGTTGACTAAGGGTGTCACTATTGAGAAATTGAAGTTGTGCTCAGCTTCAGTTGGTTTGCAAGCTTGAGGACAGGTGAATGAGTTGCGGCGATGGTTGCTTTGTTTGAAGGCATGTGGTGCTTGGTGTTGGTGATTGGACTAGTCTCCAAGTGGGAGATTGTTAGGCTATGTGTGGAGCCTGGTGGTTTTTTTTTTATTTCGTCCAATCTGGTCTTTTCAGCACTGTTTGGTATCTGTTTTATTTTAACCCGGAAATATAACGGTTTCATCTTATGTTTTTGTGTAAGTGAGTGAGCCGTCTTTTTTTTTTTCGTGAATACAGTGAGGGGTGTCTAGGGGTGAGACCTCCTTGTATTGTTCTTCAAGACATAGTGAAATCGCTGCAACTCCGTGGACGTAACCCGAGTTTGGGTGAACCACGTAAATTTGTGTGCTCTGTGTTTGCCTTTGATTTATTTCTATTTTCTTCTCTATATTCGCATCTCAAGATCCGTAAGAATAGGGTAGTTTAACCACAATAGACTATTGTCTGTCAAAAAGCTCAAAGTCGGTTGCTTGTTCATAGAGTCTCTTGCAATGTTCATAACTGGCTTTGTGTGTGTGCATTGCAGTTAAAATCTACCTAGGATTTGATAAATGTTATTTTCTTATAATAATTTGGTAAATGTTATTTTATCATGTAAAAGTACAAGATAATACCATAAATTATAAAGCCTGTATAAGCTTTTATAATAAACATAATCAAATATGATACCATTTGCTTGTTCCATTATTGGGTGATGTCATTGTAATCTATACTTCTCCTCAAATTTTGTGATTTTCTGATAAACGTTAGGAACGAGCTTTTTATTGGTTGAGCTTTAATGGTAGTTCCTAAATAAAGATTAGATATGCGGTAACGGGCTTAAGTTACTTGTTGATGAATGTGAATTTGAAGGAAAGACAGAAAATGGAATAATTTTTCTCTGTATTATTCACTATTAAATGGTTTACACAGATTTTCTTTATATCAAAGAATACAAGTACAAAATAAGGAAACTAACTAAAATGGCTAGCTGTTCTAATTAATTACAGAGTTGACTAAAGAGCTATTTACAGAAATAAAAATACAGCTAATAAAACTCATAATATTCGGTAATATTATGACCGAATCTTCCTTTTTCAACACTCCCTCTCAAGCTGGTTTAAAGATATCTTCCATAGCTAGCTTGCCAATGATTTTATCTAACTGTCTTGTACGAAGTCCCTTTGTGAACACGTCTGCAATTTGTTCAGTAGTAGGAATGTATGGCATGCAGATCGCACCGTTTTCGATCTTTTCCTTGATAAAATGTTTGTCAACCTCCACATGCTTTGTTTTGTCATGAAATACTGGATTATGAGCTATTGAAATAGCAGCTTTATTGTCACAATATAACTTCATAGGTAACGTGCTAGAGATCTTCAGTTCTTCTAACAGTCTATTTATCCACAACTCTTCACAAATCCCATTAGCAACTGATCTAAATTCAGCCTCTGCACTACTTCTTGCTACCACATTCTACTTTTTACTTCGCCAAGTAACAAGGTTGCCTCTAACAAACGTGCAGTAGCCAGAAGTTGATCGTCTATCAATGGCACTCCCAGCCCAATCTGCATCAGTATAGGCTTCAACTTGCAAATGCCCACGGTTCTTGAACATTAAACCTTTTCCCTGGAGTTCTCTTCAGGTATCTGAGAATTCTATAGACTGCATCAAAGTGTTCTTGTCCTAGTGAATGCATGAACTGCTAACCATACTAACTGCGAATTCGATATTTGGACTTGTATGTGACAAGTAGATTAGTCTCCCAACAAGCCCTTTGATACTGCTTTCTCTTCACAACTTTTTCTTCAGTTTTAGAAGGCTGCAGCTTAAGGTTGGGTTCAATCGGTGTCTCGGCTAGTCTACATCCTAGTAGACTTATTTCTTCAAGTAGATCGAGAACATATTTACGTTGATTCACAAATATACTTTTTTTGGATCTAGCAAACTCCATCTCAAGAAAGTATTTCAAAGCACCCAAATCTTTGATCTCGAAGTCAACTGCAAGTCTCTTTTTTAATCTCTCCAATTCTTCATTGTCATCACCTGTTAAGACTATATCATCCACATAGACAATTAAGATTGCAATTTTGCCTTCTTTACTGTGTTTGTAAAACATAGTATGGTGAGCTTGGCTCTGACAGTAGCCACAACTCTTTACAGGTTTCCCAAATCTCTCAAACCAGGCTCTAGGATATTGTTTGAGACCATATAACGACTTTTTTAGTTTACAAACTTTGTTTGGTCCTAACTGTCCCTCAAACCCGGGTGGTAGGCTCATAAAGACCTCTTCCTGAAGATCTCCATTTAAAAAAGCATTTTTAACATCTAATTGGTGTAAGGGCCCGTTGAAATTCACAGCCAAAGATAACAAGATTCTGATTGAGTTTATCTTGGCTACAGGGGCAAAAGTTTCCTGATAATCGATCCCATATGTCTGACTGAACCCTTTTGCAACTAGTCTAGCCTTGTATCTCTCTATACTACCATCAACTTTACACTTCACTGTAAAGACCCACTTGCAGCCAACTGTTTTCTTCTCCTTAGGTAAATTAACCATCTCCCAAGTACCACTTCGTCTAAGAGCATTCATCTCTTCTATCACTGCTAATTTCCAATTTGGATCATCTAGAGCTTCCTGAATGTTTCTCGGAACAAACAAGTGTGAGATTTTGGAAGTAAATGCCCTATGGGTATGAGAAAGTTTTGCATAGGAAAGATATTCGGTAATGGGATATTTAGGATTTTTTTTGCAAGTTCGGATTCCTTTCCTAATGGCTATTGGAAAATCAAGATTTGATAGTTCTTTGCTAGGAGTGGTAACGGGAACTGAAGATGAGTTAGGGAAAGATTTACCTGTGATGTTTGGAGGTCTGGTTCCCGAAGGTTGAGATTGATCATTTCCAAGACGAATAGGCTGACTTTGACTCCTTTTATGAATCATTTTCCGAGTATAAACCATAAGCTCAGGATTTTGTTGTAGTAATTCTCCCCCTGGTTTAGATATAGTAATGCTTGGCACTATATGACTAGGACTCCCTTCATTGTTTTAATTGATTTTATCACTTTGTTCCTCAGGTTCAGATTGTTCCTGATTTTGAGTTTCTAGAATGATAGTGGGAAGAGAAGAATGTGGTGTAGTAGTCAAAATCACATTTGGTAAAGGAGTAGGGAATAAATCCCAAAAAATTTCTTCCTTCACCTCATGCTCCCCCTGAAGACAATTTTTGTGAAAATAGGGTTTATTTTCAAAGAACAAGACATCCATACTTACATAAATTTTTCTTGTTTAGGGATTATAGCATTTATATCCCTTTTTATTGGTTGCATACCCAATGAAAACACATTTTTCAGCTCGAGGATCAAGTTTAGACCGAGTATTATTAGGTATATAAACAAACACAGTGCAGCCAAACACTTTTAGAGGCAAATCTGAGTACATTCTTGATAAGGGAAAGCATTTTTTGAAACATTCTAATGGTGTGCTGAATTTTAGAACCCTTGTAGGCATTCTGTTAATCAATAAAGATGTTAAAACCGCTTCCTCCCAAAAATATTTTGGAGCATTCATTGAAAACATTATAGCACGAGCTACTTCAAGCAAATGCCTATTTTTTCTTTCAGCAATCCCATTCTGTTGAGGAGTATCCACACAAGTTGATTGATGATGTATACCTTTTTCTTTTAAAAAATTTCCCAAAAACCCTGTAAAATACTCGGTTTCGTTATCAGTGTGAAGAATGCTAATTTTTGTTTGAAATTGTGTTTCAACCATTGTGTAAAAATCCTTAAAAAGTTTTTCAACCTCAGATTTTTTATTCATCAAATAAACACAACATAAATGGGTATGATCATCTATAAAGGTAACAAACCATTTTTTTCTAGAGATAGTAATAATTCTTGAAGGTCCCCAAACATCACTATGTATTAAATAAAAAGGTTTTGAAGAAGCATAAGGTTTTGGTAAATAAGTATTACGATGACTCTTTGATAAGCAACAACTTTCACAGTAAAATGATGAACAATCCAAACCCTTAAATAAAGTGGGAAACAAATGTTGAAGATATGAGAAGCTAGGATGTCCTAGTCTTAAATGCCAAAGTATTATTTGCTCATAAACAGAATTAGAACTAACATTGCTGAGACCCTGAGCCTTTTTATTATTGGAGAAATTATCATTAAAGTAGTAAAGCCCACCTTCCATCTTAGCACTGTCAATCTTCTTCCCCGAGTTCCAGTCCTGAAATTCACAGTAAGTATCATAGAAAACAACACGACAATTAGATTCTTTGGCTAGTTTATTCACAGACAAAAGGTTACAGGCTAGTTTAGGAACATGAAGAACAGATTTAAGATCTATATTCTTAGATAATTTAATCAAACCTTTCCCGGCAATAGGTGAAAAACTTCCATCTGCAATTCTAATTTTTTCAAGGCCAGAACATGGTGAATAAGTGCCAAAAAGATTTGAAAGGCTGGTCATATGATCAGAGGCTCCAGAATCGATTATCCATGGAGCAAAATTTGAACAAGAATGGGCATTAAAAGCACTACCTATTTGTGCAAGAGAGACACTAGGAATACCGGATGAGGAATTGGATTTTAGTAGTTTCAGAAGATGATTCATCTGCTCCTTGCTGAAGGGACTTGACTCAGCTTCATTGGCAGTGGGAATCACACGTTTATTTTTGTCACCAGGCTTGTTGCTTTTCCAATTTGCTGGTTTTCCATGAATTTTCCAGCAAGTATCTCGAGTATGGCGTGGTTTGTTACAATAATCGCACCAGACTCGAGGCTTCTCTTCAGTTTTGTGCTGAAAATTGGCTGTCTTATTAGCAATAGATTTGGTAACAAGGGCAGAACCTTCAATGGCCCCGCTGGTGATCTTCTTCCCCAACATTACGTGTCTGCGGCTTTCTTCTCTTCGAACTTCAGTAAACACTTCACCGAGTGGAAGAAGTGGAGTCCTGCCAATGATCCTTCCCCTAACTTCATCAGACTCCACGTTTAGTCCGGCAAAGAATTTGTAAATGCGATGAGCCTCCACAGTTCGTTTGTAATAACTAGCATCTTTAGTGGATTTCCATTCAAAATCATTGAACACATCCAAGTCCTGCCTCAGCCGCTTCAATGAATTGAAATACTTGGTGACCGAGTCTTCGCTTTGTCGAATCTCGCCAAGTTTCAGAATCAATTCATAAATTTGAGATTAATTTCCCAAATCAGAATACATCTGATTAACGTTGTCCCAGAATTCTTTGGCCGTAGAATAACACATATGATTTGAACTAATGTCCTCATTCATCGAATTCACGAGCCAGGTCATTACCATTGAATTTTCTGCATCCCAGGTCGCATACGCTGGATCCTCCGGGGCTGGTTTCTTCTTTTCTCCTGTTAAATACCCAATTTTTCTCCATCCTCTGATGTACATCCGAACTGATTGGGACCATCGTAAGAAGTTGTTCCCATTAAGACGGATTGTAGTGATTTGGACAGAGTGAGAATAGGTACTGGGGTTTTGAATTGTAGGGTGGGTTGCAGGATTTGTGAGGGGTGGAGTTGACTCAGAGGAGATGTCAGACATGGCTGGATTGAGCAGAAAAAAAAATCTAGTGCTTTAGGGTGACTCTGATACCATGTGAATTTGAACGAAAGACAAAAAATGGAACAATTTTTCTCTGTATTATTCACTATTAAATGGTTTTCACAGATTTTCTTTATATAAGAGAATACAAGTACAAAATAAGGAAACTAATTAATATGGCTAGCTGTCTTAATTAATTACAGGGTTGACTAAAGAGCTATTTACAGAAATAAGAATACAGCTAATAAAACTCATAATATTCGGTAATGTTATGACCGAATCTTCCCTTTTCAACAATGAACATGGCCTCTTTATTTGTTACAGTTTTTGGTAATAGAGTACAATGGGCAGCCTCTTAGCACTTTAGAATCAATTCCTGTGTCTATCAACTCCAAACATGTGAAAGTTAGTCTAAAAGTATTTCAAACTATATGATGCAGATTGCAGGATGGAAATTGAAGGATTGTTAGACCAAATAACTGAATAAGAATTTTTCTGTGTTGTATGTTAGGAGTTTAAACTGTGAGGTGGAGTGAGTACAGTTACAATGTAACCAAGTGGAGCCTACATACGTCAATTCTTTCCCCAAAAAAAAATACGTCCTTGTGCTGCATGAAATATTTCTAGCAGTGGGTTGGATATGTCATGTGTGGAAGCTTAAACATACTAGCTACAACAGCTAATTTGATAGAAACAGCTGAGCATAGTATGATTTTCATCTTAGTATGTGATTTAGATGCTGATGAGGAGCTCGATTCTCACATTGTGACACAAAATCAGAATGCTAACCAACCAATTAATTTGCAATATGCTGGATTGCTTAGCGTTATAATACTTATTTGTAAATAATTTTTTATTTTTTTCGTATCTTATTGAATTGTTTGTATAATTATAATGGTTTATACAATTAAAACGCTTGATTTTATGTTTTCTTAATTTTCTGCAGGTCATAAAGCTGTCTCTTTCTGTATTAGTGCTGTTTTCTTAGCAAGAACAAGTGTAGTGTTTTTATTTTGATCCACTGTATATGGCTTCTACCGGTACAATACCTGCTTCAGCAGTTGGAAAACCTAATGAGAATACAATGTTTGCTGAGAAACTGCCAGAGGAGATCAATGAAATGAAGATCAGGGATGAGAAGGTTGAAAAGGTTGGCTTTACAGAGATTTGGAGATGAGTGATTATCTTTTTGTAGCGGATGTTTTGCTTCTCTACTATGCAGCCCGTTTTTTCCGATGTTGACAGTCTTTCCATTACAGGAAATAGAAGCCACTGTGGTAGATGGAAATGGAACTGAAACAGGACATATTATTGTAACAACTATTGGTGGTAAAAATGGTCAGCCAAAACAGGTACGTTTGTGAAATCATTTAATGGAAATTGATTCTCTAATAGAATACAAAGCCAATATCATCTATCTATCATCTTATCAGTTATTCTGAACTATTTGGAATAGTTGTGTCAATTATGATAAGACTAACCATGTTCACTTGTAGTTCTGTTCTGAAAAACTAAATGAGAAACATGTATCAGACTGATTCTATTAGAACAGAAATACCTGCTGGTAATCAGTGGTGGAGGGAGGGAGAGACCTCGTGGGCCATGGCCCTTCTTTAAATAGGCATCTTATACTTTAAAGCTAGCCCTCTCTAAGGTTTTAAACTTTGTAATAATCCCCATTGCCAAAATTATTATTTTTTATATTGTCCTTCTAATAATGAAATTGTTGTTTAATGTCAGTGTAATGAGTCCCTCAAGATGGTATATTTATTTTGTAATTCCCCATATGTTAGGTAATTATTAGCAAACTAATATGCTAACAATAATGTGCATACTATTAACGGTACATTAAGAATTTCACGTAATAATTAGAAACTTTTTGTTACTTTAACATTACTAAAAGTTGACGATAAACGACCTCCATGAAACCTAAATGAAAATGCACAAAGCATGAAGCATAATGAAGTTGGAAAACTTAATCATCTAGGCAATTGAATTAAGGAAAGAAAACTGATTTATGATTACATGTGTAGATGTGTATAATATAATGGTGTCTATTGCTAAGTCATTTACAGTTAGGCCATAGTTTCAGCTTTTGATTAGAAGTAAGTTCAGCCTGTATATATGTCTAAAAAAGTATGTTGTTGATGTTTTATCTGACTCGGTGACGTGGACTGGTGTGATTTTACTTTTATTTCTAGTCGGGTTAGAAGTAATACAGGTTAACTAAATGCATCACCATATTGAATGTTTGATTTACTATAGCATTTTAACGTTTTATTTAAATATCACGTGTCATCAACTTTAATTTCTCTTTGTTTTGTCCCTCAGACCATAAGTTATATGGCAGAGCGTGTTGTTGGACAAGGCTCATTTGGAATCGTATTTCAGGTGATACTTTGATCGTTAATTCTGAATCATTGATGTTAGAGATCTGGTGTTGTGGGACATCTGTAGTAGACTAAAGGTCCCTGAATCTTACAGATTCTAGTGTTACAGCCTCATTTATCATATTTTGCAGGCCAAGTGTCTAGAAACTGGAGAAACTGTTGCGATCAAGAAGGTTTTGCAGGATAAGAGATATAAGAATCGTGAGTTGCAAACAATGCGCCTTCTTGATCATCCTAATGTTGTGTCACTGAAGCACTGCTTCTTCTCAACAACTGAAAAGGATGAGCTCTATCTCAATTTGGTGCTTGAGTACGTGCCTGAGACTGTTTATCGTGTCGCAAAGCACTACAGTAGAGCAAATCAGCGGATGCCTCTGTTATATGTTAAACTTTATACATATCAGGTCATTTATGCAATCATTTGAAATGTTTTTCATCTGAGCTATTCATATCTTTGCTTAGTTTTTTATTATTAGTTGCAAGTAAGCTATATATCCTTGACCCCAAAGTATAATTAAAGAGAACTGGAATGACAAAACTGTCTAGAAAATTTAGACATAAATTGTACTAAGGTATCAGATTGAGAAAAAAAGCCTATGGAGAATTTTCAGGACAGGTTTGAGAAATTTAGTAAAATGCAGTGTAGATTACAATTATATGTGTACACCATATTCATGAACATGCATGTTTTATGCCACTATGACTGTCCAGTCCTCTTTAGTTAAAGTCCTCCAGTCTCCATTCGAGTATAGATTTTTAGCTGGATTTCACTTGACACCCACAACCATTTCATTGTTTATCACTTGGTAGAAATGTCAAATAATCAACTGGTGTTCCCCAAAAATGTCTTATGTGATAATGATGGGGAACACGAGGAAGATTAGGATTAGAGATTTTAATCTAGGAATTGGGAGATATGAGGATAATTATGTAATTGAAAATATTAAGAATTATTATTTTAGTTAGCTTCCTTATTTGAATAGAATTAGGATTAGGCTTATTTTTTTCTATTGTTATCTGATATGTTGTTCTTATCTTGTTAAGATTTAGTCTTTATCTTTAGGTTAGGATTCTCCTATGTATATGGGAGATTCATTTGTTATTCAACAACTTATGAATGAAATCAGATTAAAATATCAATTTTCATACTTTGTGATTGGGTATTGAATTGTCCATGTGATCTGGATTACTGTTCCATATGATTTGGTTCAGTGTTCCCATATGATTTGGGAAGATCCATGTGATTTGGATCGTATCTATCTTTAATTTCCTTGTTTCTTTTCAATTCTTCAGTACTGTACGGTATCAAGTGGTATTAGAGCTCTAATTTCATTCCCTTGTGAGAAAAAAAAAAACACCGTCAGAAAAATCCCACGAACAATAGCCAAACATATCTTCTTTTGTTGTCTGCTGTCAACCTCCACCACCGATCGCCGGTGCCGCCACCAGTCGTGGTCACGCGTCGGCGCCACCACCAGCGGCAGTCACGCGTCGATGCCGCCACCAGCTGCAGTCACGCGTTGGTGTCGCCACCAGCCGTGAACAGAGAGTCAGACCAAGCCAAGCCCGAGCCGAGTCAGTTAAAAAAAATTCGAAGTTTTCTTTTTATTTTTTTACTGTAATTACAACATCAATATGAATATGAGTGTGAGCAGAGTTCTCGGGATGTTCATGCTTTGAATGGTAATGGCAATTATATTTATGATGATGAGGGAGTTGCGTATAAAAATTATTATTATGCACCTAAAGATGCTAACCGTGGTTGTGTTGGGTATGATCGTGCTTAATCCAATTTCTGAAAGAATTGGGCAAGCCCTTAGATGTTGTGACAGGGCAAGCTGATTCCGAAGTTGGTAACTCCAAGCCCACTAATGATAGAGAAGACTCCACAGAGCACCAAGATGAAATCAACGAGAATGAAGATATTCAAATAGGGGTTGAATATGTTGTCCCAATTTCATGTGAGACTGTCGTAGCTGGACCATGTCAGTCAAATGATGACTTGGTTATGCCCATTGAGTTTGTTGGCCAAGTTCAAGACCAAGATGCCGACAAAGATAAAGGACAGGTTGACGACCAGCTTGATGTTGTTGAGTATATTGAACCAGTTCCATGTGAGGTTATTTTATTCGAACCAGTCCAGCAAGATGATGAGTTTGCTGAGCACATTGAGACAGTTGAAGAAATTCGAGACAAACAGGATGACAAGCTTGATTATTCGATTGAGGTTCGATTTGAAACATTTGTCCGTCATATTGACTTTGTCCTCTCTATCTGGTTTCAAGTACCTAGGCAACAAACGTTTTCAACAAATTTTTTTCCCCTTTTGGTGATTTCGCCTACCGAGACTTTCATAACCATGCTTTGTTCCTCCATGCCTTCGAGTTCTTACTACTGGAACATTTTTCAACTCGAAGATGAGTTCTTTCTAAGTGGTGGAGAATGATGGGGAACATGAGGAAGATTAGGATTAGAGATTTTAATTTAGGAATTGGGGGATATTGGGATAATTTTGTAATTGAAAGTATTAAGAACTATTATCTTAGTTAGCTTCCTTATTTGAATAGGATTAGGATTAGGTTTATCTTCTTCCATTGTTATCTGATTTGTTCTTATCTTTTTAGAATTTAATCTTTATCTTTAGGTTAGGATTCTCCTATGTATATGAGAGATTCATTTGTTATTCAACAGCTTATGAATGAAATCAGATTAAAATATCAATTTTCACACTTTGTGATTGAGTGTTGAATTGTCCATGTGATTTGGTTCAGTGTTCCCATGTGATTTGGGAAAATCCATGTGATTTGGATCGTATCTATCTTTAATTTCTCTGTTTCTTTTCAATTCTTCCCTACTGTACAACATCAGATAAATATTTCAAGCATATGTATTTTTGTTTTAGTGTTTTTTATGTTTACTTTTCTAAATGGTAACTAGAAGAGATGGAGAGATAATTATTACTATTTAAGTTGGTGATATCATTTCCTAAAATCTCTTTGACAATGTTAATAAAACCATTGTCTATAGGTGAATGTGAAATATAGAAGGTGTATGATAAATGACACTTTCCTATTTAGTTCCGTTGGTATGAGAAACTGGGTTCCAGTGGAAATATTGTCTTGCAACATTCTGGATTTATCTTATATTTGTAACGTGTTATGACTCCTGTGGAGATTTTACAGATTTTTAGAGCTTTGGCATATATACATGGAGGAATAGGAGTATGCCACAGGGACATTAAACCTCAAAATCTTCTGGTTTGTATCTGAATTATGAAGCTTGGATTTTTTTTCGATTTTTATGATGGTATGCTATTTGCCAATAGAATCTGCTCTTGCAGGTTAATCCTCATACACATCAGGTCAAGCTATGTGATTTTGGAAGTGCGAAAGTTCTGGTAAAGCCTTTCTGATTATGCATCGACTTCTTAATATGAAATATTTTACTGTTTACATTTATTAAGTCAATATATGAAAGGTTTCCTTTTTTTTCTTTCGATTTTCAAACTGTTGATTGTTGATACTTAAGATGTGAATGGTTGTTGGAAAATACTGATACGATGCTACTTTGATGTAATGTTTTTTCTTTTTTTATAAGAACTTTGATGTAATGTCTTTTCATAAATTCTGAGGGACCCTAAAATGAGATTCCAAAGATATCATCAGAAGTAATGGATTATACTGTCCCTAAATGTGTCCTCTATGATGATATATTTTCTTGTCCAAAAGCTTTTGGTTAAATAGAATGATGGAAATTTCATATGATAAATTGTCTATATGAATATCATGAGCTGCCTATCAGAAATTTTAGAACAGCCATGTGAAGAAGCATTTACATCATTATGGATGTATGGATGAGTGAATACAAGACTACGCATTGCCTATTGGTGCATCTGGTAGGTGTCTTCGCTACCTTGTTTGTGTGTTTCATTTAAATCACTTAGATGAAGGAAATCAAGCATGTTTCAGGATTTATGGTCGGTTATGATTTTTATTAACCCTCATATGTCTGAAGATGTTGTACGGCTGTTCCTTTTAATTTTCGATGTCCATGCTCCTTATTTTCCCTCCTTTCTGCCGCCCACCCTGTCTTATTATTTTCATGTGATGCCTTGCTTTTTTTGTTTGGGTTTTCTCCATTTTATTATTCTGATCTAAGTTTCACCACTTTTTCTTATGCAATCCAAATATTGTTTCATCATCAGGTCAAAGGCGAGCCAAATATATCATATATTTGCTCTCGTTATTATCGAGCACCTGAACTTATATTTGGGGCAACTGAGTATACAACTGCTATTGACATATGGTCTGTGGGTTGTGTCCTTGCTGAATTGCTTCTTGGACAGGTTCCTTACAAGCTAGAAAACTTTTTTTATACCTAACATATAACAGCGAGTGAATCTGAAAATGGGTACTTTTCCCTTTTTTGGGCCTTTCCAAATTTTGGTAGCCTCTCTTTCCAGGTGAGAGCGGAGTTGATCAGCTAGTTGAGATTATTAAGGTAAATTTTTTTAAGGCCTTGTTTGTGTGAGATTATATCTATCTCAAAGTTAACCCAAAACTTTGATCCATTGACTTCTCTAAATTGAACTGAATTAGTTTATTCTTTGAGTTTAGGTACTTGGCACACCAACTCGAGAGGAAATCAAATGTATGAATCCAAACTATACGGAGTTCAAATTCCCACAAATCAAGGCTCATCCTTGGCACAAAGTGAGCAGCCAGTTTTACAAGGGCCATTTTTCTCTATTTGTGATGCTTTGTGTTTTATTGTGAAGTAATATAGCAATGTATGTTTCTAATTGCAGATATTCCACAAGCGCATGCCCCCTGAAGCAGTAGATCTTGTCTCAAGACTTCTCCAATATTCTCCAAATCTTAGATGCACTGCTGTAAGTATTTACTTATTCGGTTCCCTAAATATTCCTTTGCAAATAAATATTTGAGGTCTATGTCTAGTTCTTTACAGTTTTCTATTCAACTGATTCAGTTATGCTGGAAATTATGATGGTATTCTTGTATTGTGCCTTACAGAATTCTTTGGTTGTTTGTTTATCTGTATGTTTCTCAACCCAACGTGCTTCTGAATGTGATTGAGCATCAAATGAAAATTTGGGGTCCATCTGATTTCCTGTGTAACTGACGGCCACAGAATCAATTTGAACTGAGCCATTACAAAAAATAGAGTACATTTTATTGATTCTTATGCTATAAACATGGAATTGATTCAAATGATTCTTCTCCTGAAATTTCACAATACGCTGCTAATTAACTGTTGCAAATTTTTTTTTTTTTTTAAATTTTTTTGCAGTTAGAGGCTTTAATCCACCCATTCTTTGACGAGCTTCGTGATCCCAATGCATGTCTTCCTAATGGACGCCCCTTGCCTCCACTCTTCAACTTTAAACCTCAAGGTCACTACCTTATCAAGTCTTTTCCTTTTTTGATGCCATACCTTTATGATTACTGCTCACTGATTCAATGCCATTCAAATGTTGATGGTGCCTTGCAGAGCTGAAAGGAGCAACTTTGGAGCTGTTAGCCAAGCTGGTACCAGAACATGCTAGAAAGTTTGGAGCAATTAATGTTATTTATCGAAATTTGTTGGTCATGCATCTTGTTTGAAGGATTAGGAACGTACCCTTTTGTTGTTAAATCACTGTGATTAAGACTGCTATTTGTAAACCTCGTGGCGATTCACGCTAATGACTCATGACACTATTAAGCCTTTTCAAGTTGATAAACTTTAATTGTGTTATGCTTTCCCTGTTGTACATTACCTTGCTCCTCGCTCTCTTTCTCTCAATTGTTATTTGTAAATTGAAAGATCCTGCCTCCTGTATCGAAAATTTACTCTTAACTTGATGGAATGCATTCAATGTCAATGTGTCTGTGTTGAAACTTTGCAGTCATGCCTAGAGCAGGTACACACACCCTCCCACTTCTGCCGTTAGTAGACCCGCATCATATATCAGTGGTATAATGGGGAAGTTTTTGGTATTTAAGTAAGACAACTCAAAAATTCGATTAATCAATTGCAACCAATCGAAATTAATTCAGTCGATCAATATTGAAAATATTATTATTATTTGATTGAATGTTGATCGTAAATTTAGAAAATTGAAAAATCTAAAGGTGGTTAATCGATTAATCAACTGTAACCAATCGAAAATGCTTTTATTATTCGATTGAAATGCTTAAAAAATTTGTAAGTCGATTAAAATTTTTAATACTTCAAAACGAAGCATGGTTGGGGATGTGATTATGCTGTCAATATGGTTTATCTCGGTTGTTATTATTGCAGGATTCTAACATCTATAACTTGCATATTGGCACTTAAATGAAGAAAATATTAAAACTTATAATAGAATCCTCACGCTTATACAAGAGTTGATACGCTTGCTCTATTTTTCTTCTTCTCATTTATAATATAGACTTTGATCAAAGCAGGAATAATATGATCCAATTGCTACGTGCAGCTAAGCGCACTGCATCTTGTTTCATACAATCTATAATGAGGCGATACATAAAAAGCAATCACATATCGCAATTTTTCCTTAAAAGTTGATGATAAAATTTGACGATTGTTTTGGAATCTTAAAATCTATTCTCTAGGATAATAATATTCTTTTATAGATAAAAAAAATTATTATGATACGAATTGAGTGAAAATAAAATAAAATAAATTTATCGTTGTTAAAAGAATTCTAATATTTTTTTTAAAAAAAGATAATAAAATTTAATTTCTTGAACAAGATGCTACGAGTATCAAACTTTCGTGCGCAACATGTTTTTATATTATTAAAATTGACGGATTAATGCAGCCCGAATTATTAGAAAAGTGTGATCGAGTATATGACTATATTAATAAAGAGATAGTTGAAATCAACTCAGCAATAAAATTGAATATATATATATATATATATATATATATATATGGATCAAGGAAAGTTAGACAAGTCTGACAACTTCACCTGACTGCATAGAGAAACTTGAGATGTGTTCGGTTAAAGAAAAATTTTGGTGACGTTTTAAAATTGATTAAAATATATTTAAATCAATAAATTTAAATTGATTTAAAATAAAATTACTTAAATCAGTTCTACCGACCTTTGACATGGTAGACATATTCTTCGTTTTCGTGCACTTCTACTAAAGTGTTTTGCTTTGTCAACCGTAAGCATATATTCATGGAGTATCTTGGTCTCACAAACTACAAAGGAAGAAACAAATGCAGTAATTTTTTTTTTCTTTTAAAAAAAGGAAAAACCAACATAATAAAAACTCATAATAATATGCTTGACAAGAAAGATAATAAAAAGAGTTAAAATACATGTATAACCATATAGTATGGTTCATTTTCATAATAAACTTTGAGTTTTTTTCACAAACCTTGTAGCTTGCATTGTTAGTATAGTGTAAGCTCCTATTAACTCTATTGTTTAGCTATATCTCATTTGGCTTTGAGATTGACTCATTTTTATGTCCAATAAATTATATAAATCATTTGGAGAACATACAATAATTTTTACAAATTTTTCACTCACTTTGTATTTTTTTACGAATTTTTACGAACGCAAGCTATTTTTGTTATGATTTTTATTGATTTGGATCATTTATAATTAAATTATCTGTAGTTAATGGTTTTTTGGTGAGATAACATGACATCATTCAAAATTTAAAGTTAATGTTATGCTTGGGACATGATATTTGTTTTAATTAGGTGTTTAAATCATGTTGTTTAATAGTAGTTGTTGATTCAAATTTTAAATGGCATGGTAATCCAATTTTGTAATAATCAAACATGCTCAAAGTCAAATATTACTTTAAGTGTTTATTTATATTTATTATTAATAAAGTTAGAATTCTTATTTGATGTTTAAACTTCAAAATATCATTAAATTTTTTATTTAAATATATAAATCAAATATTTAAATAAAGTTATATATGTAACTCAATTAACTTCAACTCCCCACATCTTTTTTTTCATATTTTTCTCCCACACTATCCCACCCAAACTTAATTTATCTAATCTTCTAATCTCTCATATCTCCGGTTCATGTTGATTTTCTTTATTGCTTATAATTTATAAGTAAAAAGACAATTGTTTGTATATTGTTTTATCAAATAAAAAAATATATCAAGTATAAAAAAGAAGAGAGAACTATTGCTTTGAGTATTAAATTACTCTTAGTTACTTTTACTAGGACATTGTTTGCTTTTGGCTTTATGTGCAACTTAAAGTTTTACTCCTCGTTCTTTCAGTGGCTTTATAGTAAAATTTTATTTTTTTGCTCTAACTATTGCCTTGACTGTATTATGAAATTATTAAGGGTAAAGTCGGATTTTCAATAAATTTTGATGAGTTGGCACAAGATTTGACTAGATTTTAAATAATTAACTAACAAAAGGCTAACAATTGGTACGTAAGTGTATATTTTAAAAACTATATGAGATAAATGTTACAATAAACTAACTTCAGGTAGTTTAATGTAATTTACCTAAAGGTTTATTACTAGGTAAATCTATTGATTTTAAAAATATTAATAAATATTCGATTAAAAAACTGAATTTATTTTATTTTATTAGATTTTTACTTTATTAGTAAATTCATCAATATGTTGGACATTGTATAAACTCCAACAACATCAAAAAAAATTTAATATATAAATATTGGAGATTTTATATAAATAGATCATTTAAAAAAATCATAAGTAACAAACAAGTTTTCTAAAAAATAAATTATTTTTATGTAATTAGATATGCTAATTTAATTAAAATTTTTTGATACTTCTAATAAATTCATTAGCATATTAAATTTTATTTACGTTAAAACAATATTAATGTTTTTAACATGATAAATTTGTGTGATTGCATTTATTTCGTTCTAATCAAAATTAAAACACATTGTTTACTATATTATTTTTTAATTTATATCTAAAAAATATAATGAAAATTAATCACGTGAATGTTCCATGATAGCTAGTGCTTGTAAAAGGTTGATAAACTTATCCAAATATTAATATGGAATCCCCATGCTCTATTTTACTTCTTTCGATCTATAATATGAAGTTTGATCAATATTATAGTAAATTTCATTTTCACTTTTGAAGATTGTCACTCAACTTATTTATGTTTTTTATTTATCTCGATTGGGTCATACGCGTAAATTCATTTCAATAATTAGATTCTTCATGTGGCTGCATTTAACTTTTAATATAGTTACAACATGTGAAAAATTTTCTCTTTAATTTGATTCAATCCAGTACGTGTGAAGGTTTACAAATCATTCACAATAACAATTTGGGTTGATAAAAAACAATCATAAAAGATCAAACTGAAAAAAAAATTGAGGTTTTAATCAATTAGGGTTTCAACTTCACTAATTTAATTGTTGAAGATGAATTTTGAAGATTTAAAATAATTAGTTAGGCCTAAATGACAATATCAATAATGTTAAGCACTCAATGAGAAAGAGTCAATAGTTTAAGGCTAAATTGCATAATATGGTAATATTCAAGAATAAAAAAATAGAATTTACTCTCAAACATTACAAGTAGAAATAATGATTCCATTGCCGCGTGCAACGCATTCGTACAATCTCATTGAGGGGTTATGGAGATTGCAATATCAAACGTCAGCGTTATAGCATTGATCCGTTCACACTTTGACTACTGAATTTAATGGTCAAATATTTGAATGATGAAAATTATTTTCCTTAGACAAGTGAGGCTAAATTTATGAACTTTTTTATATTACCAAACACAATACAACGGTATACATAGACGAAATGATGAATAAAAGAATAATTAAGCCAATGGATTCATTAATAAAAAAAAGAGTCGAAACCAACTCAGTAATAAAGTTGAATTTATATTTTTATTCTTTTCGAGAGAAAGAGATATGGTATGATGGGACAATAGAGGAAAGTTCATGTATAACACTTGAATGTGTAAAAAGCTAAAGGTGTGTTTGGTTTGAGAAAGATTTTGATATTATATGTAATTTTTAAATGATGTTTCATATTATTTTATAATAAACATCATCAATTATAAATAATCAAAATTAAATTTTTATGATGTCTTAGTTTTCATTTTGAATATTTTGTAGTTATGTAAAATACTAGATGATAATTAATTTTAATAACCAAACATGATCAAAATCTAATGACTTTGACATTTCTTAGTTTGCTTTGTCAGCTTTAAATGAGAGAAAAGAAAATTCAAACACACTAGAGCACAAAATTATCATATACTCTCTGTCTACGCATCTTTCCATTCTTGATTTTATCATCAAAATTAGAGCATTGATGCATAGGGTAATCAAAGCTAATCAAAACATATAATCATTTTTGATAACTTGACCACCGTGAAGCTTGAGTAATAATTATAAAAAATTCGATTGAGTGGTAACAAATTGGTATAAGCGAAAATTTAACTTTTTTTTTTGTGTGATGTAACATTTTTTTTACGGACTTATTTTCATGTTATTCAAAATAATTGACCTAATTGATTGTTTATTAATCATTACTCTCGGAATAATCATCAAGATTAGTGCGCTTATTCAACCACAAGTGTGGGTTCATATTGACAAATGTATTAACTATTTGCCTTTGGTATATTAAAATACTATTAATTACCTCTATTGAACTACTCCGTAAGTGTATTTAAAGATGGTATTTACTTCAAATATAAAAGAGGTTTGCCCTTTTTCAGAATCATTAAACTAACCTTATTTATTTTACTTATTATATGTAGTTTTTTTTTTTATAATATTACTTTCTTTCATGGATCCAGATTGTCTTCGTTTAGTAGCCATTTTCATTTGGTTTAGTTAACCCTAAAATGATCAAAATAATTATAAGAATTTAAAATTGTTTTCAATAAGTCATTGATTTAGTTTTTTGGCTTCCAAAGATTTTGTCATATCAAGCCAATTGATGTTCGGAGAAGTGCATCATTGATAACGTTGGAAAAAGCTTAATGAAATCTACATTTTGATACTAGGTTCATCATTTTTCATCGTGTTAGCCATCCTCACACGTTATTCGTGTGAATTGAGGGGACCTAACTGTAATATCTGTATTCGTAAAGAAAAGATAAAGAAGTAGTTTAATAAATATAAGATGGATTTAAAATAATATATATATGAAAGATTTAATTTTTATAAAATAAATTTTTTGAAGAAAAAAAAATCGTGAAAGATAAGAAGAAAAAAAAAACAAAAGAAAAAAAAGATTTGAAAAAAAAAAAGGCCATGTTAAGCAGCAGCGTAATCAAAAGTGGTGAACTGCGGCAATTTATAAATATATATATATATATATATATATATATTACTTTATTTTAATTATACTTATCAAATTTTGTTTGGTTTTCTTTATCTTACAATTCAAACTATTTTATTTCTTTAAACACTTAGAAATTAAAATAAAAGTTGAAAAAGTAAAATTTTTAAGGAGTTTACGGGAGAATTTTATAGAGAGTCACGGGAAGCTCTAAGAAAAACAGAAGGTAATAACATGAAGTTTATTTTTGAAATTTAGCATACATGAAATTTCCTGGAATTCAATGTGAGAATTTTCAAATGGTCTGAATTATGAAAGAATTGAAGAATAAATTAGAAATTTTAACATAAATATTATGTCAAGTATTGACGATTAGCAACTGAGAGAGATTGCTAAGAGAAACAGGAAATGCAATGAGGTGATCCACGGGTAGCTCTAAATGCTACGTGGTGAGTTAGATTTACTTTAAGTAATCAAGATAAATATGAAATATATAGTGATAATATTTGAATAAATTATTAACTTATGATTTGGTGATAGATGAAAATTGGTTGATAGATATGATTAGAATAATTGATGTGTAGAGAATTTTTATGAGAAATAATATTATTGGAATAATGAGTCGATTTAATAATAAAGGTGATAAGTGAAATTCTTGACTAGCTATGGATGATGATTTGATATGATATATGAGGAGAAGAATTTAGTGAAATTGATCAAATAATAATTTGAGAAGAAGCAGAATAGCTAATTTGAATGTCTGAATACATGCTTGTTTTTGTATTATTGTTCATATGCATATTCATATCATTATTTATATGCATATGCATAAAATAAAAGAACCGGGAAGGCAGTCGGTTTAAATGAAAATAAAAGAATCAGAAGGGTAGCCGGTCTAAATGAGAATAAAAGAACCGGGAAGGTAGCAGATCTAAATGAGAATGAAAGAACCGGAAAGGTAGTCGGTCTAAGATAAAAACATGTCGACATGTGGGAAGATGTTCCCAAATAATAATAACATTTAAATTCATGCATTGTATTTGCTTTAAATATTGATTGTTATTGCTTGAGATGCTAAAATGTGATTCTTCAATGTAAATTTATTGATAGATGAATGAGTCTCACAGAGAAACAAATACGATAAGAAAGAAATATGGAAGTATAATATGAGGAGAATTGTCTAAGTGATTGATTATATGTTGTGAACCTCATAACAAGGTAAATGATAATGTTGAATTGAGAATTTAGAGATGATTAAATATATGATTGCAAGATTGATATATTTGATGAGTAACTTAAGAAGAGATCGCATGATGGGAGAATTATGAAATTGAGTAGCGATTACAGAATATTGTTATTGAATTATATCAAGAAAGAGATAAATGAATATCATAAGATTATTAGAAGTGATTGAATTATAAGATGTAACTGGGAGTATATAATCGAATACTTCTAGTAAATTTAATTCACTGAGCTTTTGAAGCTCACTTCTCATTGTACAATGATTTCAGGTAGCGGGTATGACAGATAGAATTGTGAGCAGAGATTCAGACTAAATCATTTTCTATAAGTCACGTAGTCCACATTCTCAGACTAATGAGAAAGAAAAAAAATATTTGTAAATATTCATGCACAATATGTTGTATATACTATTCAGTTGAGATCTGAATGATGTAACTCCACTGTTGAGAGTTAAGGATTTAATGATGTAATAATTGCAGTTTGTATTATTTTTGTATTGTTGCATATATGTGTTGTGCTGGGATTTCAAAAAGTGACGGCACCATCTCGAGAGTGACCAACTCGAGATGGGTTGTTATACTAACTTAGATCTGTACATTTTCGATGAGTAATTGGAAACCATCTACCCTACCAAGCCGAAAATAGGAAAGAAATCCAACCGTCTAAGCGTTGCTACATTTCGCAATCCCGCCTCTGCATGCACGCACCCCAATGTGCCGTGAATCTGCTTGTGGGGGTGCTCCCTAGTGAACAATACTTGCCTGTATTTTTTAAGATATTGAAAAAATGTGACTTTTTTAAAAAACATATTTTGCCAACGTGATCAAAGGTATTTTAGTTCAAAAAAATTGTGATGCAATATTAACCGTTGATTTAAATTTTAAATAAGTTTGTCACCCATTTCACCATAAACTGGAGTCAAATATAAAAAAAAAAATCCTAATAGAGATAATCATTTTCCTCATTTTATTATATTTTTTTATTTACAAATTATCATACTAAGTGAAGATTGGCAATGGACTTTGATGAATCATAGGTTTAGCTAGAAGAAATATCTCTACGTGTATCAAAGTCTTTTATCTTTTCTTTTTATTTATTTATATATCTACTTTGCAAATTGCAATTTGTATCATCAATTAAAAAGTTATTTTTTTTTATAAGTTATACATGTAAAATATGTTGGTAGGGAATGTCATGTTTTAAGATGAGATTAGATTAATTAATCTCATGTAAATAGTCAATTTTACATTTGATTGAAAGGATTTACAATTCATGTGAGATTGAAGTGAAATAAGATTAATCATAATTTTATGATTATCATTTTTGTCACACCAAACGAGCTCTAAAGAGAATTAATTAGGGGTGAACTTGAGCTGAATCGAGCTCGAATACTAAGGTGTTTGAGTTTGGATCGACTCAAAATAAAAGAGCTTGAGTTTAAGTTTCCGTCTGATTCGAGCTCAAAAATTGAGTTTGAGTTCGATTAATTTTTTGTTAGCTCGAGCTCGATAATAAACAAGCCAATTTGAACCTGAATCTTGAAATATCTATTTGAACTAGAATTCAAATCTGAATTTTAATTTTAATAAATAAAAATAAAAATAAAACTATTAATATATAAATATTAATTAAAATACGACTCAAATCAAACTTATAATAACTTATCAATTTTTTTATAAACCTCACGAGTTATAAAGTATTTGAACTCGATTTGAAATTCGAGTCAAATAACTCCATTGGTGCGAAACTTCGTCGAAATTAACAACGGAGAAAAAGGAAGTAATAAAACAATATTATAGTCATACTGTTCGGTATTACTAAGTATTGATATACGGTTCAAATTTGTCGTCTAACTTGCTGCGCCATCTGGCGGTAACTAACTTTCATAAACTGAACTTCTTAAAAGTAAATTCATTATCTCAGTTGATCATGTGAGAAGCCTAGCATCATCTTACTGTGGAGGGAAGAAAAAAGGAAAAGGAAAGAAAAATAAAATATGGGCTAATTAAACTTAATTGTCATCTTAATTTGGATTCTAACATTTATTACTTGCAGATTTGCATTTAAATAGAGAAAATATTAAAACTATTTTTTGACACAACAAAATATTTAAAACTTATCCGAGCATTAATAAAGAATCATCATGGTATAGAGTTGATACACTTCCTCTTATTTTCTTTCTTATCACCAATAATGGTCAAATATTGTACAGAGTGATTGGGTACTCTAAATATTTGCCCTCAAAACAAAAAAAAAGCACATAAATATTTTTCCTTAATAAAGTGATGATAAATTTTAGTGTCATAGAGTGATATGTTTTTCAGTTATCGAGGAGGAAACTATATTTGTTTTTTCAAAAGAAAATAGATTAATAGGTTACTTTGCGTCGTTGTCAAGAAAAAATGGTGATATTACATACTCGATTTGATAAAATCGTAAACTTTACTAATAATTATAAAAAAATTAAATAATTATTTTAATATTTAAATTTTTTATTAATAGACTTATCTAATTTAGTGACAACTCTCAAGAAACCGAAAGATAATCACTCGCAAAAAAATATTAAACCCACACAAAATGACTTTAGAATAATCTACACCGACAATTTCACTATTTTCTATATTAATAAATATAATATATAGTTACTTTTTGTACTACCAAACATAACGTACAGTCAATGAATTCATTGATGAGGAGTTAGTTGAAACCAACTCATCAATAAAGTTGAATTTACTTTTTTATCCTTGTTTATTCTTTCCAAGCAAAAGAATGATAGAAATGGACAAGAGAGGAGACAACTTCACGTGATTGCATAAAAAAATTAAGGGTGCGTTTGGTTGAAGAAAGATTTTGACATTATATGTCAATTCTTTAGCTTAGTAAAAGCATCTTTCTCTTTATTTTTTCCATACGGAGTATGTTTTTGTTGAAATATTTTGCTTTCTCAACGAAATATATATATATATATATATATATCTTAATCCAAAAAAATTAGAGGAAAAAACCAAACTTCCTTCTTATTAAAAAAAAAACAAAATAATGCGTTAGTCAGAGTAATAGATTTTTCTGCTGTTTCTCAACTTTCGATTTTTCAATATTGTGTATTGTATAAAATATATGACAATTCAATTTTTAACAGCCAAACATACCTTTCCTCTCCACTAAATTTTGTGTGCTTTGTCAGCTTAAAAACAGGGAAAAGAGAGGAAAGAAAGCTCCACACACTAAAGTACAAAATTATTCGCTACAAATATTTTCATTCTTGATTTTATCATTCAGATAACCATTAAGATTTGTCAACTTAAAATAAAATTAATTACGATATTATTATTTAACATGTGAATATTAATTTGAAATATCTTTTAATCTTAATAATTAAAAAATTAATAAATAAAAACTTAATCTTAAAATTAGTATGGACGCAATAAATAAAAGAACAAAAAAGGAGAACTCACAGCCTTCACTGCAATTAGCAGCAAGTACACATAATTTTTATCACCGTGGCAGAATAACTTCCTTTTAAACAAAGAAAAAAAAATATATTTCTTTTAAGAGTCCCTCGAAATTCTTATTCCCTCACCACCAAACCTCCAAAAGTCCAACAAGGTCTCTCGCACTCCTCTTTCTATATCAAAAGTTCACATTCGCGGGGATGTTTTTCACTCTTACCTGCAAACGGCTTTCTCTCTCTAGACCAGAAACTGCTCTCTCTCTAGATTTTCTCTGTGCATGTAGCTTCCTCTTCTTTTCATCTGCAAATTTCTTTTACCGTCGTTTTGATTTGAGTTCCAGTTCTTTGTATACGCTTGATCAATAACTTCGTTTTTCACCGTGCGAGAATTTGTTTTTTCTTTTTTGGAAACGGAGGCTAAAGTACATTATCGATGTTATTTAAGATAGCTTCATGATCGCAGACACTCTTCTCATCTGAGCTTGAAACGGCGAGTTTTATTGAAGTTAACGGTTATCATAATTAATTTTGTTTCTGTTCTTGTTAATTGAAGTTGAATTGTGGTTAGTGGAGGATTATGTGCGTTTTTGTTGCATTTTCCTTTGTTTTTGTTCTGTTATTCTGTTTGGTTGCCAAGAAAAAGAAAAGAAGGTAGTAGAACAAGGAAATTAATTCTCTTCTTCACTCTCTAGAAACAGGACAACAAGTTGTGTTTGACCGTAAAATTTTCATTTATTTTTTTTTCAGTTTTCTAATTGAGCAAATAAAAATTAGGTTTTAGCATCAAATGTTCTTTATATGTTTTCTTTTATCTTCCTATATAATATACAGTTACACGCATATACATGTGTACATATTGCTACAGGATATTTTCTTCTGAAATTTTGGTATAGAACTAGCAATAGGGTGCATGAGATTCTGTGAATAAAGTTGTGGTGGGTTTGATATAGTTAAACTGCTTTTTGTGTGGTTTAAGCAGTTAAACATGAAACGGTGAAAACACAGCTTTGTTATTTTTCTTTTCTAGATGATAACTGCAAAAATAGGGGTTAGCCATTGTTCTGATGATAGGTGCTTCTTAGAAATCAGTCAATTGATACGGGTTAAAATTTGGCACATTCCTGATAATGGGGTTTATGATCCTTATGGACAGATAGTTTATTTGCTTTTGCAGATGGAAATCGTATTTATGTGCTCATGAATGTGGCATGTCAATGTTAGCATAAAACAGAGTCCCCTAGGGACCTTAGTAATACATCTGCATGGTTAGCTAGAGAATTGATAAATACAAGATTTGATTATTAAGTTTGGCAACAAAATTCTCTATCTTATAGCAATGTTCATTGACGGGAACATATACAATCTCGGGCGCTTTCTCTGTATACTCTATTTGTAATTGGGTTCAAGCCCTTTAATTTTAATACATTTTATTTATCAAAAAAGGAACTTTTAGAACATAATGGTGTGATTGCTAAATTAAAACTGAATTTGGGATAAATATGTTGACATTTTATATGAGTTGCCTATAATGCAGTCAAATCACTTTTGGATGGTGTACTTTCAGTTAGTTCCATCTGCTGCTTATCCTATTGCTGGAAGAGAAATAATACAAAGCAACTTTCCTAACTTTCTTTTATGCCCTTATATATCTGTTTAAATTTAAGTAACATGATCTAGGTTCTATTTATTTGAAACATGTATTAATGTTTTCTGAATATGGACAGAGTGCATTCTGTGAGCTCTCATATTACCCTTCCGAACTTCGGGGCATCTCCTTCCATTATTAGAATCTTTTCCCCCCTCTGGTAGGTTCTTCCACCTTTTTTCTTTCTTTTTTAAATAACAATTCTAGGAGTACCAGATGAGATAGCACGACTGAAAATTATATATTATATCGTGCTATTAACTGATTTCGTATTACACTTTCCCTTCATGGTTGCAATATAAAATGTTGATTCTCCATCTGCAAGTACGATTTTGAGGTATTCTTAAACTCAGGGAGCTAAGGTTCGAGAGTAGGCATTACTATCGGACTTGTCTTGACAGATAGAGTTGTGAATATTCTGTGTTGGGGCACTTCTGACTTGATTGGATCTCTCTTTTGAGGTTCAACCTCTTTTCATACTTGTTCTAATTTATGTAGATAACATATTATGTGATTCTAGTTGTTGATCTCTTATGTTGTTGCATTTTTATAATTGTTCCTCAGAAATGGCATTGAGTTATAGGTTATCCAAAAGAATTTGGCATCTGTTCATTAACAAAATAGTAAAATAGGTGCAATAATAACTTGAAAATAGTTCTGTTGTATGTCGCTGTATTTCCTTCTTCCCTGAATGTTTTCCCAATTTGAGTTTTAGATGTTGCTCAAGATTCATGTCCTATTGCCTTCCTCTCTCTGCCAATATTGAAACACTCTATGGAAAGGTCATTCTGATGTGAAACTTCTGTTTGTTTCTTGATGACTTTTTGAGGACTGTTGGGTGTGCGAAAATATCAGAGAGAAACAAGGGTGAATAGGAATCATCAATAAAATGGTTAGGTAGATGGTGCATAAATACGAACATAATTTGTCAATTGGGGATTTATCTACCTTAATATTTCCTTTAATATCGATATCTTTCATTTTGTTGATAAGTTAGTATGATGTCTTTCATGGGTGAGCACATAGGCTGAGCTGGTCAAATATTACTGAATTAGACACAATACATTTATTACAGTATAATTTGATCATCTTGATATCTTTCCCACTTATGCGGGAGCCATTGGTTACGGGGATTAATCTTCTTGCCAGCTCTCTACAGAAGGCATGGGTAATTTAAATATCATTTTGGCCATTGGCAGATTTCCTGTATGGTTATGGCTTGCATTATTAATTTGTGTTTTTTAGGGCACTTACTTTTATTTTTTTTTTTTAATTTGCTTCTTGAACAGCTTGAAAATCTAATTTGGGCCATACTTTAGCTTACGGAAAAATGGTACTGTTCTATGTCCTATTCTTGCTTTATATCTGTTCATAACGTTAGTAACACTGTTTTAGTCCTTGACAAAATTTTATTTCTGAATTAAACAAACTATTTATTTGGACTAACCAACAAAAAAAAAGTAGAAACGTTTATTATTATTGAATTTATATTTAGCTATTCTGGTTTCACAATTTTTATTTGTTCATCTCTGTTTTCATATATGAATTTGTGCAGGATGGTAATACTTCTGGCATAGAGGGTGATATCGACTGGGACACAGAAGATGAGCTGGAAATTGAGAACTTTACATTATCTTCTTGTTCAAGTCCTGCACTTCCTTGTGGAGAAGCAATTGTAGGCTCTGCAGAGGTAAATGTTCCGACAAAAGCTATGCATTACATTTGACTAGGAGCAGTTTAATATGATGTTACTGCAAGATAATACTCTTGTAGTTTATTGATTATAGTGATGGTGAAAGATGGGAAAATTGTATTTATATCATCAAAGAAATATTCGATTTTGCATTTTAATGCATCTTGTGTGTGTTAATTAGTTGATGAGTGGCATATAGAAACTTTTTGGGATACTAATCTATTGTTAGTGTTTTGCATTTTCTGCACTTGTAGCTTAGTTCACTCGTACTGAGGAAGCAGTTTCTACCGTATGCTTTGAGAAAATCTGCAGGCACCACACTACTGTATGTTTAACGGGGTGGTTGAGGTTCGCTCTCCTCACCAATAGTGTTTGGGTTTGAGTCCTCCCGCTACAGTGGGGTGAGGCAGGCCTTGCCTGGTGACATGAGCCAACACTTGTGTCTGGCTCGTGGGGACGCAATAGGGACGCCACATTCTCTACTTTTTTTGTAACAAAAAATAAAAGGTCAACCTGAATCATTTTGCCCAACAATACTAAGGGTCCGTTTGCTTCACGGACAAGATTATGGTAGGATGGGATTAGGATTAAAGTGGGATAAAATTAAGATTAAAGTGGGATAGGATTAGGTGGGATTAAAGTGGGACTACTTTACTACTATGTTTGGTTCATTAGATTTTTGAATTGAGATTAAATTAGGATAACATGAATAATGACTAAAATACCCTTGCAAACCCAATATACCTTATGTGCCAAACCCAAATCTCTCCATAATTCCTTCTCTCTCAGTTCTTCTTCTTCCCTGAACAGTTCTTCATCAACCACCATCACCTTCCTCACTACCCCATCAACCACCAACAACCACAAAATCACCGAAAAATATCAACACAAACCCAGAAAAACCATCAGCAAAAATCAAAAGAACTTCACAAATCTAAAAATCAATCAACAAAAATCCACACAAACCACCGCACAAATCCACAAAAGCCAAAACCCAAGAAAAAAGTATGAAAAAAACCCACAAATTCACAGCTCTAGTCTCGGTCGGACTGGTCTGGTGCGATGGTGGTCTCGGTTGGAGGAGGGGGAGGCGCGATCTGACTAGGAGGAGGAGGGGGAGGCGTTATCTAACCAAGAGGAGGAGGGGGAGGCGTGATATGACCAAGAGGAGGAGGGGGAGGCTCGATCTGACCAAGAGGAGGAGGGGGAGGCGCAATCTGACCAAGAGGAGGAGGGGGAGGCGTGCGGCGCAATCTGACCAGGAGGAGGAGGGGGAAGGAGAAGGAAGCGCGGGGGAGGAGGGGAGGAGAAGGGAGGCGAGAGGGAGGAGGGGGAAGGAGGGAGGAGGCGCGGGGTAGGAAGGAGAGAGGAAGAAGGAGGAGGAGGAGAGAGGAAGAAGAAGAAGAAATCATGGGTGATGGGAAAATTTTTTTAGTCCCAAGACTTGGGGTTGAGTCTGTCCAAAGGGGGACTGGGACAGATTTTGTGGGATAGAGACTAATTTTGTCCCTTATTAATCCCAGATGCACAGTAAACAATTGAAATCAAACATGGACAAGGGATTGAGGTGGGATTAGATTATTCCTATCCCACCGCTGTCCCTGATACCAAACTAGCTCTAACCACTTTGCTGCAGCTGAGCTTATCGTGCAGAATATAAATTATTTACCTTTTTATCTACTCCGGAACTACCTTATTGAGCTAGTATCAAAGGGCTGGATTGATTTTTCATGGACCTCTACAGTTTATTTACCTTTTCCAGTTTACCACTCTTGTTGGTACAAAGGGGACAGAGCTGTTTATTGCATAATTAACGTGTACTTACTTTCTCTGCCTCAAGGCAAGCTCATCAGCAGGTTCTTCTGACTCCAAGATGGTTGATCATTTCCTGGGGATGGGTTTTTCTGAAGAAATGGTTGCCAAAGCAATTCAGGAAAATGGTAAACCTTTTCATTTCTTTTTTAAAAAATAAGCTTCTATCTTGAATGCTTCATCTGTGATGCTGTGTTAATAATCATGCAGGAGAGGGGAATACAGATTTGATACTTGAAACTCTCCTCAAATACTCGGTGAGTTAATGCCTATCTCATCATCTGATGCTTAAAATTGCTAATAACTCGAAGGAACACTTGAATTAACTTCAGATACTTGCATTTTTCTATATGAAATTGTCATTCTTTAATTTTAGATATGGATTAAACCTGTTTATTAGTTTAATGCTGACACTTGATTTCACTTTTTCTTGTTAAGACAAGCACATCAGCAGGATCTTCCAACTCCAAGTTGATTGATCATTTTGTTGGGATGGGGTTTCCTGAGGAAATGGTTGTCAAAGCAATTCAGGAAAATGGTAAAGTCTCTTTCTTGATTCCTTTTAAGCACCGGGCTCTTACCATGTAAACTTCACCTCTAACCTTGCTTCAATAAATTTGCAGGAGATAGAAATACAGATTCAATACTGGAAACACTTCTAACATACTCAGTAAGTTAGTACCTCCTTTGTTATTTGAATCAACTTCAATCATTGACTGCTTCTGTTGGTAGGCATTTTGCAAAATTAGATGGTTAAAATAGTCTTACACTGCTTTAATATTATAACGCCAAGGCATGTTGTTAAGTAACTACATGAAAAATGACAAAATCATTTGTATCTATCGTGAGAGAATGTTAGTGGTACAATTGAGGATGCGAATAACGTGAAGAGGAAGCATATTTTACTAATTTTGTTTTCAAACTTACATATCAGTGGTTTAGAAACTGTAAGCAAGTAATAGGTGCTCAGAGTATCTTGTGTGCTTTTACCAAACATAACTTTAATGAAGTTATGTTTTCTAAAGTATGAAATTTTATGTATGGCATTTAAAATTGAATGTGCAATTATTGATTTGGCCATTTAATACATTTTTAGGTTTTCTATTACGGTTTATATTTGTTAGGCTGGGTTCTTATTTGATAAAAATAAAAATCTAGGATAATTGTACCATGTTTGAATGAGTTCCAAAAATACACTATTCCTTTGCTAGTGCACTAGATTTGAGATGCGAGGTATCTTTAAACCTGATATCAAAAAATACCCTGAGGTTTTTTTTTTGTAGTAAAAAATACTCTATGGTATGTTTCTGTTAGCAAAAAATACCTTGTGGTATGTTTCTGTTAGTAAAAAATACCCAATCATATGTTTCTTTTAGTCAACCATAAAGTATTTTTTTCTAACAGAAACATACTTCAGGGTATTTTTTGAAAATAGAGTCAGACATATGGTATTTTTTGCCATAAAAAAACCTCGGGGTATTTTTTGAAAATACAGTCAACCACAAGGGATTTTTTGTAAGTAAGCCTTTTTTTAAAACATGAAATTTATCTCTTTATGTGACATGTTATGTTAACTTGCATTTTATAAATAAAACTAAAATAATATCTTCATTTCTCTACCAGAAATTACGCAACCATCACTTATTTATTAGTTTATGACTTTATCTATTTATAATCTTAATCATGGATGCCTGATAGGGCAACTCCACCTATACTCAAGTTCATACCCTTCGTTGTATTTATATTTATTGCCTCATGAATTTTATTGTCATCACTGTTTTTGTTGCTTTTGGTTACCAGCATATGAAACAAAAAGAGAAGTCCATTTTGCTTCATATAATGAAGTATGGTGTAATATATATTATGTTAGCAACTTATATTTTATTAATTTTTTTGCAGGCTATTGAGAAGTCTCCTCAAGCACAGCAAAATTTTGATTCTGATGACTGCTCTTCAGAATATGAAGAGTCCTTTCTGGAGGATTTCTCAGACACAGATAGTTGTTTCGATGGCGAGGTAGTGAAACATTTTTGCTACATTTTCTACTTATCATTTTTGTGATGCATAGACATTTTATATCAATGTATTTGTATTTTTTAGCTACACAGGTGAATATAATCTCCAAAATATTTGAAGTTGTGTGCTAATTGATGCATGCTTTTACATACATAAAATAATAAAATATTGGACTCTGTTTGTTTATACCTATTAATGTATTATGAAGGTGTATAAATAGAATTACATTTTGCTTTTGGATAACTAAATGTATAATTTGGCATCTAATTTTTCTCTCAGGAAAACACAAATCCTGGTTCTGATGAGGACAATAAATTGTTGTTCTTAGCGAGTATGGGATATACAGTTGAGGAGGCTCAAACAGCCCTAGAAAGATGTGGTGTGTATTCTAGTCTTTAGATGATTTTATAATGTTTTAGCGTGTTTTATTGTATATGTAAAAGATGTCACTTTATTCCTTTTGACGATCTAGAATGGGTAAAAAACTTTCACTGAGAATTCTGGTATTTCTATCTTGTTATGTCCCTTTAGCTTCACTCTTTTTCTCAATGCTAAACTGAGTCTGTTAGGGAGAGTTTGAGATTTCGAATCAGTCACCAAAATGTCCAAATTGCAAGTTATTTGGGTTGCGCTTTACTTTACATTAGAGAAGATCTATATTACCCTCTTTGTTGAGTTTAAAATACATGGTAGGTCTCTTCTGGCTTATTTTGGTAAGTCTTGTGTGTCTCTGAGTCTTTCAACCAAGGGAAACTGTCTAAAATTCTTCATGGTGGCTCAAAATCCTTCTCCAGTAGTATTAGAGTAATTTATTATGGGATCCTTTCGATGTCCTTTTCACTAGAAACTCTTTTTTCTTTATTTCTTAATGGTTATCTTTCCCCCTTATAGGAGGTGGTAGATTGGCCTATATTTTATTTCATGATATATTTTTATTTGTGTCCCCTCTCTGATTCTTTATTAGCTGTAATTAATGCACAAAGTGGTGGCCTTTTCATTTTATGTTTTGTTTATGGAAACCTTATTTAGTCTTGTTTTAATCATTGTGAAATGTGTTTCACCTGTTTCTTTTTCCATAAACTATATTTCTGTCTCTTTAACATTGCAGGTCCTGAATCCACAATTGCAGAGCTAACAGACTTTATATGTGCTGCTCATATGGCGAAGTCAGCTGATGCACTTATGGGGGAGCCTCTTGAAAATAGGGTAATTTGTTGGCCCTTTTCAAGAATTTGAATATGAAGTTTTGTGGACATTCTCATAGCTTAGTTTATTGTTTTTTTTAAAAAGACAAGCAGCATCTTGCACAACAGAAATAATACTATGATCAAACCACAATAAGATGTTAAAAAATAAAAAGACCAAACATTAGATGAAAAAGAACCAACACTCAAAGATTGGACCAAACTGCTTATGCATGCACTCCGCCAAATGATGACTGCCTTACAGTTCTCTTGAAACCCAAGCCCAGTTACAATTATCAACACTAAAAATCCTCGTGATTCATTTTATCTGACAGGAAGTCTTCCGCAGTAGTTTGTTTCAATTGTTAATGAATGATGATTGTTATCTTTCCATTTCTTTTTCTTAGTATGTTTTAATAGTAGAAATCAGCATAATTTGCTTTCTTTTCTCCATTTTACAGCCTAGGCCTAAGCTATTCGATTGTGGTAAGCACAAGAAGAGGAAAACTTCATACTATGAAATGAAAAAGCAGAGGGGGTTATTGAATGGAGATTGTGAGACCATTCGTCTCCCAAATCCAATGATAGGGTTTGGGGTTCCTACTGAACCAGGTCATGTAACGAATAGAAAACTTCCAGAATCAGCCATTGGTCCCCCTTATTTTTATTATGAGAACGTGGCACTCGCTCCAAAGGGTGTTTGGGACACTATTTCACGTTTTTTATATGATGTGGAACCTGAATTTGTTGATTCCAAATACTTCTGTGCCACGGCAAGGAAGAGGGGATATCTTCACAATCTTCCAATCCAAAACAGATTTCCCCTTTTTCCGCTTCCTCCACACACCATACATGAAGCTCTGCCCTTAACAAAGAAATGGTGGCCTTCATGGGACCCGAGAATAAAATTGAATTGCTTACAAACTGTCACCTCGAGTGCAAAAACAACAGAGAGGATCCGCAAGGCTCTTGAAGACCATGCCGGTGATCCACCATTGAACGTCCAAAAGTATGTGCTTGATGAATGTCGAAAGTGGAATCTGGTCTGGGTTGGGAGAAATAAGGTTGCTCCGCTTGAGCCTGATGAAATGGAAATGCTTTTGGGGTTCCCTAGGAATCACACTCGGGGTGGTGGAATTAGCAGAACTGAAAGATATAGGTCGCTTGGTAACTCATTCCAGGTAGACTATTTTGGGATACTATAATATGCTCATGAATTTGTTTTCTTCTTCACCTTCCTAGATTTTTATATTTTTTTTTCATTTGAATAAATTAGATTCTTAATTTCTAAATTGTTTTTCATTGTGTAATGTTCCCAGTGCCTTGTTTATTGAACTTTGCTTATAGGATCAGCTTATTTCAGGTTGACACGGTAGCTTACCATCTCTCAGTTTTGAAAGACTTGTTTCCCGGAGGTATCAATCTTCTCTCGCTCTTCTCTGGAATTGGTGGTGCAGAAGTTGCCCTTCACCGCCTTGGTATTCCTCTAAAAAATGTTGTGTCAGTTGAAATCTCAGAAGTAAATAGAGGCATTATGAGGAGTTGGTGGGAGCAAACAAACCAGAAGGGAAATTTGATCGACATTGCAGATGTGCAGCATCTGAATGCTGACCGCTTAGAGCAATTTATGAACTCGTTTGGAGGATTCGATCTTGTTGTTGGTGGGAGTCCATGTAATAATCTGTCTGGTAGCAACAGGCATAGTCGAGATGGTCTTGAGGGTGAACAGTCCTCGCTCTTCTATGATTATATTCGTATTCTTGACTTGGTGAAGTGTATGATGACAAGAAATCATCAATGATATCATGTAAAGGAGCTCATTTCCAGTCACTAGCATTAAATTTAGGTTTCTTACATCATTCCATTTTTTTTTTCTATTAGAACTGGAATAATGACTTGCAGTTTTTTTTTAAGTTTATCTTGTGGCTGCGGGAATTCAATTGTTAAAAGAGGAGGGCAGAGCTGTTAGATTATTATTTTTGTTAATTATTATAATTGTGATGCTTTTTAGCTATTTAGAGGATGTGAAGTCAATTCCACACACTATATGCTCCCTCATCAGAGACTTAGGGCAAGCTTGTCTTTCTGCTAGTTTTCAAACTTGCATAAGCATTCAAAATCTGGTAAGTTGGCAGTCACCATCCTCTTTTGTATTAAAGCATGATTTGAATGGAAGTGTCAAAGGGCATTCACTTGCAGAATGTTGAATGAATAGTGATAGGGGTCATCCAATTTTGCCACCCTTTTTATTCATTCGGACAGTGCGGATGCTAAGTAATAATTTTGAAAACTCGAAAACTTTGCGCGATGTAATGCCGTCTCATTAATTGAGTCCGCTGATGACTAAACTAGTTCCGTGGCCATCATTTTTTATTATACATTAATATTTGAAGCTTTGGAGTTATGGAACATTGGACAAGTTATAGTGACAGCATGGAAAAGGAATTTCAGCAACTTTAACAGCTTCATGTGATTGCAGAAAAGAAAACTAAGGATGCGTTTGGTTAAAGAAAGATTTTGACAGTACATCAATTCTTTAACATAGTAAACACTAAGCACGTCTTTCTTTGTCATTACCGTGCACCTTTATTCATCTGCAAGCAAAATATATTCATGGCGTATCTCGATCTCACAAACAATGTCTTTTTCTCAAGAGTCATGACTTTTATGATGTCTCTCAACTTTCGTTTTCATTTTCAATATCATGTTCATGTAGTTGTACAAACAGCGCTGATATGGAAACAGTTTCTGTATATTTTTTTTGGTTTGTTAACTTCATTGGTAACTCTGAACAATTCTATTGATAATTTTTAGAGGCTTAATTAGTAACACAGAAGAATTGAAAAAAAAAGTTCATTTCACTTTGCTGGGCATGTTGTTATTGACCGGTCGAAAAGATGTCAAGAAGAAGAGATTTTTATTTTACATTGGAATGAAATTTGATTGATAATTTTTAAATTTTTTATTAATAATATTGTTTGAGTATGTACGAATGATATTAAATTAATTTTTAAAATTACGAGTCAAATTTTTAATTTGATATAAAAATAAGTTTTACACTTCTATGTAAGGAATAATTTCTCATCATGGAAGACTGTTTTATCTTTATCTTTGACTGGTCAAAATTGCTTTATCCCTTCTCAAAAATCGTCTTAGCACTCTAATTTTAATAACCAAAACATGCCCGAAATCGAAAGGTTTTCATTTTTTAAGATGCTTTGTCAGCTTAACAAGTGGGAAGGGAAAGAAAAGAAAACCCAAACAGAATAGAGTATAAAATTATCATATACTCTTTTTACACGTCTTTCCATTCTTGATTTACTAATTATCAATAACGTTGATGAAGGTCTTGAACACTAACGATATATGTTTAGCTATTTTTGGTAATTTGATTATTACGTTTATATCAAGACTAGAAGTGAAGATTGACATGGGACTTTGATGAATCAAGGGTTTAGCAACCAAAAATATCTCAATTTGGTTCGTAAATATGATTAATATAAAATTAAAGTGACGTTGGATTAGAATAGGAATAAATTAGATAGGTTAAAACAGTAATACTTGTATTTTTGTTTGGTTCAAAGGATTAGTTAAGTTTATCCCACCTGATTCTTGTATTTAGTTGACAAAATTAACATTAATATTAAAATCAAATAATGAGTGAAATGATAAAATTATTTTCAATCTTAACAATCCAATTAAAATTTTAAATTACGTTTTAATTGTTGATTTGTAATTAAAGATCACAATTGTTAATTTAGATTCTAATATTTATAACTCGCAGATTTGCACTTAAATGAAAGAAAATGTTAATGTAATACTTATCCAAACATTAATATAGAATCATCATACTTGCAAAAAGTTGATACAATTGCTCTTATTTTTCTTAGGGGTAATGAGAAATATTTTAGTTAAAAGTAAATTATAACTATATCTCTCAAGTTTTGCTATAAATATAATTACATCCCAAGGTTTTAAAATATGTCATTTCCCTCCAAATTTTCATATAAAATTATAAATGCATCCCATAGTGCAAACAAACATTAAGAATTTTAGTAAAAATCAAATGAAATGATAATGTGACATTACATATATTTTTGGTTTAATTCAAGAAGTAACTCATATATGAGATTTCAAAGCGTTGAAAGAAAAACAATTTTTATGATTTCAGCTAATGTTTTTAAATAAAAATGATGTGATAGTTGTTTTTTAAAAAATTTGAATGTAGTTATATTTATAGTAAAAAAATGTAGTTGTATTTTACTTTTCAATAAATATTTTTTCTCAATCAAGTAATGATAAATTTTAATTTCTTGACAAAAATATCAATCAAGTACTAAGTATAAAACTTTTTGAGATTCGGATGTTCTCAATTTGAGAATTAAAATGAAATCGATTTTATGGTGATATTGAATGTCACATCATCAAATAAAAAATATGTAAATCCAAATTTGTAATGATACCATTCAATCTCATTATTATCTTAATTTTAATTTCAATTTTCAAATGAAAAAATTCAAAACTAACTTTTCGTATTACCAAACATAACGATTCAAGATAAAAAAAAAAATGTATAATTGAGTGACTGGAGCCATTAAAGAGTGAAACTATAATTTATTCTTTCCCCAATTAAAAAAGATAGTAATGTGACAAGAAAAAAAAGTTAGACAAGACTGACAACTTCACGTGTTTGCATTAAAAAAATAAACTTAAGGGTGTGTTTGGCTAGAGAAAGATTTTGACATTATATGCAACTCTTTAGCATAGCATAGTAAGCAAATCTTTCTTTATATTTTCTTTTATGTCTTTATTGAAATGTTTTGCTTTCTCAACTGGCAATATATTCCAGAGTATCTTCATCTCAAAAGAAGCAAAGTAAAAGAGAATCTCAAAATAACTTGTGATAATATGCTTGACTCACATTCAATCAACCAATATATATATATATATATATATAAAAGCCTCAGCCACGTTAGTTTTGAACTTTTTATCTTTATCATTGGAGTAATAAATTTTTATGTTGTTTCACAACTTCTCGTTTTCATTTTCAGTATCATATGTTGTAGATGACAATTCATTTTTGATAGCTAAACATGCCCTGTGTGCTTTGTCAGCTTAAAACGGGGGAAAAGAAAGAAAAAAAACTCCCCACACTCTAAAGTACAAAATTATCGTATACTCTCTTTTCACATATTTACATTATTGATTTTATGGTTGAAATAATTATTTAAATTTATTAATTTAAAATAAAGTTAAATTACGATATTATTATTAAAAATATGTACATTGATGTCTAATATAACTTTTGTTAATATAAAATATCTTTAAATCTTAACGATTGAAAAGTCAATGAAAATATTAACCTTTGAATTATAATGGTCTATGGGCACAATTAATTAGTGGATAAAAAGAAAAAGAAACCGACATACTAAAATACAAAGTTATCACGTACTCTGTCACCACATATGTTTTCTTTCTTATTTTTTCATCAAAAATAACCCTTAAGAATAATATGTTAATACAAACACAATATTAGTTTCCATAGTTAAGATTTATTTTGAATTATGTTTTACATATTAAACTGGTTAAAAAATTAAATTTTTTTTTATAAGTCTATCTTCATGAATTTACTCAAACTTTAAATCCTTTTAAATTTTATATATGAAAGAGAGTTGTTATTTTAGATTAATAAATATTTAAAGTTTGAATTCATTTATAAAATTTTAAACAATTTTCATTCAATTTTGTTTTTAGTTGAATTTGAAATCGGGCATCACAAAACGATTCCTTTTTTTATGCATTTATCCACCTTCTTCTCAATATTAAAATTATAGAAATGTAGTGAAACATTGTTAATCAACTTTATATAGTACTTAAATAAAAGAGATCCCTATGAAAAAATATGCATATTTATAAAATTTCCCTTGACGTTTGACCTATGTAATAAATTTCCTCCTCATCTTTGAAAACCGGCAATTTAGCCCTCGAGTCGCCAAAATCTGTATAATGTATGCCATATGGTTAATTTCCGGTGAAATTGGGTGTCAGAGTGCACATGAAGCGCATGAAAAGCACTGGGTGAGAAAATTGGACGTCCACCTCAACATTGTGAGCCCTAAATTACATAAAAAAAATGGTGTTTGATATCCTGGATAAGAGATCATTGTTCTTGATTGCTTGTGTGGATATGCTTAGAGGCCAAATTATTGAACTACTCGTGAATTATTTTCAAAGAACAACAAGAATCTCCATCAAAGGTAAAAATATACAACCTTGTATGAAAATATTGTTTAGATCATCATTCTAATAGATTCATATAGATTTTTTGTAGGTTCTAAGTTTATGGGTATAAAATTTTTAAATTTTCACCGTGTATTCTATGCCTATAAATTTACAGATGGAAATGACAATAAGTACCCATTAGCATATACTATTGTGGACACAAAAACCAAGCAGAATTGGATGTGGTTCTTTCAATGTTTACTCATAGATATTGGTTCTAAGATAGGCAAATGGTACATGTAGACCAAGGTACAAACCCAGGAGGGGGTGAATTGAGTTTTAAAAACTTTTTACAATTAATAAACAAACTTTAACAATTTAATCAAGTAAAACACACAATAAATAAATTGCTTGAAATTAAAGGAGTAAAGGAAGAGAATATACAAACTCCATTTATAGTGGTTTGGCAATATCGGAATCACTCTGACCCTACATCCACTCTCTTCTAAGAACCTCCTTGAAGCGATCCACTAAGAATAGTCAAGAAACTTCTCGGGTGTTGCAAAAACCTTACAATAACCTCTTCCTCAAGGAAGTTACAAAGAAATGTTTAATGCTTAAACACTCTAAGAGTTACATTAACTCTTTCTCTTTACAATGATAGGATTTGAATGTGGAAGAAGGATAAGAGAGACTTGAATTTAATACTCTTACATAGAAAAATACATCTCTCTTAGAAGTACAAAGCTTTTAAGAATGACATATAAAGGATTTTGAAAGCTTTGAATGATAGCAAATGAGAAGATAAAGATTTAATACTCTTGTGTATATTCTATCTCTCATTTATAATGGGGTTTTATAGGTAAAAAACCTACTAGCCATTACTATTTAAAAAATCTCGTTTGGGAGCAATTTGGTGCATTAAATGCACTGAACTGACATTCTGAACTGAAATATTATCGTTATTTTTGAACATCTAGTTGACTGGATAACTATTTGAAATTCAAATTGAAGTCAGGTCTGTCATTCAATCGACTGCATGGTTTATTCAATTTACTGGGTAAATGAAGGAAACTTTCTATTTTTCATTCAGTCGACTGAATGAAACCGTTCAGTCGACTGGAATTCCTGGAATAGAGTTTTATGTTTTCAAAACATTTTTCCAATCAGAAAAATATTATTGATAAAACATTTTGTTAAAATAAAAATGAGCTATATTAAAAAGCTAAGTACTTGTAGGTAGAGATTTACAAAACGAACCTGTATACAAAATATTATCTCAAAATAGATACTGGAAGACTTCCCGAGATGAATCAGAAAACTGATACATGAGCTAAAGAAAACAAGAGTCATTCAATTTGCAAAAGAAGAGCTAATTGGCCAAACACATCCATCAATAGAGAAACAACTAAGGTTCCCACAAACCTAGCAAACATTTAAACAAGGAAATATTTTATCCTTACTGAACTTTCCATATTGAAACATTGTTTTCTTGTAGTGGGATATGGAATGGGTGGCCCCATGATTTTGATTATCTGGAGGTCTACAGGGTTGTTAAAGAGGATATGAATTACATTTACCAAATTCAAACCTATAACACCTATCCTGACCTTCTTCTAGACTCTAGGATCCTAAACCTCATCGTCAACTAGACTCTGAACCCCAGATTAAGAAGCCGAAACTGTACTTCCAAATTAGACCTCATTCTTATCTACTACCTTAAGATAGACACCCTTTATACTCTCTACCCACTCATCCTTAGTAATGTGGTTGTATGGAATAATAATGATGTATGTGTCCTTTTTTATGGCATGATCATAACCTTGCTCTTAAAGCACTTTGGAGTACCTCTTCCTGAGTCTGAGGCACAAGAACTTGATGCCAAGGACATCATCAACATTTACTCTCTCGAGAAGATGGGGTGCATGGTTAGATATCAAATGGTCATCTCTAAGCCTAGCAAGAACATTCGGATTGGCAATGAACTGCTTGAGGAAACAGCACCCGTACTCGAGGCTCCTAGGAGGACTCCATCGAGACCAGCTGGCACAGGGCATTTAGAAAGCTCTCAGGACACTATCCTTGAAGGTTTGACATGCCTCCAAGTCTCTAAGACCAGTATGTCAGACCAAGCTTGAGAAGCTCAAGATCGGAGTAGATGTTGATCTTGCTGACTTGAGGACTGGTCTTCATGCTATATATGATGATCTATCATCCTTCAGATCTGACTCACAGAGTACTATGAATAACCTACAAGATCAACTTCGAGATGTTCAAGACCACCTTCGAGTATCCCAATTCCTTCATCCACCTCATCAAGATGATTGGCACTATTAGTCTAGTTATCTCTTATTTATTTCTGAACTTAAGAAACTTAGCAAGTCACATTTCCTCTTTCATGCATTTTACTATTTTCAGACTTATACTCATGCCTGGTTGACATGTTAACTGTTTCTTATTGTGAGTGTCCTTGGTCTCTTATTTACATGGTTCGTGAAATATGGTCTCTTCTCTCGGGAGGGATATTGATCTCTCATAATTATAGAGAGGCTAATGTTGCGGTGAACTGTTTGACTAAATTAGGTCTAGCTTTTAGTAATTTAATGTGTTTTTGGGATAAGAGAGAGTTGTCGACCCCAGTTCTTCAAGCCTATGATAAAGACTATGTTGGTTTTCAAACTTTTATGAATTTGTAATTTCCTTAGCGTAAGGCTGTGAGCCTTCTTGTTGGTTCCTTTGTCCCCCCATCTCAGTGTATTATTTTTTCCATTCTAATGAATGGGTAGGGGTCTTGCCAAACCCCCTCCACTTCAAGAAGGGTTTTGCTATAAAAAAAAGGAAGGAAGAAAATAAGTCCTCTAACTAAGGAATAGAAAAAAGTCAAGATAACTGAGGCAGAATGAACAAAATTAAAGAATCTAATTCATAAAAGGAAAAGCATGTGCCAAAGCTGAAATATTACTTTAATGGCCTTTTGAGAGATGCTTACTAATTTCTTATGAAAATAATTAAGTAAAAATTGAATTGAAAGAAAAAGAAAGACAATCGTTAAAAGCAAAGGAAATCCCATAGAATTTATCTTTTTTTTTTATAAATATATTAACACCATGAAACAATATTAATAGATGCTTTGGCACCGATGCTTTCTCCAAAATGTTGGATGTCATGATCATAAATTAATTATCCACTTGAGTCAGTATTCATTGAAATCCTAGAGCAAGGCATAAAGTATTCACTTTAATCCTTTCAACAACATCTTCTTGTATACATTTATAAAGTAGCACATACTGACAATCTTTGGTATTATATTAAGGTGCTAGTTTTTTTTTTCTTTCTTTTAAGAACGTAGGTTAGCACAGTTAAACCACTACAACTATTTTATTTTAGGAACAAAGCTTAGTTAGTGGGGGTGTTTATGGTATTGTGCATGTAAGGTGCTTTTTTTTTTTCTTTTAAGAACAGAGCTTTGGAATTATGTATGCAAAGTGTTATTTTTTTATATTTATTTTAGGAACAGAGCTTAGTTAGTGGGGGTGTTTATGGTGTTATGTATGTAACCGGTGTTGTTTTCTTAGGAACAAAGCTTAGCATAGTTAAACTACTACAACTGTTTAATTGATTCAATGTGGGAATTAGCTAGCTAGTTCTTCTATTTTGTGAAATTAGCTTAATGGTTCTAATTGTGTTTTGTGTTTAATTACCTTTTGTTTTTTGTGTGTGTGGATGTCATAAAGAACTGAATTTACATGTAGTTTCAATAAAAGCATAAGCATAATTGAATCCTTAAGCTTCAAACTGGATTTTCCTTAAATTGGGGCCTACACATAAGCATTAAAGACTATTTTTCTTGACGTTGTGTTCTATTTTAATAAAAATTCATTATTTTAGGGATATAATTGCTTGTTTATATGCTCAAAAAGGATTTGTGTGCAATTAAGTATGGTTGCCTTATTTTTGTGTTCTTATTTGTGATTTTTAATATATTAGTAAATAATATTAGAATGATCATTTATTTTTTGTTCTATTTATAAAGCAGATTTTGTTGGAATGAATCAAATGCTATCAAACATGCAATGGCAATATCCTTCCTCTTTCTTTGAACAGTATTGAGTGAGTTTTCTTACTTTCTTTAAGATATTAATTATGAAGTTGATTTATTAGAAATTTTTTTTTGAGTTTGTTGGAACGAGCACTGAGCTTGATAATGCTGATAAGAATTTGGGAATGTGTACCCAAGTTAGGTTCAAAATTTCTTCGATCCATGGACTTTGTAATAGCTTAGATGACACCAAAATTTCCCAACATAACATTTACTTTTATGCGAACATCGCATATTTGTTGTTCTAAAATTTTGAAACGAAACATCAGTCACTCATAACCTTTGATTGGAACTCTCAAAGGAGTCCTAATCAAAGGGGGGCAAACTGTAAACACCTAATTTTGCTCCAAATTTTTTTAACGGACCATGCGTGGGTTCCTATGATGAATCATTGATCCTAGTGTGCTCAGACTTGGTAAATGAGGAAATATGGATTTAATTTGGGAGTATGAGCAATTGCAAGAAGACTTTTGATCTTTCCTAAGCCCAAACACTTTTGGCCCAAATTTTAAGCCCAATAAGACTTTTAATTTTTAAAGGTTAACTTCCAATTTCACCCTCCACCTTGCACTCCTTGATTGATTCACTTTTCTCAAAGTAATAGTTACTTTTTTATAACCAAAAAGATGTCTCTCTCCTCTCCCTATATGGCTGGCCATATTGAGGAATTTTCACTATTTATTTTTGCTTTTTGAAATCAAATCTCCCTTCTAGATTCCCTCATCTTCTCTTTTTGCCAAATGTTACATTTTTTCCACACAAAATAAGACTCTTTTCACCTAAAAAGCAACAACAATGCACTTATAAAATAGCCGATTTTCCCCCTCTTTGAACAACCATATGTACCAAAAAGAAGGAGTTTCTCTTCTTCTCCATTTGCTTAGTTAATTAGACATTATCTTATTAATCTTCCACCATTTCCAAAATGTTAAATAACACATTTTCTACCCAAAAAATCACATTTTATATCCCCAAAACATCACCTAAAAACAACAGTTTTTTTTTTAAAGAATGTAAAGCTTTTTTCTACTTTCGTTTGCTTTGTAATTGTACTCTTTTTTCCCCTAAGCTTCTCTTCTTTATTATATATCAAAAACAAATAAAAAAACTATCTTTTCCACCTCATTTGGTCATTAAAAGCAAGGAAAGTTTCTCTTCACCTTTTTTGCTTTTGCTTTTCTTTTATTGAAAACACTCCAAAATGTCATTTCTTGTTCATATTTTTGCAAACCTTCTTCTTCACTTTTTTCACCTCAAATAAATCCCTTTCTCTTCCCCATGTCCAGCTACCTAAAAGTCTTTTTCCTCTCATTTTTCACTTGGTTTATCACACCTCACTTATCTAGCCCCACCTTTACACCCCAAAAGTGAAACATCTTTTTCATCTCAAAAGCTTAAACTACTTTTCCCCTTCTCTATATGACCAGCCATGCACCTTCTTTTCATCTATTATTTTGCCTTTTTTAACCTCTTGGCCAACTCTTACTCCTCCTATAAATACCCTCCTTTTGCTAACACAAAAACAACACAACACAAAGGCAAAGTAATGCAAAAAATAGATATAGTTTAGAGAGAAAGAAAGAAGTGAGAAAAGAGATAAAAATAGAGAAGAGTAAGAAGATCAAAGAGAGGAATGTAACAAAAAAGAAGAGAATGTTCAAGAAAGGTGAGAAAAGAGTAAAGAGTGAAATAAAAAAGAAGAACTAGTAAGAGTTTTTCATCATTTCCGACCACCTTTTGTTTTTTTTAGGTCTTCTAATTTTCATTGGAATCATTCTTCCAATTTCACTAAGTCCACAAGAGCACAAGGATCTTTGAGGATTATCCCCACGCATGGAAATTTTCTTTTGCCAAAGAAGGTTGGTTAAGCTTATACCTTTTACAAAATAAATTGTTAACATGATTTACGTGTTTAAACCACCTTGAAAATAGACTAGATTAATTTGGCTCACTTTCAAAGTTTCGTCTCAAGATACTTACTAGTTTTTTAGCATTTTAGTTTTCACTAGTTATATGTCTTTCTTTAGTTATCTACTAGTCATTATGTAGTCTCCCCATTAAATGTAATGTTAAATTAATGGTGGTTTTAAAGTTTTTTCCTTCAGGTTAGTACCTTAAGACTTTTTATGTTCTCTAAGTTAGATGTTTTATTTTAAGTTGTCATTATTTACATGTGAACTTTAATTCTTTAAGAAGAATTTTGGGTCCCTATGATCCTTGTTAATTTTGGGCCCCCTTTAGCTCATTTAAAATGTTGCTAGTTACTAGTTATTTTGAATCTCATCTTTAAGATAGTTTAGTTTAAATCTATTTAGCTTAATTCTTAATTTTTTTTAACTCGTCTAGTTTAAAGTAGCTTAGTTTAATTCATTCAATTAAGTCTTCAAGTTTATTTCATTTATTTTAACTTACATAATTAATCTACCTAGTTTAAACGCATGCACTTTAATTTACTTCTCATCTATACTTTGCAAGTAGTTTTAATATTTTTTTTTTCATAGTCAAAGCAATTTATTTCCTTTATTTACATTCTTTTACTGCATTACTTTAAAATTAATATTTGGTGTTGCTTTGTTTGAATAAAAATTGCAAAATATATGCTTGGTTTTATTAGTAGTGTATGATAATAATACTTGAATTAAAATTTTAATTAATTCCATTGAAACACAAAGGGCTAAACTTCGGTCTAGGTAAGAGAGAGAGCTTTAAATCATCACCCTTTTGAATCCAAATCTCTCAAGCTTTGAAATTTTTCACGTAGACCAATGACAAGGGATTTGACCGCCTTCAAGGTCAAATGGCGGCTCCTTACTCGTCATCCTTACTTTGTGCTTGGATGACAAAATGACCCATTGTCTAATACATTAAAAGTGCACCCGTCATGGGAGCCTACTTACTTCTTATAAAGGGTTTGTATTTGACTTGGTAGGTTTCACTCTTTTCCATATGCTTACTCATTGTAATCTTCACCCTCACCATATCCACATTCTTTAAGGGGAGTGACCTTGGATATTGAGCTGGATGCATGGGTCTCAGGCGAAAAAGAGCGGTACCTACAAGGATTATAGGTGAGAAAATATTTCCTTACCAAAAAAGACGTTTTGGTGAGGACATTCCTTACTAAAGATTAATCTAAGGTGAAGACAATCCTCACCATAAGACAACCTAAAGCAAGGATGTTCCTCGCCAAATGTCAACTTAAGGTAAGGATACTCCTAATAATAAGTTACCTAAGATAAGGAAATTTCTTGTCGAAAGTCTCAATCCTTGATTAAAGAGGTGGATTAGGCGAGGCTGAATGAGAGTTTAGGTAAGGAAATATTTCCTTATCAAAAAAGACATTCAAGCAAGGACAATCCAAAGATTAATCTAAGGTGAAGACAATCCTCGTCATAAGACAATCTAAAGCAAGGACTTTCCTCATCAAAGGCCATCTTAAAGTAAAGATACTCCTCACTATAAGTCACCTTAAGATAAGGAAGCTCCTTGCTAAAAGTCTCAACCTTCGACCAAAGAGACGTTTTAGGTGAGACTAAATGGGACTTTAGGTGAGGAAATATTTCCATGCCTAAAAAATGTTTTGATGAGGGAAGTTTTTATCCTTACTAAAACCTTTAAACATGGAGGTATCAACGAGGACCTAGCGAGGAACCTTTTTCCTTACTAAAGTCTTTGGCAAGGAAAATTTCATTGTCAGCAAGGAAATATTTCCTTGCCAAAGGTGAAATCTCTTATAGTGTCCATCTCATCCCTTCAGTGGGTAACTTTAGGACCTCATGAAGGACACTAAGAGTGATAGTGAGCTCGTGTCCCATTAAAATGGTGGAAAACCTAGTTAATGAGGGTGAAAACTGTTGTAAATTGGCATAAAACTAATGCATTTGCTTAGGATAGATTTTTTTTCTTCTGAAAAGTGACTAGATCAGTCCAACCAATCCTATCAAATAAAGGTCTAAGATTGAAATTATTGAAGCTAAGGGTCGAAAAATCTAAGACTCCACCAGGTCTAATGGACTTAGTCCGTATGGTAGTGATATACTTTTCCTTAGCATAATCATCTTGAAAGTGAGAGGCGTTGAGGTGGTCACTTGGAGGGTTGTCCCTTGGAGGTTCGCTCCCTTCTCATTCTTTAGATTTTCCTTTCTCTTTAGAAGTAGCCTTATACTTATGAGAAGTCGTATTATATGGACCAGAGTAGACCTTTCTGTATCGTTTAGGTTGGTTAGTCATAGAGGAGAGAGAAATGGTAAAATCTAAGAAAATCAAAATTTGAGATTGGAGAGAGTTTTTGTAACGACCCATCCCAAGCGGGCCCACTCAGGTTGGTATCAATTACCTTTCGAAATCGAGCACCTGGACACACAAATATATACTACAACAGAACAACATCTAACATATATTAGTTAAGATCATACAGAGATTACAACTATAAGGATGTAGCTTTACAAGGTGTCTAAAGAGACACAGCCAACCGGTTACAACTTCACACCTAATATACAATATAACACTAAGAAAAAAGATTGACCGAGGATGCGACGCTCATGGACCCACCTAAAACTTCATTGAACTTCAAAGCTTCACCACTTAAAATCCAAAATCACCTGAAAGGTTAGAAATAGGAAGGGGGGTGAGCTATAAAGCTCAGCGAGTTCTTACACTACACAAAGTAATCACTTGTTAGAAAAAGTTGAGGGCTTATTATTATTTCTTTTTCCTTTCTACTTTGTTTGTTCGTATACATAGTCATTTAGCACTTTGCAAAACAACAATCTTAGTAATCATAATACGGTCCTATAAGACCCACAACCAACTTGCAATCGCCATTCCAGAGTCCATCAAAATATCACAATTTATCCATACAACCAAACATTTCATATGCCCCCTTACGGGCCAAGTAATTCAAATTCATGTATGATATGCCAATGCAGCATGATGCAATGAAATGCATCATCTCATAATCAATTATAATCCATCGGGGACGTCTCCCCACGTACCGGTACGTTTCACAAACAATAATTTTCAGAACCGCCCTTGATCTGGGCCGGGTCCAATCATCCAAATATATTCGGTACCCTTTTTCACCCCTTGTGGGTAGGGACCTATCGTCCTCACACATCACTCCCCCCTCAATAACATACTGTAAATTTCAATGCATGATATGAAATGAAATCAAGTGATGAACATAATCAAATTCTCAACAATCCATACAATCACACAACATTCAGCACAAAGGTTTTGAAATCACTATCTTATCATTAATATATAATTTACTTATCTTACCACATAGTTATAAATATAATTATTATATCTAAATAGCGAATTACAACTCTTATGCAACCTTATTGTTTTGGTTTCCCCACTAACATTCATGCTTACCAAGAGTAGGGTAATACTCACCTTACGCCAAACACTACTTGTGGATCACTTCTTTACCTTTACTACGATCATCCACCACACCTATTGAAATGTCATTATAACAATTAAGGCAAACTACATAAACAAAAAACCAATGAGCATAGTATTAAAAACTTAGATACTTAATAAGAAATCAATCATTCCATTTACTTACACATATAAATCAAAGAAAATACTACTAAAGTTCATTCTTCTCCTTAATCACCTATTTTCACTCTTTCCCTTCTTTCCTTCATTCTTTACTCCATAAAACTCTCAATTCATATGAACTTAAATTTCAAGACACTAACTTAGAGTAATTACCAACAAATCCCAACTTATAAAAATTATTCATTCTAAATATAATTTCCCAATCAAGAAAAAGTCTCTTACTTAGGGGAATTTCTTTTAATTCCTAAAAGAGTTTCAAATTTACAGCCTATAGTAAAATTCTCTAACAATATCCATCTCAACAATCATGTTATACAAGAATAAAACTTCACACTTTGTACATATAATCACCCTAAAAATCTTCAAACTTCACACACTCTTATAACTTTCTTCCAAAGTTCCATAATACAGAAATTTTCAGATTTCTTTCAAATTTTCCCCCAACTTCAAATATTTCAAACTAAACCAATTTAAATTCAAATCACCCCAAATAAAGTTATAGATAAACTTTAGGAAGTATAATTTAACTTAAAAATAGTTGGGACACAAAACTACCTCAAATTCTTGCTGAAACACAACTCACAAAATTGCCCAGAACACAAATTATTTCTAAAATTTCTGCACAATTCTCCCAACTTTGACAACTCATATATCACTCAATTTAAATCCAAAAGACCTTAGAAAAAATCCAAAAATCAACATCAAGAAGTCTACTTTAAGTTTGTAGTTGAACACTTTTCGAAATTACCTCAAAATCTGTACGAAAAAGCCAAGGTAACAAAATGGGATGTTCTTCCCCTACTCAGAGCGTGGGGTCCACGCGCCACTGTAGCCCGCTCGTGGAGGCTCACCTCCCCGGCCGGAAGATAGCTGATGGTGGCAGAAGAGGGTTTCCAAAGTTTGAGGGCAAAAGGATCTTGGATGGTTGGGTTAAGGTTAGGTCAAAGTTTAAAAGAAAAAATGAGTTTTTGAGAAAGAAAAACAATCTGGTGCTTTCCTTTCTTTCCTCTCTCTTTCTGCTGAGCTCTCAAATTGCTAAATGAGAGATTTGCTGATTTAGGTTAAATTTTAGCTTATATACTCCCTCAATGACTTGGCTTTTTTACCACTCTACCCTTCCCCTTCTTCTTTTATTAATTGACATGCCATTTCCTTTAATTTTTCTTCTAGTATTTAAACAACCCCAAAGTTTTAGTTTCTTACTAAGAGATCCCTAAAAAAAAATTAAATTATAAAACAAGATTATAAAAACTTAAAAGAAATATCGGGTTCTACAATTCTCCCCTCCTAAAAAAAAATTTTGTCCTCGAAATTTTCAACTAACCTGGATTGACGAACAGATAAGGGTATTGGTTCTTTATTTCCACTTCGTTTTCCCAAGTAGCTTCTTCGACTCCTCTATTTCTCCAAAGCACTTTAACTAAGGGAATGACTTTGTTGCGAAGAACTTGATCCCTAGAGTCCAAGATTTTTACTGGCATCTCCACATATGAAAGGTTGTTTTGAACTTCTATGGATTGGAATGGAATGATGTGCGACTTATCCGGTACATATTTGCGCAAAGCTGACACATGGAAAACATCATGAAGCTGTGAAAGTTCTGGAGGTAAGGCTAATCGGTATGCTACAAGTCCAATCCTTTCAATGATCTCATAAGGTCCGATGTAACGAGGGCTTAATTTCCTTTTTCGCCCAAACCTCAAAACTCCCTTCCAAGGGGAAACTTTAAGATGCACACGATCACCAACTTGGAACTCCAACGGTCTCCTCCTCTTATCTGCATAGCTTTTCTGTCTACTTTGAGCCGTCCTTAGGTGTTCTCATATTTTCTTGATCCTCTTTGTGGTTATCTCTACCAATTCTGGTCCTAAGACACTTCTTTCCCCCACTTCTTCCCAACATATCGGAGTCCTACACCTCCTACCATATAATGCTTCGAAAGGTGCCATCCCAATGCTAGTCTGAAAACTATTATTATATGCAAACTCCATAAGGGGTAAGTACGCTTCCCAACCAACCGAGAAGTTCATAGCACACGCTCGTAGCATATCTTCTAAGATTTGAATTGTTCTTTCCGACTGACCATCCGTTTGAGGGTGGAAAGCCGTGCTAAAATGTAACTGAGTACCCATAGCTTGCTGAAGTCCCTTCCAAAATCGAGACGTAAACCGAGCATCACGATCTGATACAACACTTAATGGTACACCATGCAGTTTTACTATTTCAGCCACATACAACTCTGCTAATCTTTCAGGAGACCAAGTTATCTTGATGGGTAGAAAATGAACAGATTTAGATAATCGATCAACTATAACCCAAATGGCATCAAAATCTCTCTGAGTACGAGGAAGTCCTGTCACAAAATCCATAGTCACCCTCTCCCATGGCCACTCTGGTATAGGAAGAGGTTGCAGCAACCCTGCCGGATATCTATGCTCAGTCTTCACCTGCTGGCGCACTAAGCATCGAGAAACATAGTCTGCTATGTCTCTCTTTAAACCTGACCACCAGAAATTTTGCTTAAGCCCTCTATACATTTTATTACTCCCCGGGTGCATAGAATAAATAGTGTTGTGAGCTTCTTTTAGGATCTCCTTCCTTAACTCCACTTCACTTGGCACACAAATTCGATTTCCCATCATCACTATTCCATCATCTCTCACCACAAAATCACTCTGCCTGTTTTTTAAAACCTCATTCTTAATAGCCATTAACACTGCATCCTTACCTTGAGCATCTAGTAGGCGAGCTACTATTGATGATGTTACCACCATGATAGCTACTAACCCCCCAATGGTGTTGGCCTCAAGCTTCACTTCTAAGCTTCTTAATTCCTCAATTAACCCGGAATCATAAATCTTCAAAGTTGCTAACTTGCTACTGGATTTTCGACTTAATGCATCAGCTACCACGTTAGCTTTTCCAGGATGATAACTTATGGTACATTCATAGTCACTGATCAGTTCCATCCATCGCTTTTGTCTTAAGTTTAACTCCTTCTGGGTAGGCAGATACTTGAGGCTCTTGTGATCCGTAAAGATCTCACATCTTACTCCATAAAGATGATGTCTCCAAATTTTTAAGGCAAAGACTATCGCTGCCAACTCTAGGTCATGGGTGGGGTAGTTCTTTTCATGGTTCTTCAGTTGGCGTGAAGCATAAGCAACAACCTTCCCATGCTGCATTAGGACACAACCTAACCCTTGATGTGAAGCATCATTGTAAACTGCAAACCCCTCATCACTCGAAGGAAGGATTAACACCGGTGCCATTGTCAGATTTTCCTTCAACAATTGAAAACTTTACTCACACTCTTCTGACCATATAAACTTTTCTCCCTTTCTTGTTAATTTGGTTAAAGGTACCGCAATCAGTGAGAAATCTTTGATAAATCTCCGATAATATCCCGCCAATCCCAAAAAGCTCCTAATCTCAGTCACATTTGTAGGTTTCTCCCAGTTTAGAACTGCTTCAACTTTCTGAGGGTCCACAGCCACTCCTGCTTCTGACACTACATGTCCTAAGAAGGTCACTTCTTTTAACCAAAACTCACATTTGTTAAACTTGGCATAAAGTTTCTCCTTCCTAAGAGTCTCTAGTACTATCTTCAAATGTCTGGCATGGTCTTCTTCACTCTTCGAATATACCATAATATCATTAATGAAAACTACCACAAATTTGTCCAGGAATGGTCTAAATACTCTGTTCATTAAGTCCATGAAGGCTGCAAGGGCATTAGTCAATCCGAACGGCACAACCAAAAATTCAAAGTGTCTATAACGGGTGCGGAAATCAGTCTTTGGAAGATTTGAATCTTTGATACGTAGTTGATGGTAACCCGATCTCAAGTCTATTTTTGAAAACACCTGAACTCCTTGCAACTATTCAAACAAATCATCAATTCTTGGTAACGGGTACTTGTTACGAATTATCATCTTGTTTAGTTGTCTATAATCCATACACAATCTCAAAGTCCCATATTTCTTCTTGACAAATAACACTGGAGCCCCCCAAGGTGATACGCTAGGACGAATGAGTTTCTTGTCTAACAACTCTTGAAGTTGGACCTTAAGTTCCTTTAATTCTGCCGGTGCCATTCGATAAGGGGGTATCGAAATAGGAGTAGAACCAGGTGTGAGATCAATAAGAAAATCAATTTCCCTAACAGGTGGTAAACCGGGCAACTCTTCAGGAAATACATCTGGAAATTCCCGAACTATAGGTATTCCTCCCAATTCCACATCTTCCTCAGAAGAATTGATCACATAGGCTAAATAACATTCACATCCCTTCTTCAACAATCTCCTAGCTGAAAGGGCAGAAATGAGGCATTGTGAAAGTACTTTAAGTTCTCCCTGAAAAGAAAATTCTTTTTCCCCCGAAACTCGAAACATTACCATCTTCCTGAAACAATCTACTGAGGCGTGATACTTAGCTAACCAATCCATACCTAAGATCAAGTCAAAATCTTTCATCTTCAAGGGAAATAAATCAACCTGAAGTTCTTTATCCCCAATGTTCACAACACAGTCCCGGAACATCCATTGGATTTCCACCTTCTCTTCTATAGGAGTCTCAACAATCACGATCTTATGCAAACATGTTCTAGGTATATCAACATATATAAGAAAAGAAGTAGAAACAAAAGAATATGTTGCACCAGGATCAATTAACATTCTAGCACTTCTACCCGAAAGAGAAATCATACCAGTCACCACGTCGGGTGTGGCCTGAGCATCTTGCTGAGTGATTGCATAAACACGACCTTGTCCTCTCTGACCTTGACTAGCATCCCCTTTGCTTGCTGTGACCCATCGACCGTGACTACCATTTCTACCACCTCCAGTCCCACTGCCTCGACCCACTTGGCCCCGTCCGGAGCCTCTAGCTGTACTCACACTACCAGTTGGCTTAAGTCTTGACCAATAGTTTGCTCCCACATGACCACCCTGACCACACATAAAGCATACCACACTTTTCAACACAGAAGAGTCCCTTTGAAGATGTTCAGCTGATCCACAATGATGACAGAACTTAACATTACAATCTCTAGATAAGTGACCCATCTAACCACACCGAAAACATCCTTTAGTATTCATTCCTGACATTGTACTACTTCCTCTACCTTGTGCACTTCCTCCTCTGCCTTGATTTCTTAAAGGAAATGATTGTCCTGCAAATCTTTGAATTCCTTCCACTGAACTTTGTACTATAGATGCTGCTGGTTCACTCTGAAGACCTTGACTCATCTTCAATAACTTACCTCCCATACTTTTCCCTTCTTGGAAAACTGATCTACTCTGTTGAAAAGGATGACCACCTCGGAATTCCAACCCATAACTGCTTTCCCTAGCACTATCTGACCTGCTCCTCTTTTGTCAATCCTGACGTCCTCTCAACTCCATTATATCTTTCTCTACAAGTAGTGCTTTATCCACTAGTCTTGTATAGTTTGAATGATCTAAATATGAAAGGCGAGTGCCAATTTCATAATTTAAACCATCAAGGAATTTCTTACATTTTTCGTCTTTCAGTGCTGACCAAGTTTGGTGCAAATCTAGACAGAGTAATAAATCTTGAATCATACTGAGTTACTGACATAGCACTCTGTTTCAGATAGTTAAAGTCCTTCTCCATTTGAGCCTTAACAGATTCTGGGAAATGCTTGTCATAGAATACTTTCTTAAACTTCTCCCAAGTCAAAGGTTCATCAATGTCCCCCGATAATCTAGAAAGTATATCCTCCCACCAATTCGCTACCTCTTCTTCTAACTTGAATGATGTAAACGCAACTTTTTGTCTATCCGACACTGGTAGTACCCTAAACAGACGTTCCATCTTTTTAATCCATGCCACGGCATCTAGAGGGTTTTCAACGCTTCGAAAACTCGGTGGCATCAGCTTGATAAACCTATTAAATACATCCCCTTCCATTTTTTGCCTCCATCCATCCTCCCCTAACGTTTCATCATGTGCTACAGGAACATCTGCATGCTCATCTGGAAAATCTGGAGCTCGTCTGTTTTGTTCTTCCAATCTACGCTCTAGCTCCCCAATTCTACCCAATGCTTGGGCTAAAGCTTCCCTTAACTCATCCCTTTCTATAGTAGCATCTCTTATATTCTCACAAGCAGCACCGGTTGCACTACCAACATGTTCTACCTCAGGGACTTCAGGTTCAACATTTTGTTCCACCCTATGTAATGGGGGTCGTCCACGCCCCCGAGTTGGAACACTACCCCTTCCTTGGGCACGCCCTCCTCCCGAACTCTACCTCTCTTTGGTCCACGAGACATCCTCGAATTCTACACAAAAGAACTCATTTAGAAACAAAAACACTGGACTTCTATAGTCTACAGAACCTTAAACCTAAAGCTCTGATACCAAAATTGTAACGACCCATCCCAAGCGGGCCCACTCAGGACGGTATCAATTACCTTTCGAAATCGAGCACTGGGACACACAAATATATACCACAACAGAACAACATCTAACATATATCAGTTAAGATCATACAGAGATTACAACTATAAGGTTGTAGCTTTACAAGGTGTCTAAAGAGACACAGCCAACCGGTTACAACTTCACACCTAATATACAATATAACACTAAGAAAAAAGATTGACCGAGGATGCGATGCTCGTGGACCCACCTAAAACTTCATTGAACTTCAAAGCTTCACCACTTAAAATCCAAAATCACCTGAAAGGTTAGAAATAGAAAGGGGGGTGAGCTATAAAGCTCAGCGAGTTCTTACACTACACAAAGTAATCACTTGTTAGAAAAAGTTGAGGGCTTATTATTATTTATTTTTCCTTTCTAATTTGTTTGTTCGTATACATAGTCATTTAGCACTTTGCAAAACAACAATCTTAGTAATCATAATATGGTTCTATAAGACCCACAACCAACTTGCAATCGCCATTCCATAGTCCATCAAAATATCACAATTTATCCATACAACCAAACATTTCATATGCCCCCTTACGGGCCAAGTAATTCAAATTCATGTATGATATGCCAATGCAGCATGATGCAATGAAATGCATCATCTCATAATCAATTATAATCCATCAGGGACGTCTCCCCACGTACCGGTATGTTTCACAAACAATAATTTTCAGAACCCCCTTGATCCAGGCCGGGTCCAATCATCCAAATATATTCGGTACCCTTTTTCACCCCTTGTGGGTAGGGACCTATCGTCCTCACACATCACTCCCCCCTCAATAACATACCATAAATTTCAATGCATGATATGAACGGAAATCAAGTGATGAACATAACCAAATTCTCAACAATCCATACAATCACACAACATTAGCACAAAGGTTTTGAAATCACTATCTCATCATTAATATATAATTTACTTATCTTACCACATAGTTATAAATATAATTATTATATCTAAATAGCGAATTACAACTCTTATGCAACCTTATTGTTTTGGTTTCCCCACTAACATTCATACTTACCAAGAGTAGGGTAATACTCACCTTACGCCAAACACTACTTGTGGATCACTTCTTTACCTTTACTACGATCATCCACCACACTTATTGAAATGTCATTATAACAATTAAGGCAAACTACATAAACAAAAAACCAATGAGCATAGTATTAAAAACTTAGATACTTAATAAGAAATCAATCATTCAATTTACTTACACATATAAATCAAAGAAAATACTACTAAAGTTCATTCTTCTCCTTAATCACCTATTTTCACTCTTTCCCTTCTTTCCTTCATTCTTTACTCCATAAAACTCTCAATTCATATGAACTTAAATTTCAAGACACTAACTTAGAGTAATTACCAACAAATCCCAACTTATAAAAATTATTCATTCTAAATATAATTTCCCAATCAAGAAAAAGTCTCTTACTTAGAGGAATTTCTTTTAATTCCTAAAAGAGTTTCAAATTTACAGCCCATAGTAAAATTCTCTAACAATATCCATCTCAACAATCATGTTATACAAGAATAAAACTTCACACTTTGTACATATAATCACCCTAAAAATCTTCAAACTTCACACACTCTTATTACTTTCTTCCAAAGTTCCATAATACAGAAATTTCCAGATTTCTTTTAAATTTTCCCCCAACTTCAAATATTTCAAACTAAACCAATTTAAATTCAAATCACCACAAATAAAGTACTAGATAAACTTTAGGAAGTATAATTTAACTTAAAAATAGTTGGGACACAAAACTACCTCAAATTCTTGTTGAAACATAACTCACAAAACTGCCCAGAACACAAATTATTTCCAGAATTTTTGCATAATTCTCCCAACTTTGACAACTCATATATCACTCAATTTAAATCCAAAAGACCTCAAAAAAAATCCAAAAATCAACATCAAGAAGTCTACTTTAAGTTTGTAATTGAACACATTTCGAAATTACCTCAAAATCTGCACGAAAAAGCCAAGGTAACAAAACAGGATGTTTTTCCCCTGCTCGGAGCGTGGGGTCCATGCACCACTGTAGCCCGCTCGTGGAGGCTCACCTCCCCGGCTGGAAGATAGCTGATGTGGCAGAAGAGGGTTTCCAAAGTTTGAGGGCAAAAGGATCTTGTATGGTTGGGTTAAGGTTAGGTCAAAGTTTGGAAGAAAAAATGAGTTTTTGAGAAAGAAAAACAATCTGGTGCTTTCCTTTCTTTCCTCTCTCTTTCTGCCGAGCTCTCAAATTGCTAAATGAGAGATTTGCTGATTTAGGTTAAATTTTAGCTTATGTACTCCCTCAATGACTTGGCTTTTTTACCACTCTACCCTTCCCCTTCTTCTTTTATTAATTGACATGCCATTTCTTTTAATTTTTCTTCTAGTATTTAAACAACCCCAAAGTTTTAGTTTCTTACTAAGAGATCCCTAAAAAAAAAATTAAATTATAAAACAAGATTATAAAAACTTAAAAGAAATATCGGGTTCTACAGTTTTAAGACTCGAATCGAGGGTAAAAAGGTGGGTATTTGAGTCTTAGAACGTTGGTATAAGGAGGTAATGAAATGTGAACACTAATTTCTTCAAAATTTGTTGAAGGAGAGAGAGAAAGGGCATTTTTGTGTTTTTAGGGATTTCTAAAATAAAATTCAAAATGTGAAGATTTGAAAGAGAATCAAAGGATTTTAAGGAATGAGTAATGATTTCGAGCAATAAAAGGGGATTTGATGGAGAAAAATCAGTGGAGATTTTGAATTTTGAAGCGTTTTAAGTGTGTGAAGGTTTTAGAAAAAGTTTAAAAAGGGTTTTAATGGAGTTTTAAAACCGATGAGGAGTTTAAAAACTGAAAAAAAAAACGTGTTTTAAGTCGACTTGATGAGTCTTTTTAGTCGATTGGAACAATGACAGAGAGTTAGGTTTCAAAATGGCTTGTGATGCAGTCGACTATATGACATTATTCATTCGACTGGATAAACATCTAGTTGACTTAAAAAGTGGAAGAAAGTTCAGGTGTAGAAGCAAATGCGTATTCAGTTGAGTGAATGATTCTATTTAGTCGACTGGATTTCAAAGAGAAGTTTGAACTCCAGTTTGAAGAATTGCAAGTCTGATTTGTTTTATGTCATTTTTTAGTGATAGAAATATTAAATTGAGGATTAATGTTCATTCATTCAATAGTACAAGTGCAAATGATGAATGTAAATCAATCAAACACCCACACATACAAAAAAAAAAAAAATTCAATCCCGTTAACAAGCTAATTTTACAAAAGCTATCTTCTTTCAAAGGTTTTGTAAGAATGTCAGCAATTTGATCTTCAGAAAGAATAAATTCTAGTTTAATATCACTATTTTGAGCATGATCTCTTTTAAAGTGATGTCTTATCTCAATATGTTTGGTTCTAGAATGCTGAATTAGATTTTTTTTGTCAAATTGATAGCACTAGTATTGTCACAATGAATTAGAATATTTTAAAAATACATGCCATAATATTTTAGTTGTTGTTTACTTGTGCACAACAACTATTGATGGCTACATATTCTACTTTGACGGTTGATAGTGCAACTGAATTTTGTTTCTTTGAAAACTAAGAAGTTAACATAGCACCTAGAAATTGGCATGTTCCACTCGTGCTTTTTCTATCTAACTTACAACCCGCATAATCAGCTCCGAGTACCCAACAAGTTCAAGAGTTGATTTTCTAGAATACCATAAGCCTAGATTTTGAGTACCTTGCAAATATCTTAAAATTCTTTTCACAGCAGTTAGATGGGATTCCTTAGGATTTGCTTGGAATCTAGCACACATACATACACTAAACATTATATCGAGTCTCTTGCAGTTAGATAAAGTAAAGTCTCTATCATGCTTCTATAAGTTTTAGTGTCTACACACTTACTTTCCTCATCCAGGTCAAGTTTTGTAGAGGTGCTCATGGGAGTGCCAATAGATTTTGAGTTCTCCATCTCAAACCTCTTCAATAGGTCCTTGGTGTATTTTGATTGATTGATGAAGATATCTCATTTCAATTGTTTAATTTGAAGTCCAAAGAAGTAGGTAAGCTCTCCCATCATACTTATCTCAAATTCACCTTGCATACAATTAACAAAATATTGACAAATAGATTTATTAGAGGCACCAAATATAATATCATCAACATATATTTGGACTAAGAGTGTGTCGTGTTTATGAGTTTTTGTAAAGAGAGTTGAATCTATTTTTCCTCTTGTAAAACCATTTTTAAGTAAAAACTTATTTAACCTTTCATACTATGTTTTTGGAGCTTGCTTTAACCCATATAGAGCTTTAAAAAGCTTGTAAACATGGTTTGGAAGGTTAGGATCTTCAAAACCAAGAGGTTGTTCAACATAAACCTCTTCTCCTATAAAGCCATTTAAAAATGCACTTTTCACATCCATTTGAAATAGTTTAAACTTTTTAAAGCACTTTTCACTATTAATATACGAATAACTTCTAATCTAGCTACGGGAGCATAGGTGTCATCAAAGGTTAATTCTTCTTCTTGATTGTAACCCTTAGCAACAAATCTATCATTGCTCCTATTTACAATTCCATTTTCATCAATTTTGTTTATATAAACCCATTTAGTTCCTATGATGGTATGATTCTTTGGTCTATGAACTAAAGTACACACTTTATTTCTTTCAAATTGATTTAACTCTTCTTGCATAGTATTATCCAATAAACATCTTTTTTGGCTTCTACAAAAGTCTTAGGTTCTACTTGGGATAGATAAGCTATACAATTGCAAATATTTCTTAAGATCGAGCTTTTTACCCCTTGTGAAGGATCACCAATCACTTGATCGATTGGATGATAATTCACATACCTCCAATCTTTGGGAAGTTCATTTTCTCTATGACTTGTGGAAAGTTGATCAAAATTATGAGTGTCTACAACTTGATTTGTTTGAGGTTGACTTTCTTTAGGGTCAAGAATGGGAATAGATGTATTCGTTCTTGGAATAAAACCAGCATCATCGTCAAGAGATACTATTCTACTACTAATTGGGTTAGATTCATCAAAAGTAACATGTATGAATTCTTCAACCACTAAAGTTTTTTTGTTAAAGACTCTATAAGCTTTACTAGAAGTTGAATATCCTAAGAATATCCCTTCATCGGTCTTAGAGTCAAATTTATCTAAATTAGTTTTATTGTTTTTTAGGATGAAGTACTTGCAACCGAAAGCACGAAAATAATAGATATTAGGCTTTCTACCTTTCTATAGTTCATATAGAGTTTTGTCAAGCATATGCCTAATTAATAAACTATTTAAAACATAGCAAGAAGTATTTATGGCTTCCACCCAAAAGTATTTTGGTAAACTATTTTAACAAACCATGGTTCTTGCAAATTCTTCTAGAACTTTATTTTTTTCTTTCAACCACACCATTTTGTTGAGGAGTTTTCGGGGCTGAAAAATTGTGATAAATTCCATTTTTATCACAAAATTTTGAAAAACTTTTGTTTTCAGATTATTTTCCATGATCACTTATAATACTTGAAATAGAAATTCCTTTTTCATTTTGAACATTCTTCCAAAAGTTCACAAAACCTTTAAAGGCTTCATCCTTATAGACAATAAAAGTAACAAAGGTACATCTTGAATAATCATCAACTATAACAAGAGTATATTGATGGCCACCTAGACTAATGATGCTTATTGGACCAAACAAGTTCATATGTAAAAGGTCTAATGATCTAGAGGTTGAAATTATCTTTTTGGATTTAAAAAATACTCTTGTTTGTTTCTAATATTGATAAGAATCACAAACTTTGTCTTTTTCAAATTTGATTTTGGGAAGTCCAATAACTAAATCTTTTCTTGAAAGAATTTTAAGTAAATTCATGTTCACATGGCCAAGCCTTTTATGCCATAGCCATGAGTTTTCACTGAAAGCGGTAAAACATTTTTCATTTTCCAAATGTAAAAGTTTTAAATCAACTAGATAGACATTATCATGTTTATAGCCAACAAACTTAATCTTGTTACTCTTGATGTCTATTACTAGACAATGAGAGGATTCAAATATGACTTTGTTGACTTTGTCTCATATTGACTAATACTAAGTAAATTTGGCTTAAGGCCTTGCACATATAAAACATGGTCAATGGTTGAATAATCTTTACCCATTTTTCCATTCCCAAAATCTTTATCTTGGTGTTATCTCCAATGGTGACGTGTCTGCCATCACTTAAAGTAAATTCCTTGAATATACTTTGATCACCGGTCATATACTTTGAGCATCCACTATCAAGGTACCAATAGTTACCTTTCTCTATGGTGTGGAGACATATCTACACTATAAATGGATACACAATAACACTTTTAGGTATCCAAAATTTCTTGGGTCGTTTGGGGTTAGTCCTAAAAAATACGTCTCCTTTAGGGACCTATACTTTTTTAACATTATAAGGTGCTCTATAATAGTAGACATGTTGATGATGCATGATCCTAGGATGATAGTCATAGAAGCTTCTAGAATGTCTTGAATATGTATGCCTATTGGTCATTGGATGAGCATTCCTAGGATACATGTTTCGAGCATAAGAGTTATGACTTTACATGTTGTCTCTAGGATATGCATGATAATTATTTCTAGGATGTGCATTCCTAGTATGTGCATCTCTTGAATGTATATTCATAGCATTTGTATTTCTATGATGAACATACATATGCGCATATGTATTTCTAGGATTTCTATCTCTAGTATATGCTTTAGAATTCTTTGCATTTGAATTGAAATTTGCATTCTTAGGCTTACTAGCATTTTTTAAAGGAAAGCTCTTAACATTGCTAGAGGCCTTAGAAGTGGAGGGTTCATCTACACTTATTGCTTTTATAAACAAAGTCTCTTTTGATTTTTGTGTGCCTAATGGAGAATAACCCAAACCAGATTTTTCTCCACTCATTCTTTGGCAAGATAACACTTCATCTAGTTTTTCTCTTCCAAGAATAAGCCTAGATATAGTGTTATTCAACTTCATTACTTTATTTTTCAAATCATCATTTTCATTTTTCAAAAAATATTGTGATGAGTTATAGAGGATGGAAGATAGTTATTTTTTCTTCTTCTTTTAGACTTTCCATCTCTTTAGAGAGAAATTAAACTTCCTTCTTGAGAGCAATATTTCTAGAATCAAATTTCTTAAATTCTTTATGCATTTCACTAATTATCTCAATCAATTCTTCACTACTACTAACAATATTATTATTATTAGTGGGGGAAGAACTTGTTACTCTATTTTCATCATCAATTTCCATTAAGCAAAGATTGACAATTTCTTCATATTTGACATTGTTGTCTGAAAGTTCTTCTCCTTCATCATCACTCTAAGTGGTTGCAACCGTGACTTTCTTTTTTAAGCTCTTGTTTGGTTTGTTTGTTGTTGAAAAATTGGCCTTAATGTGTCTAGGCTTCTTGCAATCATAGCACACAATAGGTTCTCTTATTAGAGTGAAATCCTTTGTGTAAGGTTTCTTGCTTTTCTTCAATATCTTATGAAACCTTATGGTGATTAGTGTCATTTCACCATCTTCTTCACTACTCTCATTCTCTTCTTTCTTTCCTTCCGCTTTCTTGCTTGTGGAAGCTTTGAGAGTGATCATTTTATTTTTCTTCAACTCATCATCATTGGCACCAGGATTTATTTCTTCCATCTCGTATGTCAATAATAATCTGAGAAGTGTTTCGACATCAAGTTTGTCGAGATCTTTGACCTCCATTATGGCCTTCTTCTTTGTTTTCCAAGTTGATGGAAAAGATCTTAATATCTTCCTTAGTAGTTCAAATTCTTTAATGTTCCTACCAAGAAGGTTTAAACTATTAACAATAGTGGTGAAGCAGGAGTGCATTTCAGAAATTATTTCGTTAGAAGACATTTTAAAAGATTTATACTTGGACACTAGTATATAAATTTTTGATTTTTTAACTTCACTAGTGCCCTTATAAGTAATTTGAAGTTTGTTCCATATCTCTTTAGCCAAAACACATGCAGAAATTTTATTGTATTCATTGATAACTAAAGCACAATGTAACATACTAGTAATTCTACTATCTAGAGATATCATTCGACAATCCTCTTCATCAAACTCTGATTTGAGCTTAGGCATTGTATGATTGATTTCTCCAATAGTTATTTCTTTAGTAGGAATTCCATATCATTCTTCAATGATTCTTCACAAATTATAATCTTGTCATTTAACAAAGATTTTCATTCTATTTTTCCTATAATTATAATTTGTGTCATTTACCAACGAACGTCTAGTATATTAACGACCTTCAGTATAACTCTTTGAAGCATTAGATCAACTCAAGTATTTTAAGCCTAAAATTGAGTATGTAGCTCTAGTACCAATTGTAGACCGAGGTACAAACCCAAGAAGGGGGTGAATTGGGTTTTAAAAACTTTTTACAATTAATAAACAAGTTTTAATAATTTAATCAACTAAGCACACAATAAATAAATTGCTTGAAATTAAAGAAGTAAAGGAATAGAATATGCAAACCTCGTTTATAGTGGTTCGGCAATATCAAAATCATTCCGACCCTATGTCCACTCTCTTCAAGGAACCTTTTTGAAGCAATCCACTAAGAATTCTCAAGCAACTTCTCAGGTGTTGCCAAAACCTTACAATAATCTCTTCCTAAATGAAGTTACAAAAAAGTGTTTAATGCCTAAACACTCTAAGAGTTACACTAACTCTTTCACTTTACAATGATAGGAATTGAATATGGAAGAAAGACAAGAGAGACTTGAATTTAATGCTCTTACAAGGAAGAATATATCTCTCTTAGAAGTACACAGCTTTTAAGAGTGGCTCATAAAGGATTTTGAAAGCTTTGAATGATAGCAAATGAGAAGATGAAGATTTAATGCTCTTGTGTATATTCTATCTCTCATTTATGATAGGTTTTTATAAATAAAAACCTACTAGCTGTTATTCTTTAAAAAATCCCGTTTAGGAGCAGTTTGGTGCTTTAAATGCATTGAACTAACCTTCTAAACTGAAATATTACCATTATTTTCGAACGTTCAGTTGACTGGATGGATTGTCCAATCGACTGGATGACTATTTGAAATTCAAATTTAAGTCAGGTCAGTCATTCAGTCGACTATTTGGTTTATTCAATCGACTGGCTAAATGAAGGAAACTTTATGTTCTTTATTCAGTCGATTGAATGATTTCATTCAGTTGACTGAATCTTATTCAGTCGACTAAACCATATCATTCAGTCAGTTGGACTGTATTCAGTCAACTGGATGTATGGAATAGAGTTTTATGTTTTCAAAACATTTTTCTAGCCAGAAAAAGATTATTGATAAAACAAAAAATGAGCCATATTAAAAAGCTAAGTACTTGTAGGTAGAGATTTACAAGTCTTATCTACCTTATAACCTAAACTACGTCTTCGGTCTTTTTTCGAGTGTTTCTCAAGTATGATCTCTTCTTATTTATGCTTGAATTATGTCTTGTTCTTTGAGTTGGATGTTTAGACTTGATTAAAATAAACTTAGATAAAACTGTTAACACAGGTAAAGTATTGTTTTGACATAATTAAAATCAAATAAGGGTCAACAATACACATTCATTTATGATCAATAAAGGGTATTAATCTTGTACTTAATTATTCATTTCATTTCAAAATGGTTGTTCACGTTATGTGTATTAATTATTTGTTCATGATGGAGGGATTGGTACTAGCTTTTGATCTTGTTGTCCTTAAAGTAGATGTGAGGCTTTCTGTCACACACCTTTATAGGAATTTCAAGGCTAAGTATAAGGGTAAGGCCTTAAAAGATCATATGTGAAATGCAGTTAAGTCAACAACTTATGCACATTGGAATCACCACATGAAAGAGCTGAAAAAGTTAATGCATATGCTTGTAGATATCTCATTGAGAAAGATGCAAAACACTGGTGCAAATGGACTTTTAATCCAATAGCAAAGTATGACATGTTAAATAACATGTCTGAGGTATTCTAAAAGTCCATCATGGAAGCAAAAGACCAACCTATGATAATAATGTTGGAGATTGTTAAAAAGTGCATCAAAGAAAGGATAGTGAAGAAGAGAGAAATGATGGATAAGTACAATGGGTTTATCTACCCAAAAATATGGAAAAATTGGAGAAGCACAAATTGTACTCAAGGGGTTGCTTCACCACACATTGTGGGGGTCCCCATTATGAAGTTGATAAAGGCACTAATGGATATATAATAAACAACATGTTATAACTGTAACAGATGAGACCTAATTAGGATACCCTATAACCATGTAATAGCTTACATTTATCATGCTAAGAAAAACCCAGAGGAGTTTGTGAATCCATATTATCACAAAACACTTATATGCATGTGTATTATGATTTTGTCATGCCAACCAATGGACCAAAACTGTGGCCAAGGTCAGAGAATGGAGGACCACACCCACCTGAGTTGAAAAGGCATCAAAAAGACCAAAGAAGCAAAAGAGAAAGGATCTTGATGAACATGTGGGCTCATACAAGATGACAAGACAAGAGGCGTTACCTAATGTAAAAAACGTGGGTTATATGGTCACAATTCCAAGAGCTGAAAGGTCTTTCAAAGAAAAGAACTTATACTAAAGCTGATGAGACAAACAATTCTTAAACATCTTATGTTAGTCATGCAAGCAACAAACAACATCATTTATTAGGTTCATGATTAATGAACTAGAACCAATTAGCACTCAAGTATTAATTTTAATTTCATGATTTTATTTGTGTTGATTTAAAGTCATGGAATGTGGTTATCTATGGTTTTGTGTTTACTTATGGTCATGCAATATGGTTATTTATTTACGTGTTTTGTGTTTACTTAGGAGTCTGCATCAAGCAATAGACATCAAGTACTTCAGAAGCAAGCACCTAAGAAGCAAGTTCCTAAGCAAATTGTACCAACTATTGATGGTCCAAGTTAGACTGCATTAACTTTTGGTGGTTTTAGCTTTAGTGCACTAAGTCACACCGCACCAAGGCACAATGCAGTTCCAACCTTCAATGCACCAAGTCAGACTGAACCAAGCCACACTGCACTAAGCCGCACTACATCAAGGTTCAATGCTCCAATTTAACAAGCACCAGGGTTTGTTGCACCAAGGTTCAATGCTCCAAGTTTCCTTGCTCCAAGCTTTACTGTACCAAGACCCCCATCACAAGTAAGGCATGTTAAGTGGATTGCTTCTTTAAGTTAGCCATCCAAATGATAATTAGGTGTTTGTTGATGTTACTAATATTTTGGATTTATTATGAATTTTTAATTAATTAATTGTGTTTGGGATCCTGGATTTTGATGTCATGATTTTGGGGTAAGACCACGTGTTATGATGTTGGCTTTTGGATGTTGTTAGTATTTTGGGGTTTGGATTGGCATTTTGGATTTGAATGTTGTTTATGCTCCAACACAGCCATATGCTTATGGAAGTTAGTAGTTATTATTTTGGAATTCAAAGTTTACTTGCTAGTTTCCATGATTATGAATGAAATATGGTTTGAATTTGAATTAAATGAATAATATTAACTGTGTATAATGGATTGCATAAAGCACAGGTTTACATGTTGCAATGGGAATAACAAAGATTATATTGTTGAACAAGAAACACGAAACAATGGTTACAAAAAAAAATGATCCAAGCTTCATTGATTGATTATTGTTTAATAAGTAACAAAGGTTACATAAGGGACCTAAAACTTGAAACATGAATACTAGAATATAGAGTTGACACTCATGAAGCATACCAAAGCAAATCATACTCTAAACACACCTACCATCAATCCTACCATACTTCACCAACAACACATCAAACAACCCACCAAGAACACATCAAGAAACCCACCAAAACAACAACCAAAGCCAAAAGCAGTCTTTCCCTTTGTTTGCCTATACTTAGTTATCTATGCATTATAATCTCCCTATCCTTATATTGAGCTTTTTTTTTCCAGCAAATTGTTCATATCTTCGTAACCTGCAACTTTTTCTTGAGTGACATTAAGCTTCTCAAGCAACCTTGAAAGGATTTGGAGTCCACAAAGACAAAGAAGACTACCATGCTAGTTAAAGAATCGACAATGCCATGCTTTTTGTGAAAATAAAACAAGGTCGTATTATGTTCAATTCAACACATATAACCAAAAAAATGGAATTTATAACACGCTTTTACTTATCCCATAATTTGCACATCCCCAAAATCTCCTTCCAATGTTAGCTTGGGTCCAACAGATTTAAATTTGAGCCAAGTGTGAACAACGATAGGAACCAGGTTCACTAAAGGTTCCGTGGGTGGAGGTGCCAAATAGGGTGGCAACAATGGTCAGTGAGCTTTCCATCTCTCCCTTGAAGTGAAGAACCTTAAAATTTGGGCAAATTCTTTGCGAAATCCTCAAGGAAGATGAGTGAAATCCTTCATGAATCTCCTTAAAACCTTCAAATGCTACGTGCCCATGATTAACTGAATGAAACGCGTAACTTTTTTGGGTTGAATCGAAAGCAATTTTCGAAATTGCTCAGATAGGGATTTGAGGATTAAGGTTCTAATGTTTTCGAACCAGACAGAGGGAGTTCTGGTTCTAATTTGCTTCACTTAATGTTTTTTTTTTTTTTTTAAAGTTGTTTTTAAATTTTAATTGATATTTTACATTTTTTTAATATATTTTACATTTTTTTATATGTAAGAGGTGGACGTCCATTTTCCCGTCCAATACTTCTCGTGCACTCCTACACCCAATATCATCGGAAATTAGCTATAAGGCAAGCGTTGAACAGATTTTGGAGGCTTGAGGTTAAATTGCTGATTTTTAAAGTTGAGAGACAAATAATTTACTATCCAAGTCAAACATTAGGGGAAAATTTATAAATAAACCAAAAAAATAAAATAAAAGTGACCTTATTTATGATAAAAATTAAAAACTAAATATCGAAGACGAAAAAAAAAATATAGAATTTATTTTTTATACGGCACAAAAGGACCCCACGAAAGAGCTTTAAATCACTGTATCACGAAAATTCTGCACCACACCACACCACACCACACCAGTCGACTATCTGCAAATTAAAGATTGCAATAAGAGCAGCGAGTATACATCATTTTTATCCACCGTGGCAGTATAACTTCCTTTTTTTTTTCTTTTGCAAAAATAAAAATAAAAAAGTAGAATTACTGTATTTCTTTACGGTCACTCGAAAATACTTATTCCACACTACCAAACAGGTCTCTTCCCTGGCACTCTCTCTCACATCCAAACTAAACATTCACGAAGTTTTTCACTCTTTCCTTCAGTCGGTTTTCTCTCTCTAGACCAAAAACGGCTCTCTATTTCTCTCTAGATTTTCCCTGCGCATATAGCTTCTTCTTCTTTTCACCTGCAAGTTCTTTTACCGTCGTTTTGAGCGTCAGTTCTTTGTATACGCTGCAAAAACTCCGTTCTTTTACCGTGCCAGATTTTTTTTTTTTTGAAAACGGAGACTAAAGTACATTATCGATATTATTCGAGATAGCTTCACGATCGCAGATATTATTCTCATTTTCAGTTCGAAACGGTGAGTTTTATCATAATTAATTTCGTTTCTGTTCTTGTTAATTGAAGTTGAATTGTGGTTAGTGGAGGATTATGCGTTTCTTTTGTTGCATTTTCCTTTGTTGTTCTGTTATTCTGTTTGGTTGCGGAGAAAAAGAAAAAATGTAGTAGAACAAGGAAATTAATTATATTCGTTACTCTCTAGAAACAAGACAACGAGTAGTATTGACCATAAAAAAAAATTTCGTTTCTTTTCTTTCAGTTTTCTTTGCAAGCAAATAAAAATTAGGTTTTAGCATCAAATGCTCTTTACATGTTTTTTTTCCTCTTCCTTTATAGTATACATTTACACACGTATATACATACGTACAGGATGTTTTCTTCTGAATTTTTTATATTGGCGATGTTTGGGTAAGCTTAAAAAGCCAACTTTAAGCGGAAGTTTATTTTTTTAAAATTTGCCAAAAACTTAGTCAAATTAAATCAAACCTTATTAAATTTCATTAAATAACAATTAAAACATCAATGGTTCAATTTGATTTGATTAAATTTTTGGCAAATTTTAAAAATTTAAGCTCCAGCTTCAAGTTGGCTTTATGCTGACCTTAAACTGCTTTTTCTGTGATTTAAGCAATTAAACGTATTGTTTTTTTTATTGAATAAACATGAAATGGTGAAAATAAGCTTTGTTATTTTTCTTTTCTAGATGTTAACCAATCTAATGTCTGAAACTTCAAAATAGGGTTTAGCCATTATTCAAATGATAGGTGCTTCTTGGAAATAATTCAATTGATATGGGTTAAAATTTGGCACATTACTGTCAATGGGGTTTATTCTCCTTATGGAGAGAGTTTATTTGGATTTGCAGATGGAAATTGTATTTATGTATTAGGAAATAAAATTTGAGAGAGGAATACATCTTTTGTGCTCATGAATTTGGCATGTAAATGGTAGCATATAAGACAAAGTTCACTAGGGAGCTTAGTAATGCATCTGCATGGTTAGCTAGAGCATCGATACATACAAGATCTGATTATTAAGTTTAGCAAGAAAATTCTCTATCTTATCAAAATGTTCATTGATGGGAATAGACATGTAGCCGGCCGCTTTCTCTTGCATACTCCATGTGTACTTCAGTTCATCCTTTTAAGTTTTAATACATTTTACTGACAGAAAAGAACTTTTTGAACATAATAGTGTGAATTCTAAATTCAAAATGAACTTGGGATATGTTGAAGTTTTATGTGTTGCTCATAATGCAGACAAATCACTTCTGGACAATGTATTTCAGTTTCTTTCATGCTCTTTTATATGTGCTGAAGTCAAAAGTAACGGGATCTAGGTTCTCTATATTTAAAACATGTTTTAATGTTTTCTGAATATGGACAGAGTGCATTCTGTGAGCTCCCATATTACCCTTCTGAACTTCGGGACATCTCCTTCCATTATTAGAATCTTCCCCCCCCCCCCTTCTGGTAAGTTCTTCCACCTTTTTTCCTTTCTTTTTTAAATAACAATTCTAGGAGTACCAGATGAGATAGTATGACTGAAAATTATATATATTATATCGTGCTATTAACTGATTTCATATTACACTTTCCTTTCATGGTTGCAATATACAATGTTGATTCTCCCTCTGTAGGTATGATTTTGAGGCATTCTTAAATGCAAGGAGCTATGGTTCAAGATAAGGCATTACAACCGGACTTGTCTTGAAAGATATAGTTCTGAATATTCTGTGGTGGGGCACTTCTGACTCGATTGAATTGCTCTTTTGAGGTTCAACCTCTTTTCTTGCTTGATTTAACTTTCGTAGATAACATATTATGTCATTCTTGTTGTTGATCTCTGATGTTGTTGCATTTTTATAATTGTTCTTTAGAAATGACATTGAACTCTAGGTTATCCAAAAGAATTTGGCATCTGTTCATGAACAAAATAGTAAAATAGGTGCAATAATAACTTGAAAATAGTCATCTATTGTATGTTGCTGTATTTCCTTCTTCCCTGAATGTTTGCCCATTTTGAGTTTTAGAAGATTCCTGTCCAATTGCCGTCCTCTCTCTTCCTAATATCGTAAATGCTCTAAGGAAAGGTCATTCTGATGTGAAACTTTTATTTGTTTCTTGGTATCGGTTAGGAACATAATTTGTAAAATAGGGATTTATCTTCCTTAATATTTCTTTAGTGTCGATATCTTTCATTTTGTTGATAATTTAGTACGATATCTTTTGTGGAGGAGCACATAGGCTGAGCTTGTCAAATACTACTCTATTAGATTCAATACGTGTATCACATAATTATTTGGTCATCTTAACATCTTTCCGATTAAGTGTCTTATGTGGGAGCCATTGATTACTGAGGTTTAATCTTTTTGCAAGCTCTCTACACAAGGCATGGATAATTTAAGTATCCTTTTGGCCATTGGTATATTTCCTGTATGGTTATGGCTGGCATTATTAATTTGTGTTTTGTAGGGAGCTTACTTTTTTTTTTATTTGCTTCTTGAACAGCTTGAAAATCTAATTTGGGCCGTACTTTAACTTACGGAAAAATGGTACTGATCTATTTCCCATTCTTGCTTTATATCTGTTCATAACGTTAGTGATACTGTTTTAGTCCTTGACAAAATTTTGACAAAATTTTATTTCTGCGTTAAACCAACTCGTTATTTGGACTAACCAACAAAAAGAAAAGCAGAAACGTTTATTATTATTGCATTTGTATTTATCTATTCTGGTTTCACATGTTTTATTTGTTCATCTCTGTATTCATATATGAATTTGTGCAGGACGCGAATACTTCTGGTGGAGAGGGTGATATTGACTGGGATACTGAAGATGAGCTGGAAATTGAGAACTTTGCATCACCTTCTTGTTCAAGTCATGCACTTCCTGGCGGAGAAGCAATTGTAAGCTCAGCAGAGGTACATGTTCCAACAGAAGCTATGCATTATTTGACTGGGAGCAGTTTTATATATGTTACTGCAAGATGAAACTCTTGTATTCATATCATCAAAGAAATATCTGATTGTACATTTTAATGCATTTGGTGGCTGTTAACTAGTTGATGAGTGGCGTATAGAAAATGTTTGCGATACTGGTCTATTGTTAGTGTTTTGCATTTTCTGAACTTGCAGCTTAGTTCACTTGTACCGAGGAAGCATTTTCTACTGTATGCTTTGAGAAAATCTGCGGACACTACACTATTGTATGCTTTAGCGGGGTGGTTGCGGCTCGCTGTCCTCGCCTAGAGTGCTTGGGTTCGAGTCCTCCTGCTACAGTGATGCTTGGTGATCTGACATGAATCAGCATTTGTGATTGGCCCATGCGTGGGAACGTTCACAGGGACGCCACCCTCTCCCGCCGCACATTTTTTTTTTGTAACCAAAAATAAAAGACCAACCTGAAACATTTTTCCCAACAACACTATACATCTTTGCTGCTTAGCTTATAATGCAGAATATAAATTATTTACCTTTATCTGCTCTTGAAGTACCTCATTAAGCTAGTATCAAAGGTCTGGGTTGATTTGTCATCCATCTCTGCAGTTTATTTACTTTTTTTTCTCTTGTTGGTACAAACATAATTATGGTGTACTTCCTTTTCCTGTCTCAAGGCAAGCTCATCAGGAGGTTCTTCGGACTCGAAGATGGTTGATCATTTTGTAGGGATGGGTTTTTCTGAAGAAATGGTTGTCAAAGCAATTCAAGAAAATGGTAAAACCTTTTCGTTTCTTTGTTCAAGAATGAACTTCTATTTTGAATGCTTCATCTGTGATGCTGTGCTAATAATTATGCAGAAGAGGGGAATACAGATTTGATAATTGAAACTCTCCTCAAATACTCGGTGAGTTAATGCCTATCTCATCATTCGATGCTTAAAATTGCTAATAACTCGAAGGAACACTTGAATTAACTTCAGATTGCTTTCTATATAAAATTTTCGTTCTTTAATTTTACATATGGATTAAACCTGTTTATCTATTTAATTACACTTGATTTCGTTTTTCTTGTTAAGACGAGTTCATCAGCAGGATCTTCCAATTCCAAGTTGATTGATCATTTTGTTGGGATGGGGTTTCCTGAGGAAATGGTTGCCAAAGCAATTCAGGAAATTGGTAAAGGCTCTTTCTTGATTCCTTTTAAGCACCAGGCTCTTACCATGGAAACTTCGCCTCTAACATTGCTTCAATAAATTTACAGGAGATGGAAATACAGATTCAATACTGGAAACACTTCTAACATACTCAGTAAGTTAGTGCCTCCTTTGTTATTTGAATTAACTTCAATCATTGGCTGCTTCGGTTGGTAGGCATTTTGCAAAATTAGATGGTTAAAATACTCTCACACTGCTTTAATATTATAACGCCAAGGCATGTTGTTAAGTAACTACATGAAAAATGACAAAATCATTCATATCTATTGTGAGAGAATCTTAGTGGTACGATTGAGGATGCGAATAACATGAAGAGGAAGCATATTTTACTAATTTTGTTGCCAAACTTACATATCAGTGGTTTAGAAACTGTAAGCATGTAATAGGTGGTCCAAGTATCTTTTGTGTCTCTTCCAAACATTACTTGTTATGTTTTTTGAAGCTAGGAATTTTATGTATTGCTTTTAAAATTGGATGGGTATTTATTGATTTGTCCATTTAAGAGATTTTCAGGTTTTTCGTTACGGTTTATTTTTGTTAGGCTGGGTTCTTATTTGATAAAAATAAATTCTTGGATCATTGCACCATATTTGACTGAGTTCCAAATATAATCTATTCCTTTGTTTGTGCACTAGATTTGAGTAGTGAGATATATCTTTCAACCTACCGTCAGAAATTCTCCTATAGGTACTGCACCTTGTTTTGTTTCACATGGGAGTTTACGATGTCGTTTTTGACCTTACATCAATTGATAACATATTTTTTTGTGAGAAGTGCTAGATTTAACTTAATGTATTGTGGCCATTCTACTATCAATCTACACCCAAAGGAAACTTTCCATTCTCAATTATCATACATTCCGTAAGGCATTTATTCCAATTGAAGGGAGCTCCCAATTCCCTTAGAAGTTCATTTGAAAGACTAGTACTCCCACAGAAGTGGCCTTTTTTGTTTGGGAAGCTTCTTGGGGGAGGATTTTGACCATTGATAATCTCCAAAGAAGAGGTGAAATGCTTGTGAATCTTTGCTACCTTTGCAAAGAGGATTGTGAGTCTGTGCATCATTTACTTCTAAGTTGTTCTTGAATTAACTATGGATTATGGCTTTTCTGGTTTTGGGTCTTTGTTGGGTGAGTAGCAGTTTCGTTAAAGAGGAGATGTGCGGGTGGACGGGCATTCGAGCTTGAAAAGAGAGGAAGAAGATTATTTCCTTAATCCCAATATTTGTTTGGTGGATGAATTGGTTGGAGTGAAATGAGAGAGCTTTTGATAGGGTTGAAAGGTCGATTGTTGATTTTAAAGATTGGTGGCTTACTGCCCTTGCTTTTTCACTAGAGGATTTTTCTTGTAAATGAGATTCATCTTTTTTATTTCATAGAAACTCTATCTCTTAGATTGTTAATTTGTGCATGGGAAGCACCCCCCAGGTGTCCATTTATACCATTCTTTTTCTTATAAAATATTATCATACACTCCATTTGGAATCAAATGAAAATGGAATTCATTTCATCTTCAAATTTATTGAAAAAAAATTCATTTGCAAATGAATTGAAATGAATTTTCATGTTTTGTTCACCTATATTAAACTGTAGAATTTAGTTGAATTCTCACGTTTGGAATTGATTAAAATTGAATTCTTAAGTTTGATTCACTTATATTCATTTCATTTTCTCAATTAATTCCCTTAATGAACCCCTAATGTTTTTAAAACAATAAATTTGTCTTTATTTTGGCATGTTATGTTAACTTGCATTTTATAATTAAAACCAAAATATTATCTTCACTTCACTACCAGGAAATACTCAACCATCACTTATTTATTAATTTATGTATTAGAGTAATCATAACCATGGATGGCCCCATAGGGCGGTGACCATCCACTCAGCTACTCCACTTATACTCAAGTTCATACTCTTCATTGTATTTATATTTATTGCCTCATGAATTTTATTACTATCACCGTTTTTGTTTTATTTGGTTATCAGCATATGGAACAAAAAGAGAAGCCCAATTTGGTTCATGTAATGAAGTCTATGGTGTAATTTACATTTGGGCCATGCTATGATGGAGAGTTTGCTGACTAAATTGCAGAGAGGAGAGCCATCAAAATATTAGGAATTTTTATAGATAGATAGATAGATTGATTGATTGATTGATTGTCTTCCCAAACATAACAATGTATGGAATTAAAAATGAATTCCATAATTTTTATGGAATTCATTTCTTCAAAACATACTCATTGTGTTCTCTGTTTGTTTGGATACTAAATGATTTTACTATTTTCTCCTCTAATGGGCCTTGTAACTATGTTTGAAGCTATTGATTTGGTGGTTAAACCATCCCTATCCTGTTTTGGTTTGATTGCATCATATCCTTTGTTGTCTTTTCGTAAGGAATTCTTGTTTGTCTTCTACCCTTGTTTTCTCTGATTAATCTCAGAGCATTTTCGGAGCTTATACCTTCTCTGTTGAGTGGCCTAATCAATCTGCCATTCCATTAGACAATTTGCATGTTGCTCACAACTCCAGTGGCATTTCAACATTCAAAATGTTTTCATCATTCACACCAAATTTGGCTTTCATGAATCGACCAATCATCACCCTTTTGATCTCTCTTTATCTAATTTTATGATAATATATTATGTTAGGAATTTATATTCTATTAATTTTTTGCAGGCTATTGAGAAGTCTCCTCAACTACAGCAAGATTTTGATTCTGATCACTGCTCTTCAGAATATGAAGGGAGCTTTCTGGAGGATTTCTCAGACATAGATAGTTCGGATGGTGAGGTAGTTAAACATTTGTGCTACATTTGCTACTTAGCTGTATGATGCAGAGATATTTTATATCAATGTGTTGGTATTTTCTAGCTGCACAGGTAAATATGATCTCCAAAATTATTTGAAGTTGTGTGCTCTGTCATGCATGCATTTACACATGAAATAATCAAATATTGGATGCTGTTTATTTATACATATTATATATTATGAAGGTGTATCAATAGAATTACAGTTTGCTTGTTATTAATTAAATGTATAATTTGGCATTTAATTTTTCTCTCTTTCAGGAAATCACAAATCCTGTTTCTGATGACGACAATAAATTGTTGTTCTTAGCGAGTATGGGGTATACAGTTGAGGAGGCTCAAATAGCCCTAGAAAGATGTGGTGTGTATTCTAGTCTTTAGATGATTTTATAAATTTTTAAAGTGTTTTATTGCACATGCAAGAGATATCACTTTATTCCTTTTGATGATCTTGAATGAGTAAAAAGGTTTCACTGAGCAGTCTGCTATTATCTTGTTATGTCCCTTTAGCTTCACTCTTTTTCTTGTTGCTAAAATCGGTTAGGGAGAGTTTGAGATTTCGAATCAGTCACCAAAATTTCCAATTTGCAAGTAATTTGGGTTGTGCTTTACTTTACATCAGAGAAGATCTGTATGATACATTTGCCTTGATGTTTCTCACTCTTGGGCTTTTTCTAAGTATAAAGCATTAGGGTGAGCTTGGGATGGTAAATCTTAGGTTAAGAAATTGCTCATGACAAATAGAAGAACGAAGGAAAAATGAGTTGATTTGTTTGTTTCCACATTTCAGATTTCTTTTAATCGGGTGTTTTGTTGAGTTTAAAATACATGGTAGGTCTCTTCTGGCTTATTCTTGTAAGTCTTGTGTGTCTCTAGTCTTTCAACCATGGGAAACTAGATCCTTCTCTAATATCAGAGCAATTTTGCATGCGATTCTTCCAAGGGCATTTTCACTAGAAACTCTTTTTCTTCATTTCTTAAAGGTTATCTTCCCCCCACTCCCTATATTTGGCATTAGCTGTGTCCCCTCTCCGTTTCTTTACTAGCTGCAATCAATGCACAAAGTGATGGCCTTTTCGTTTTATGTTTTGTTTATGGAAACCTCACTTTGTCTCGTTTTAATGATTGCGAAATGTGTTTCACCTGTTTCTTTTTCTGTAAATCATATTTCTCTCTCTTTTAACATTGCAGGTCCAGAATCCACAATTGCAGAGTTAACAGACTTTATATGTGCTGCTCAAATGGCGAAGTCAGCCGATGCACTTCTGGGGGAGCCTGTCGAAAATAAGGTGCTTTGTTGGCCTTTTTCAAGAATTGAATACGAAGTATTGTTAATATTTTCATAACTTAGTTTGATTCGATTGTTAGAATGATGATTGCTTCTTTTACATTTCTTTCTATTAACATGCTTAGTAGAAATCAGCCCAACTTACTTTCTTTTCTCCATTTTACAGCCGAAGCCTAAGCTTTTCAATTACGGTAAGCACAAGAAGAGAACTCTTGATTATGAAATGTGGAAAAGAAAAAAGCAGAGGGGGTTATTGAATGGAGATTGTGAGACCATTCGTCTCCCAAATCCAATGATAGGGTTTGGGGTTCCTACTGAACCAGGTCATGTAACAAATAGAAAACTTCCAGATTCAGCCATTGGCCCCCCTTATTTTTATTATGAGAATGTGGCACTTGCTCCAAAGGGTGTTTGGGACACTATTTCACGTTTTTTATATGATGTGGAACCTGAATTTGTTGATTCTAAATACTTCTGTGCCGCGGCAAGGAAGAGGGGATATATTCACAATCTTCCAATCCAAAACAGATTTCCCCTTTTTCCGCTTCCCCCACACACCATACACGAAGCTCTGCCCTTAACAAAGAAATGGTGGCCTTCATGGGACCCGAGAACAAAATTGAATTGCTTACAAACTTGCATCGGGAGTGCAAAACTAACCGAGAGGATCCGCAAGGCTCTTGAAGACTATGACGGTGATCCACCATTGAGTGTCCAAAAGTTTGTGCTTGATGAATGTCGAAAGTGGAATCTGGTCTGGGTTGGGAGAAATAAGGTTGCTCCGCTTGAGCCTGATGAAATAGAAATGCTTTTGGGGTTCCCTAGGAATCACACTAGGGGTGGTGGAATTAACAGAACTGACAGATATAAGTCACTTGGTAACTCATTCCAGGTAGATTATTTCAAGATACCATACTATGCTTATTAATTTATTTTCTTCTTTACCTTCTTTCCTAGATTTTTATTTATTTTTTCATTTAAATCAATTAGACTCTCAATTTCTGAATTGTTTTTCATTGTGTAATGTTCTCAGCGCCTTGTTTATGGAACTTTGCTTATAGCATCAACTTATTTCAGGTTGACACGGTAGCTTACCATCTCTCAGTTTTGAAAGATTTGTTTCCGGGAGGTATCAATCTTCTCTCGCTCTTCTCTGGGATTGGTGGTGCAGAAGTTGCCCTTCACCGCCTCGGTATCGCTCTTAAAAATGTCGTGTCAGTTGAAATTTCAGAAGTAAATAGAGGCATTATGAGGAGTTGGTGGGAGCAAACAAACCAGAAGGGAAATTTGATCGACATTGCAGATGTGCAGCATCTGAATGCTGACCGCTTAGAGCAATTTATGAACTCGTTTGGAGGATTCGATCTTGTTATTGGTGGGAGTCCATGTAATAATCTGTCTGGTAGCAACAGGCATAGCCGAGATGGTCTTGAGGGTGAACAGTCTGCACTCTTCTATGATTATATTCGTATTCTTGACTTGGTGAAGTGTATGATGACAAGAAATCATCAATGATTTCCTGTAGAGGAGCTTATTTCCAGTCACTTGCATTAAATTTAGGTTTCTTACATCCTTCCATTTTTTTCTCCTATTAGAACTGGAATAATGACGTGCAGTTTTTCAAGTTTATCTTGTGGCTGCGGGAATTCAATTGTTACAAAAGGAGGGCGGAGTTGTTAATTTAGGCTTTATTTTTTTTGTTAATTACTATGATATTATTATAATTGTTATGCTTTCGTGCTATTTAGAGGATCTGAAGCCAATTCTACATACTATAGGCTCACTCATAAGATATTTAGAGCATTCTTTTCTTTCTATTAGCTTCCAAACTTCCAGAAGCAATTCATAAACTGGTAAGTTGGTAACCATCACCCTCTTTGATATATCAAGCATAATTTGGATGGCAATGTCAAAAGGGCATTAAGGGGAGGCAAGTTAAGGAGGTTTGTTTAGAAATGACAAATGGTTGGATTTATGGCTTCAATTGCAGAATTTATAATATTGAAGCTGTGGAGTTATGGAGCACTGGATCTAATGATTGCATGAAAAAGGAAATTTAGCAAGTTTGTTATCGAGACAGACTGCGAGTCTTATATTTTTGCGATAGAGAAAACAGCTGTGAATGCTCATACTCTGCGGAATTTTGATTTAGGATTGCGGGGAACTTTTGGAGCATAGGATCTAATGATTGTGTGAAAAAGGAATTTCAGCTAGTTTGTTATTGTGACATTCTGCGAGTTTTATGTTATTGCGATAGAGAAAGCAGTTGTGAATGCTCATCCTCCGCTGAATTTTGATTCAGGATTGCAGGGAGCTTATGGTACAGATTAAAGAAGGGTCTGCACTGCTTCACGGATTAAAGAAGGGTCTGCACTGCTTCACGCACTATGACGAGTTGCGTTGAGTTCTTGGCAAAGTTGGACTTGTATCTTTAGCGTCCTCTTGATGCTTCAGTACCTTACTTGGTAGGTTGATTCTGCAGGTGTTTCATGTGAGACTTCAGAATCTTTTTTGTTCTCCTTAGTACCCAGAAAAAGAACAAAAAAGGATCTAAATGCTAACATGCTATTTGATATGTGTTTGTAATTAGATGAACAAATTGCTCTACCATGGCATGGCCCTTTATTTAACGTCCAAATGGGATAGAGCTGCTTTCCTCAAATTTAAGGATTGAGTAACAAGAACCATTAGTTTTTTACCACATGGTTTCTTGCTGATGTGTATGTTGTTTCTGCTGTTAATTTCACCAATCTGCAGAGGTGTGTAATAGCTGCTTTTGCGCCTTTTTTCCTGGTGTAAAACCGAGTTTTGGCTGGGGTCAGATAAATAACTTGAAGACTACTGACTCAATTTTAGGTTGAATCAAAAAGAAAAATAGAAAAAGAGAGGACTTTTGGTTCAGTTTAATCTGTTGCATGCATTTGAAAAAGGATCATAAATCCATCATGCCGTTGCCACTATCGTAGATTTCATTTACTTTGAAGGACCTTTAACAGTGTTTCTGGGAGTTTGGAGAGGAGGGTTTGGAGGGGTATTTAAAAATAGTGGATGAGAGATTGAAAGGGGAGGAGCAGGGAAGGTAGGGTTATTACTTTCTCTTGTTTGGTTGGATGTTTAAGAAGTAATTGAATGGTAAACGAGATAAAATACGTTGTCTTGAGAGATTTTTTAATTAGAGTGAAAAGAGAATGAAATGAATGTTAGTATATGATTTTTTATGAAATTTAAACTAAAAAAATTGAGATTACAAAATATATAATAATAACCTTTTAATCAATTCTCTTTTATAATTAAAAATTCTTCCAAACATAGATATGGTATCCAATCCGTTTCTTCTTTTCTCTTTTCCTTTAATGCATTTTGTTCCAAACACAGTGAAAAAAGGAGGGAAAGATGGAAATCATCCATCCTTGACTATTTCTTTTTCAATTGGTTAAAAGTGTTCCGTGACTTTAACTATGGTAAAAATTAACACTAATAAATAATCACATATGTGGTTGTTGTAAAAATAATTTTCTTTGTCATTTTATTATTTTTGCATTTATTTTTAAAAAAATTATATTTAAAATAAATAAAAAAATCTAAATAAAAATAAATGTTAAACCTAATCTAATAAGATGAATTTCTTTTGACATTTACGTAATCATTATACTTTTAACGCAAATTTATAAAAAAAAAATTGAAAAAATAAAACAATAAAAAAAAAAAATTTCTTGCTGTCAACTACATAAACTCACTGAACACCACGCTAGGGCACTTCACTAATTCACCAAAGTCGCTCTCACCATCATCATCAACATCACCGTCTTCCTCTCCCTCATCAACCCGCGACCTCCCCCTCCTTCACAATTTTTTTTTCTTTGCTTCTTCCTCTCTCCTTCCTCTCTTTTTCTTTTTCCTTCTCCTCTACCCGCATCATCTCTCCCTCTCCCCACGCTAACCTAAAACCGTCGGCCACCGTCTGAGACGGCTGCGGCAGCCTCTCGTCCTGCTGCCAGAACCTTCCCTTTCCTTCATCTTCACTCTAAACCAAGAACCATCAGTCTCTCTCCAAAGACTTGAATTTTTCAAGTTTTTGATTTACATTCTCTCCTCTAAACAGCACAAATTCCGGCCATCGTGGGCGTTTTCTGGCAACCCATACTTTGGGTCAGTGGTGGTAAGTCTTCTCCTCATTTCTCTTCCCTTGATTTTCTCTCTCCTGCCTTGATTTCTATCTCTAAAATTCCGGGCATTTCAAGTGATTTGAGGGATTCTGGCAACTTTTCGCTAACCGGTAGCACATAATCTACTCACGAATTCAAACTTCGTGAATTATTCTCATTTTAATCAATTTTTTCATATTTATGCATTTTTGATATATATATGATTTTGGGTTTTTGTTATAACACAAGTTGTAATGGATTTAAATTTTTTATCTAGCTTCAAGAAATAACATTTTTCTATAATAACAATTTTTTTTTTTTTTATGATTTTAAGCAAGTAATCAAGATATTTGCAAGTGTGGGAAATTTGGTTTGTCATCAAAATTTGGTTTAAACTTTTTTATAATTTGTTGATTTCAAGTCAAATTTTCTCATCAATTTCATTTATTGGTTGTTTTTGTGTGTTTGGATTTAAGTGATAAAGAATATTTTTTGTGACGACCCATCCCGAGTTGGTCACTCCGAGATAGTGTCATCATATTTTGAAAATCTTAGCACGACACATATATGCAAAAATGAAAATAAATAATACCAAATGAATTTTTTTTTACATAAATCTTCAACCCTCAATAAGGGAGTTACATCAATCTGATCTTTAACTTAAACATATATATACAACTTAAAATGCATGAATATTCACAATAAAATTTTTGTTTTATTTTTTCTCATTAGTCTGAGGATGTTGACACGTACATGGCTTACAGAAAATGATTTCGTTTGAATATCAACTCACAAACTATTTTGTCCTGTTTGCTACCTAAAATCATTGTACAAAAGAGAGGTGAGCTTCACAAGTGCAGTGAATTAATTATACTAAAAGTATTCAGTTGTATAAATAGTCTTTCGATATTTAATCATTTATATCTCTCACAACCTGATACTAGCATTCTACTATTACTACACATATCAAAAGATTCATTCTCTATTAATATCTTCTTCTTATTTATTGATTCACTTCAAGACCATCAATTATCTCATAATTACCTCGCAAATGAGGTTCACATCATAAAGTCTACCATTTAGATAGTTTTTATCACCATAACTGTCTCTTTGTGAGACTCACCCATCTAAGAATAAATTCACAATAATACGTCACACATCAGCATTTCAATAATCTTATTACCATAACTGTCTCTTTCTGTGAGACTCAACCATCTATAATTAAATTCACAATAATACACCATACATCAGCATTTTAATAATGCAAGCAATAATTAAAACAGATGCAATGCATGAATTATTATTATGGGAATGTTTTTTCACCTGTTGACAGGTTGTTATTATCTTAGATCGGCTCCCTCCCGGTTTTTTACAGCTTATCCCGACTGTCATGGAATTTATATCCAGCATATACCAGCTGTCATGATGTCCTTTTTATTTCTAGTATATACCAGCTGTCACAGTTTTTCAATTAGACCGGTCTTTTCCTGGTTCTTTCGGTTTTCTTATTTAATGCATATGCATATGAATAATGATATTGAAATATACATATGAACAGTAATATAAAAACACATAAATTCAAAACATTTAAATTGGCGATCTTGATTATTTATTATTGAAATAAATTTCACTAAAATCTTCTCATCCCAAATCATATCAAATCATCCTAATTTTTATCAAATTATATAAAAATTCTACTAAATTCCTCTCATCTCAACTCACATCAAATCATCTTGATTTTTATCAAATTATATAAAAATTACACTAAATTTCTCTCATTCCAAACCACATCAAATTATCTACAAAATCTTGTCACGATTCATTAAAATTCATCTCCTCAAAATTCGTATCAAAACATCAATCATAGCTCATCAAGAATTTATTTATCACCATCATTATTATAATAATATTTTTCTCACATAATATTTTTTCTACATGTCTAATATTCATCTCATACCTATCAACCAAATATTTATCTATCACCAAAACATAAGTTAATAATTTAATTTAATATTATCTCTAGATTTATCATTTTTATTTAGACTACTTAAAGTAAATCCAACTCACCACGTAGCTCTTAAAGCTACCCGTGAATCACCTCCTTGCCTTTCTCATTTTTCTCAGAAATTTTTTCCGATTATAGATCGTTAATACCTGACATCGTATTTATATTAAATTTATAATTTATTCTTCAATTCGTTATAAACCACACTTTGAAAATTCTCACTTTGAATTTAGGGAAATTTCATGTACGCTAAAAATTCAAAAATCAACACTACATTATTACCTTCAATTTTTCTGATAGCTTTTCGTGATCCTCTATGAAATTTGGCAGTAAATCCCTTCAAAATTTTGTCATTTCAACATTTCTTTGAGTCCCCAAGTGTTTTGGGAAACTAAAACGAAAATAAGTAAGTCTATGTTAACGTTTACATGTTAGTGTATATATATAAGTTGGTTGCAACACAAAAATTGTCGACAGTAAAAAATTTGCAACTCAGCAGCTCCCTCCCCAATTCTTTAATTGCCACGCAAAACCCAAGTGTAAGGCATACAATCTTCACATTTTAACTTGGCAACAGGTGCTGCCACCTGCTGCCACATTTTGTTAACTTTTCATTCATTTTTTTTAACTTTTTTTTTTCTTTTTGCTTTTCCTTTCTTTGGACATTCTTGACATCCTTTTTATTTTTCCCTTTTTCCTTTTTCCTTTCTTCTGATTCCACTTCTGTACGATTTCAGAATTTTTTTATAATTATTTTATTCAACACTAAACCTTCATATATATATTATTTTAATTTCATGTCATATTTATTAAATTACTTTTTTGTCTTTACTTTACGAATACGGGTATTACAATTCTACCCACCTTATAAAAATTTCGTCCTCGAAATTTCCTTGCTTTACTCAAGTGAATAATACTTCTTCACAATTTTTCTCACGCTTTCACATAATCTCTTCAACATCCTTATTCCGCCACATAGCTTGAACTAATGAAATTTCTTTATTATACAATACTTTTTCTTTTTTGTCTAAAATTCTCATTAATACTTGTATATAAGCCTAAACTTTCTGAATTTCTATAGTTTAGCTCGAAATATTATAATATTCATTATTAAACACTTTCTTAAAAGTGAAACATGAAATTCATTATATAAATATTTTAATTCTGAAGGCAAATCCAGGCTGTTCATAACTGGCCCAACTTTCTCAACAACCTCATGGGGTCCCACATACCTCGGATTTAGCTTTCATTTCCTGTTTAAATCTCAATAATTGATGGACCATATATATTTCTCTATCATTTCTTCCCAATATATAGGAGTTCTACACCTCCGACCATACAATGCCTCAATTGGTGTCATCCCAATATTAGTTTGATACTGATTAATATCAACAATTTCAATCGATGACATGTAAGCATTCCAAACTTATTAAGAACTCGTCACATTTGCCCTTAACATATCTTCTAGTACTCTAAAAATCATTCATGTTTGAGTATGAAGAATTATACTAAATTACAACTGTGTACTCATGGCTTTTTTGAAAGCCTTTCCAAAACCAAGATGTAAATCTAGTATCTCTAATTGCCACTATTCTCAATAGTATCCCATACAACATCAAAATCTCAGTTATATCCTTCTTCAATCCTGACCACCAGAAATTCAGTCTCAATTCTCTATACATCTTATTGTAACTTGGTTACATCGAATCTACATCCTCATATGCCTATCTCATTATCTCCTTCCTCAACTTCGCATTATTGGAAACACAATTTCTATATTCCAATATCAAAATACCCTCACTTCCAATTTTGAATTCATATTGTTTTCTAGTAAGCACTCAATGCTTAATCTTTTCTATCTCTTCATCTCTACCTTGCATTTTTAAAGCATTTTACTATGAATGACTGTACAACCATATTCACTAACCATTATCCTCTATTACTGATATTCAACTTCATTCTTATCTCTTTTAAATCTATCATCAATTTCACATCAGGACTTCCAATATTAGTTAACCTTCTTGTAGACTTTCTACTCAATGCATCAGCTATCACTTTTTTATTTTTTCTAGATGATAGTGAATTGTACAATCATAGTTACTAATCAACTCCATCTACCATTTTTACCTCAATTTCAACTTTCTCTGCGTAGATAAGTATGTCCAACTCTTATAACCCATGAATATCTCACAAGTGGCTCTATACAGATGATGTCTTTAATCTTTAAAATAAACACTATAATAGCCAACTCTAAGTCATGAGTATAGATAAATTTTATCATGAATCTTCAATTGCCTAAAAGTATGGGCCACAGCATTCCTATGTTACACATATCCCAACCAATGATGCAATGCATCACTGTACACCACAAATCCTTCATCACTAGAAAGAAACATCAATACTGAAGCTGTAGTCAATTTCTCCTTTAGTAATTGAAAACTTTTCTCACGCTCCCCAAACCATACCAATCTCACATCTTTCTTGGTCAATCTAGTCAACAGTACTGCTAATAGAAAAAAAATTTATGGATAAATCATCTATAATAACCAACCAACCCCAAGAAGCTTCTGATCTCAGTTACATTAAATTGTCTTTCTCACTGAACACTACCTCTATCTTCTGTGGATCAATTTCTATAGCATCTCTAGATACTACATGCCCTAAGACATTTATTTCGTTTAGTCAAAATTTACATTTAAGAATTTAAAGCATACAATCTCTCTTTCCTCACAATCTCCAACACACTGTCAAATGTTTCACATATTCTTCATCATTGTTAGAATATACCAAAGTGTCATCAATACTTATAACCACAAATTTGACAAGAAATAGTTTAAACACCCTATTTATCAAATCCATGAATGTTGTTAGAGCATTTGTCAATCCAAATGGCATCACAAGAAACTTATGATCATAATGTGTCCTAAAAGCGGTTTTAGGCGCACCTCCCTCCTTTATCCTTAACTGGTGATAACCTAATCTTAGGTTTATCTTAGAAAACACTCTTACTCCTTGCAACTGCTCAAACAAGTCATATATCCTGGGTAAAAGATATTTGTTTCTTGATAGTGATATTATTCAACTGTCTAAAATCAATACACAACTTCATCCTTTCATCTTCCTCCTTCACAGACAACACAAGGGCTGCCCAAATACCTTAGGTCCACTAAATTGTTTATCTAAAAATTTCTTGAACTTTCAACTCTTTTAACTCAGTTGGTGCCCTTCTATAGGGTGCTATAGATATGTGTGTTGAATTCAAAATCATATCTGTAGGAAACTAAATCTCCTTACTTGGAGACAATCTGGACAACTCTTAATGAAACACATTATGAAAATCTTTCACTACCAAAATTTCTTTTAACTTCCTATTTTCCTTTTTAGAATCCACTATGTAAGCCAAATACTCCTCACATCTACTAGTAGTTAACGTAAAATAAGTTAGTTCGAGAGTATTTTATGTTCTCTTTACAAGTTTCACTCTTCATGTCCATATCTTGAACAATACCTCTTTTCTAGAACAATCAACCCAAGTGTAATATGTCGACCACCAATTCATTCTCAAAATTAAATGAAAATATATCATATTCAAAGAAAATAAATTAGCTTCAGATTTTCTATCACTGATACGAATCACACAATCTTTGTAAGCATTTATGATTATCACTCTATCTCTAGTGGAAACTTCAACAAAAATATTTTGTACCCAAGGACTAATACATACTTCAACAGAATTCATATGAATACTGTATGCAAAAGAATAAGTTGCACCAAGATCACCCAACATTGATATGTCCACTTTCTCTACACAAACACTTCACATTATGACAATTCCGGGATAACTATCTTATCTAAATACATTTATAACAAACTTTTATCTCTCGATCATACATCAGATTACCACTTTCCCTTGATGGCGTACTTACTTCCTCTGCCATGACTCCCAGTTCCTATAACCTATCTCCCAAATCTAAGAGTCCCACCAATAGTATTCTGAGCTACATAAGTAGCAAATCTTGTTTGTCTCTGACTCTGTACTTCAGTTCCATATGACAAGAAACCCATCATCTGGGTGGTCCCCCATCTCGCACACTCATACTGGTATCACCTCTGGATTCCTCAAATATAAGCTTTTTTCGCCAATCCCTCCTACCTCTGATTTCCATCACATCCTTCTCAATCTGAAGTGCTATATCCACTAATCTAACATAATTCATATGACTCATGTAAGGTAGTTTTGATCAAATCTTAAAACATAGTTCATCTATGAACCTCTTACACTTCTTCTCCTCTAGGTATACCATTGACAAGACCACAAATTTTTTTTTTATCATACTAAGTCATAATCAAAACATTTACCCCAAATAAATAAAATCTCAAAACATCTCATGCGTAAACTCACTTTTCCCCCTTTTTAAATGTCTATCATTACTTGATTGACAACCACAGACACCACTTTATCCTATTCATCAAGTCTATACTATAAGCTATCAATTCTATCATCTGTTACCTTCACTTCTTAAGAGCATGTGCAAGATCTTATCTTATCTCATCTCTTTCAACTTCAGATTCTCTCATACTTTTACTAGTATCAATTTTATTATTAATATCAATCATACTATCAACATGTTCCTTTCTAGGAACCACAGATTCAGATTCCACCTCAACTTGTCAAAAATATTGGGGTCTACCACGCCCTCTCAAATTAACAATTCTAACTCCAGCTCTAGCGTGTCCACATGTCATTCTTAGACTGTTCATTAAAATATAATTTATTTTAATCTTCCACTTTCTTACTTTTTATGTAGTCTACAGAATCATAAAACCTAATGCTCTGATACCAAAATTGTAACAATCCATCCTGGGTTGACCACCCCCGAGACGGTATCATCACATTTTGAAAATCTTAGCACGATACATATATGCAACAATGAAAATAAATAACACCAAATGAAATTTTTTTTACATAAATCCTCAACCCTCAATAGAAGAGTTACATCAATCTGATCTTTAACTTAAAAATATATATACAACTTAAAATGCAAGAATATTCACAATAAAATTTTTGTTTTATTTTTTCTCATTAGTCTGAGGATGTTGATACGTACGTGGCTTACAGAAAATGATTTCGTCTGAATCTCAACTCACCAACTATTTTGTCATGTCTGCTACCTGAAATCATTGTATAAAGAGGGGTGAGTTTCACAAGCTCAGTGAATTAAATTTACTAAAAATATTTAGTTGTATAAATGGTCTTTCAATATTTAATCATTTATATCTCTCACAACCTGATACTAGCATTCTACTATCACTACACATATCAAAAGATTCATTCTCTATCAATCTCTTCTTCTTATTTATTGATTCACTTCAAGACCATCAATTATCTCATAATTACCTCGGAAATGAGGTTCACATCATAAAGTCTACCATGTAGATAGTTCTTATCACCATAACTGTCTCTCTGTGAGACTCATTCATCTAAGAATAAATTCACAATAACACGCCACCTCAGCATTTCAATAAACTTATTACCATAACTGTCTCTTTCTGTGAGACTCAACCTTCTATAATTAAATTCACAATAATGCACCACACATCAGCATTTCAATAATGCAAGCAATAATTAAAACAGATGCAATACATGAATTATTATTATGGAAACGTCTTCCCATATGTTGACAGGTTGTTATTATCTTAGATCGACTCCCTCTCGGTTCTTTACAGCTTATCCCAGCTGTCACGGAATTTATTTCCAACATATACCGGCTGTCACGGTGTCCCTTTTATTTCTAGCATATACTAGCTGTCACGGTTTTTCAAGTAGATCGGTCTCTTCCCAGTTCTTTCGGTTCTCTTATTTAATGCATACGCATATGAATAATGATATTGAAATATACATATGAACAGTAATATAAAAACACATAAATTCAAAACATTTAAATTGGTGATCTTGATTATTTATTATTGAAATAAATTCCACTAAAATCCTCTCATCCTAAATCACATCAAATCATCCCGATTTTTATCAAATTATATAAAAATTTCACTAAATTCCTCTCATCCCAACTCACATCAAATCATCCTGATTTTTATCAAATTATATAAAAATTACACTAAATTCCTCTCATCCCAAATCACATCAAATAATCTATTAAAGCTTGTCAAGATCCACTAAAATTCATCTCCTCAAAATTCGTATCAAAATATCAATCATAGCTCATCAAGAATTTATTTATCACCATCATTATTATAATAATATTTTTTCTCACATAATAATTTTTTAATGTGTCTAATATTCATCTCATACCTATCAACCAAATATTTATCTATCACCAAAATATAAGCTAATAATTTAATTTAATATTATCCCTAGATATATCATTTTTATTTACACTACTTAAAGTAAATCCAACTCACCACATAGCTCTTAAAGCTACCCGTGGATTACCTCCTTGTCTTTCCCTTTTTTCTCAGAAATTTCTCCCTGTTGTAGATCGTCAATATCTGACATCATATTTATATTAAATTTATAATTTATTCTTCAATTCGTTATAAACCACACACTTTGAAAATTCCCACTTTGAATTTAGGGAAATTTCATTTACGCTAAAAATTCAAAAATCAACACTACATCATTACCTTCAGTTTTTCTTATAGCTTTTCGTGATTCTCTATGAAATTCCGCAGTAAACTCCTTCAAAATTTTGCCCTTTCAGCATTTCTTTGAGTCCCCAAGTGTTTTGAGAAATAAAGAAATGGAAGGAAACTAAAACGAAAATAAGTAAGTATATGTTAACGTTTACATGTTAGTGTGTATATAAGTTGGCTGCAACACAAAAATTGTCGGCAATCAAAAATTTGCAACTCAGCAACTCTCTCCTCAATTCTTCAATTGCCATGCAAAACCCAAGTGTAAGGCATACAATCTTCATATTTTAACTTTGCTGTTGCCACATCTTGTTGACTTTTCATTCATTTTTTTAAAAAAACTTTTTTTTTTCTTTTTGCTTTTCCTTTGTTTGGACATTCTGGACGTGCTCTTTTTTTTTTCCTTTTTCTTTTCTTCTGATTCCACTTCTGTACGATTCCAGGATTTTTTTATAATTATTTTATTCAATACAAACCTTCATATATATATATATATATTATTTTAATTTCATGTCATATTTATTAAATTACTTCTTTACCCTTACTTTACGAATACGGGTATTATATTTTTACATACCCATTCTTAAATATGGTGTGGATTATTTGTGAAAATTATATAAATTAGATATAAAGAAGTTGAAGTTGTGTTTTGTTAATTTTTAGGCTTCTAAATATACACCTTACCATTTTAGGTTCATAAGTGATGGAAATTTTTTATTTTTGGCTTTACTAGAGATAAATTTAATTTTAAAGAAAAGTTGTGAAATGAAGATTTTATTTTCATCCACGAGTTTTGAAAATGGAGTATTATGTATTCTTGATATTTATCAAAATCTCTAATTTTAACTATATATTTTATGAAAAGTAATTGGAAACTAAAGGTTTGATAAAATGAACTCAAAAGAGGTAAAGCAAATTCACTAGTTTTATTTCAAGTTAAATTATCTTGGTATTTTGTTTCCAAGTTAGCACGTATGTGGGAATGAGTAATATTAATTATACTAAGTATCATCAAGTTTTACTAAATTAATTCCATGAGAGCAAATATAACTAGATCATGAATAGTATATAATTTTATTTGATCTTAAATGCTTTTATGACTTAAGCACATAATACTTAAGAAGCAATTTGAGAATTTAAATATAGAAACGTACGAACTTAGGTAATGAAGTTGGTTAAAGCACGTGGGTGTAGCCTAACCCAACGTTACCAAGAACGCAACACCCCTTTATCCACGTTCCAGATCATGCGACCCAGGTCGCGGTGCATTCGCGATCCGGATCGTGATAATCACCAATCCTGAATTTCCAATCGTAACTAATAATGAGAAAGGTAAAAAAAATACCGATAATCAATGGCCACCACAATCGGAAAGATAGAACTCTAAGTCTAGAAAACATAGCGCCTTTACCGCCACAAGCAATCTACTGCTACCTCATTAAGGAAAGAGCAAGCCGCCTCAATGGAGGATAGAGTGAGGCCGTCATAGTAGGGAAGAGGAAGCGCCACCGATCATGGATAGAGAAATTGGGATTTTGTATAAAACGTCGGGGAGAGAGAGTATGATTGCAAACAAGCCGCTGATACTTCATCAAGGAAAGAGCAAGGCATGGAGGATGGAGCAAGGCATTGCTGTAGTGGGGAAGAAGAATGCGGAAGACGTCGCTGATCTGGAATCTAAGCTAAGAATTGGGTTTTTGTTTGACAAAGGGGCAAGAGAGAGGATTGGTTCTTAACTTTTAAACAACACTGTCTTTTTAAAAAAAATTATAATAGATAATAAATATTATTTATTTTTTTTAATTGAAATAGTTTTAGTGATTTGACAAAGCAGTGATGAAATAAGCTATAGTGGAGATGGACATATTTCCTTTTTCCTAAGTGAAAAGGGTTTTATCTTTTGGTCATTAATTTTATTATATGCAGCTAATCCTTACTTCTACAAGAATTAGAATCATAAGGTCTATAAATAGGACAACATGCAACACAACTTAACATACTATCTAATACTTCAACTGAGGTGGGCTTGGTTTCGGAGTCTGAGCCTAAAAAAGACTTAAGCAATAAGAGTTATGGATCGGGTAAGTCTTCAAAGGTTGGGCCGAGCAATTTTAGCAGGGTCTCAATTAGCTCTGGGTCAGGTTTGTTTGTGGGTAAGAAAAAACCTAGAAATTCTGGTGCTTGGATGTTGAAGTTGACTAAACGATGGGTAGCCATGCATTTTGGTCCTCCAGTGTCGCGGGCTCGTGAGGGGTGGTCGCCAGTATTTGTGTCCTCTACGAGTTTGTCTGGTGAGTCTAGACCGATCGTCTTCGAGCTTCCTAGTCCTACTCCGATGTCGGTTTTGCTTCTTGAAGTGGTGTCGCGGTCTAAGATTGTTTGTAAGGATTTTGTGTCGAATTTTGGTTCTGAATCTATCACAGAAGTTGTCGGAGCTTCATTTGGGACTAATTTTGGCGTTGAGTCGAAGGATTTGGCAGTGGAGTTTGCAACTTTTTCTACTGAGAATTTTGGTCCTTCTCTCTCTGAGCCTATGGCTGCCATTGGAGATCTTTAGGTATCTTGTAATGCTGATCAGTTAGTTGTCTCTTCTTTTGTCAAACCCATTTTCTGCATTCCTCCGGGAATTGGTTAGAAGTTAGCTGATATGGAGTTTGGGAGTTTTAATGAAGGAAAAAGGGAACAAGGAATTGTGTTTAGCTATGGTTGAGATTGGTGATCTGGTAGAATAATGGGCGGGAATGGATGGGGGTTACGATTTTTCTATGAGTTGTAAGGCATCGGCTTGGGTTCTAAATTGGGTTAAAAAACTGCATAAGATGGTAAGAGTTTCTAGTTGGGGTTGAAGATCAAGCTATTAGGTTATTTGAGGAAATTAAGAAGCTTCATGTAGAAGAATGCAAATCCCGATGTAGAGGTTAGTTGATAAGAAAGAAACATTCTATGGGGGTTAGTAAAGAGCTTAAAAGGTTGGAGTTTGATGTTAACTATGAGGATGTTTGGAAACCACTTTAAGTGAGATTAAATCCAATTTTTCTGAAAAAATGGCTTTAATTCCACTTGAAGTGGGTTCCCAAACCAGGCCTATGATAAGATTATTGAGAACGTAAGTAGAAGATGAGAGGTTTTGGTAGAAGAATCTAGCGGAGTGTCAGTAATACAATGAAGTGGATGATTATCCCGTGGAATGTGAGATGGGTTAACGACTTAGTGAAGAGAGATTCTATTAAGCATTATCTTATAGATTTGAAATGTGCAGTAGTTTGTCTTCAGGAGACTAAATTGGAGGAAATTGATGATTCGATTATTCGTAGCTTTTAAGGTTTAAGGTCATGTGGCTAGAAAGCTCTGTCATCTATAGGTTCTTCGAGATGAGATATTCTTATGTGGGATAAATGGGTTATGGATCTGGTTGATAGCCAAGTGAGTTTATTTTCAGTTTCATGTGTTTTCAGGGGTCTCTTTAAGAATAAGTATTGGATAGGGAAAATGGTAGTAGAAGTATTTTCAAGGAAGAGTTGGTGTCAATTTGACATTGGTGGTAACATCCTTGGGTGGTAGGTGGTGACTTTAATGTTGTTCTTATCCTCATGAAAGATCTTGTGGGTACCAGAAAACTAGGTCAATGGTGGAGTTTTTAGAGTTTATAAGGGATGTGACCTTCTTAATTTGTCAAATTTTATATATTCTCCTTCCTTTTCGAGGATTGACAGATACCTTGTTTTTGCTTGTTGGGAAGCCCATTGTCCATCCTTGATTCAAAAGCTTCTTCCCTAACCCACTTCAGATCATCACCCTATCCTTCTTGAAGTTGGCAGTATGATGTGGGGTCTGACCTCTTTCCGACTTGAAAAATGTGGTTGAGTGTGGATGTGTTTTGGGATCTTATGGTGGGATGGTGTTAATATTAATGATGTTGCTAGCTTTGTGGTGGCTAAGAAGTTGAAAAATCGGAAGGTAGAAGTGCAAAGTTAGAATAAAGAGTCCTTTGGTAACGTTAATTCAACTATTAATGCTATGTTGGGTGAAATAGATGGGTTCGATGAGAAAGAGGTTAAAGAAGGTCTTTTGAGGATTAAAATTGACTGGAGATCAGAAGCTAAGAAAGAATTGGCTAAGCTCATTTCATTGGAGAAGATTTCTTGTAGACAAAAATCTAAAGAATTATGGCTTTGGAAGAGAGATAAAAACATAAAGTATTTTCATCGTATGGCTAATGCTCATAGGAGATATAATTTTGTTAATTCTATTGAGGTTGATGGGATGGTGTTCGAAGAAGAGAGAGATATTAAAGAAACAATTAGTGGGTTCTATGAGAATCTCTTTAAAGAGACTTATGATGAAAGGCCGAACTTGGATGGATTGGATTTCTTTAGAATTGATGAGGAAGATATGGTGTGGCTTGAGCGTCATTTCTCTCAGAAAGAAATTGTTGTTGCTCTTCAAGATTGTGATGGAGATAAAGCATCTAGGCCTGACAGTTTTAGCTTGGATTTCTTAATTCACAATTGGGAGGTTATTAAGGGAGATGTTTTTAGGCTCTTTGAGGATTTTCATGTTTCGGGGGAGTTTGTGAGTAGCCTAAATGCCATATTCATCCCCTTGAGCCCAAAGAAGGTGGGAACGGTTAACATTAAAGATTTCATGCCTATTAATCTTGTAGGATGTATTTACAAGTTTTTATCGAAAGTGGTAACTGCCAGATTGAAGAAAGTGATGTGTAAAGTGGTGAGCTCCAATCAGAATGCGTTGGGGAGATAAACCTTGGATTCCGTCTTGATAGCTAACAAAATAGTGGATGCTCAGCCTAAGAATAGAGGGGGAGGATTAGAGGAGTAATTTGTAAACTTGATATAGAAAAGGCATATGATCATGTTTGTTTATTTTGTTATCTATTTGTTGAAGCGAATGAGATTAGGGGATAAATGGTGCAAATGGATTCTCAAATGCATATCTTCTACTTTCTTCTCCATTTTGGTTAATGGGTATCCTTCGGGATATTTTCAAGCTTCTGGAGGAATTAGATAAGGGGATCCATTGTCTCTGTTCGTGTTCACCTTGGTTATGGAGACCTTAAGCAAGATGTTATTGAAAGGAATAGAGATGAGATTGTTGAGTGATTTCAAAGTAGGAAGGAATGACGGTTGCGTGAATGTTTCTCACATTCTTTTTGCTGATGATACAATTATTTTTTGTGAGGCGGACGCTTCTCAATTATTGCACTTACGTTGTATTCTTTTTTGCTTTGAAGTGGTGTTGGATCTTAAGGTTAATCTTGGTAAAAGTGATTTAATCCCTCTTAATGATAGTTGTAATGGTCGATTCCTTGCTAGTTTGTTGAGGTGTAAGTTGGGATCTCTTCTTTTTACTTATCTTGGTCTTCCTTTAAGGGCTAGATTCAAAGACAAAAGTATTTGGAATCCGGTTGTAGGAAAGTTTGAGAAACGATTAGCCGGGTGGAAGAATCACTACCTTTCGAAATGAGGTAGACTCACTCTTATTATGAGCACTCTATCTAGTCTCCCCATCTACTATATGTCTTTATTCCCTATTCCTAGTTCGGTGGCTAAAAGGTTAGAGAGTATTCAAAGGAGATTCCTTTGGGAAAACTCGAAAATGGATTTTAAGTACCATTTGGTAAAATAGGATTTGGTTAAGAAACCTTTAGAGATAGAGAGAGGGGGTTTTGGTATTAAGTCCATATCTTTACTCAATAAGACCCTTCTTAGTAAGTGGCTTTGGAGATTTTAAGATCACTTGTGGAGGAAAATAATGAAGGCTAAGTTTGGGATGGAAAATGATCGTTGAATGTTTAAGGTGCCTTGGGAAGCTTATGGAGTGGGAATGTGGAAGTGGATTAGGAGTAGGTGGGAAGACATTCGGCTTTTTGTAGAAGTGTCTGTGGGTAATGGAGCAAAGACTCTACTTTGGTATGATTCTTGGTGTGGGAATACTCCTTGGAAGGATAAATTTCTGAACATTTTTAGCATTGTGAGAGATAAGGAAGTGCGAGGTCACTCTTATTACTATTTGACTAATGAAGGAGTATCTTGGGTTGTGCCATATATTCGCAATGTTCATGACTGGGAAGTTAGGAGGTTGCGGCGTTTTTGGATTCCTTATATAATACTAGAATCGAGATGGGGAGAGAGGATGAGATGAGATGGGCTTAGCCTGGATAAAGGTTTTAAGGTGAGATTTTTACAAGATTCTCGTTGATAGAGCCCTTGCAAGATCAATCTAACTTCCCTTGGAAAGCAATTTGGTGCGCTTGGACACCCAAGAAAATAAGTTTTTTTTGTTTGGGAGGCCTCTTGGAATAAAATTCTTACTATTGACATTCTTCAAAGAAGACGAAAGGTAATTGTTAATAGATGCTATATTTGTAAGTGATGTGTCAAATCTATGTTTCATCTTTTGGTGGAATGCTCTCTAGCTAGGAGTTTATGGAAGATGATGTATAGAGTTGTGGGGATTTCTTGGGTGGTTGTGGGTTCTGTGAGAGATGAAATTTAGACTTGGAGTAGCTTGAAGGCTCAAAAGGATGTCAAAAAGGCTTTAGATTTAATTTTGCTATCTATTTGGTAGATCATTTGGAGAGAGGATCCGGAGGGCTTTTGATGGTATTAAAAGGCCTATTGCAAATATTAGGGATAATTGATTCAGTACTCTTAATTTTTGGTTTAAAGGAATTTTCTTTGTAAATAATGATGATCTTTTAGATTTTGTGGAGCTTATTCATTGTAATTAGCCTTTGGTTTTGAGTTAAATAATGAGGCAAGTGGACATAATTTAATTGGAGCATGTTTTGGGATGGATGGTGAATTGTTACGCATGTTAGTTTTAGTTTTTGAAAAATTTGAGAAAGTTCGAAATATAGGGGATATGTTGTCAAAATTTCGATTGAATTTATCCTAGTATTTTCAAGGATTTTTAAGAATAAGGAGAATGTTATTCATTAAGGGGAAGAAATAGGTTCAAAATAATAATAAGATTGATTAAATTTTTTTAAGGAAATATTAAGTCCTTTCAAACTAAAGAAATTAACTAATTACTTTTAGTATTTGGGGATTATTATGCATACATGCATACATGCATCGCACCATATCTTGCACATTTTTGGGGATTATCATGGAGTCGTTTAGCTTATACTTAGTTTTTACTTTTTATAGGTGGTGTATGAGGACTAGGTCCAAGTAATCCCACCTTTTGAGAGCGTCACTTTTAATTATAGCTTCAGGAGAGTTGATTACCATTCGAATATTCTATACTCTTTTTATTTTATAGAAATGTGAGTTTACTACTTGCATACATTCTTTTCCTCTCTTATTTTATGGAAAATGCGATCTATGCTATTGAATTACGGAAATATGAGATTTTGTATTTTTACTGAAAACTTAAGTGGCTCTTTACATGTATTGACGAGTTATTTAAATTTTGTTTGATTTGGAGGAGTTAAGTATATTTTTTATGATATATTATAAGGAGTAGAGTTGTTTATGTGATTTTTTTGAGGATGACTTGATGGGTATTCAAGATGCCTTATTTGATATCTTTCGACATTTTTTATCTTCTTTTGGTTGAGTTGTTAATTCTTTCAAAGATTTTGGGAAAGTTAAGAATTGTTGTGACTTGAAATTTATTTGAAGAAATTGAGTTGAAACAAATGATGATTTAAATTGTGAGATGACCCATTTATTGGTTTAGTGATGTTATTTAAGAATGAGCTTAGCGTTGATGTTGCAGTTATACATAGATATATTATATTATACATGTCCTGCTTGAGAGGGGATGATTATATATATATATATATATATTATTAGTATCCTGCCTGAGACATGGTTGTGTAGTATTCAGATACGTGTCTTGCTTGAGTGGGGACATTTATATTTTTTTTATAAGTAAAAAGGTTTATTAATTAAAGGTACCAAGGGGGTGCCACCTATGTACAAAAACTATCCACAACATAGTGTCTTAATAAAGTCAAGATATCTTCATCATATACAAAAAAAATTCCCCCAACTCAAAACCCAAAAGTATGTAATAACCATCTTTGATGGTGGTTAAGGGATTTTCATTGCCATAGAAACTCTCTTATTCCGTTAATGCTAAATGACTCAAAATATGAAAAGAGGAATCAAGCACTATGCCTTCTTCTTTTCCTTTGATCTTCTCAATCCATACCATGCCCACACTTTCAGCTTGGACAAAGTAGGAAGCCATCCATTGAATTCCCACTAAACTAAGAGCCATCCCCCAAAGATGCCTAGTGAATGAGCATCCTAAAAGAAAGTAGTAGATAGATTCGGGTTTCGCTTTACAAAGATAACATCTATTGACCAACACCTTCTCTCTTTTTTGAAGATTGTCAATCGTGAGGATGCCACCCCAACTAGCCTCCCAAGCAAGGAAAGAAACCTTTGAAGGAGCTGAGTTTTTCCAAATTGCTCTCCAAGGGAAGTTATTCTTGCACTCCATGCTTTCGTTCGAGAGAAGAGTCTTGTAAAAGGACTTAACCTCAAATTTTCCACTCAAATTCAATCTCCATTTAACCTTGTCATCATCTAACAAGTTTACTTTCGCCTTATAGATATTCTCAAGAAAATTATCTATGCTTGTCAATTCCCAATCATGAGCATTTCAACTCAAGGTTATGTCCCACGCTATGTCACACACAATTTCCTCATTGTGGGAACTCACACAAGAGAAAACGAAATTGCCATATTGTGCGATTATCTACCTAAATAAATAAGCAAATAATCGAACTTGTTTTACTTGCAAGTGCACAAGGTCAACTTAGTAGTATAGTGTGCGAAAGCAAGATCATCTCCACAGGAATTGGTGAATTTCGTTTTAGAATTATATTCGCAATGTAAAAAGATAGAAATAATAAAAGAGTTGATTTTGATAAAAATAAAATAATAAAGATAAAGGCGTAGGGACTTGATATCCACCACTAATTATGCTATCACAATACAACAGTATACCAATGCTTTAATCATGCCATGTATACCTATTGTTTGTCAACCTATGGGCATGGTATCTACTCTTTAAGCTATTGATTTCCCTAAGCAACGAATTAGGCATGGTATCTACTCTAACTATTTTCTTTCTTAAGGGGTTTAGCACGGTATCTACTGAGTTGTTCCTTAAGAGAGCATAAGATCTGTGGAAATCGACAACCACACGAGACCTAGGGCATGGTATCTACTCCCAGTTTCCCATGTTGATTAACCCAAGAATCCGGTGTGGATATCTTTTGTTACTATTGTTGAACCCAGGACTCGGTCATCCAAATTGATTCAACTAACTAATCCATATCACATGCATACGTTGATCAGACACACACATATGAGGAATTTAAATAAAAACAGGTATTAATCAAGTTAGGCAACACAAAATACATGTCGCAAAGGTGCCAATACTGAATTATTGAATAAACATAATTAGGGCTTCAACCAAGCCCTACTAAGAATTTAATTACACATAATAAAAAAAAAGGAAAGAAGAAGCCCGAAAACATTATGGAGAAGAGTCGTCAATTTGTCTCCACAATCTCTTCCTTCGGGCTCGTCCAGTTTCCGGCCTTCCCGAACAAAAACTAAAACTAAAAGGGAGCTTGATCCCTCAAAAGGAAGATCTACTCCAAAAGGAGAATAAAAGATAAAAGAAGGGATTAGATGATGTCCATTGTGTGTGTTTTACAGGTGTATTTATAGGGGGTGAATAATCCTAAAAGGCTCAGGAACCCTAAACTTTCCTAAAACATAAAACTCCTTTATTTCCAAAACTGGTTCTGCCACTTTACTGTTCACGCCCGTACATGTGTGCTCGATTGCACATGTAATGCGCTCGATTGCAATGTTGCGCTCGATCTTTCTTTGCGTGCGCACGAGCGTTGATGCGCTCGATCGCACCGAGGGTTGTGCTCGATCGCACTTTATCCAACAACTGCTCCAGGGTTTTCAGTTTTCTTTCTTTTAAGCTCCAAAAGCTTCCAAAATGCTTCCTTTTCTTCATTGACCTATAAAAACCATGTAAAACATAGAAATGAAGTAAAATAGACTAAAATAACATAAACTAGGGCTTAACAAATGTAAATTAAGGGGCTTAAATATGAATATTTAAGCTCACACCCCCAAACTTACATATTGCTAGTCCCTTAGCAATACAAAACTAAAAACTAAATGAAAAATTAAAGATAAATTCATTTCCATGATATTCAAAAATTTGGGTTGTGCATAAAACTATGATAACCGTTCATGAGTAAGCTTAAAATAAAAATACATTTTTGTATTGACAAAGGATTTTCAAGAGCTCGTGTTACTTACCTAAGGCTGGCCTAAGGCATCACAAGTTTGATTTGTGTGTGATGAATTAGCACATATAAGATGGAGCTTCCACATAATTTTAGTGTATAGTGTTTCAGTGCCCAAGCCTTTATCGAATTTCTTATTTAAAGAGAACAAAAAGGCATAATACTTGCTTCTTCTTTCTTTTTCTTTTATCATGCTATCTTTGCCATGTTGAGTTCCATCAAGCTTTCTATTTGACCCTTGTAACGAGTGTTTGGACAATGACTCCCAAACCATATGGTTTTAGGGCATCAGGTGTAAAGATAACCCTAAAGGCTTACTAACTCGAGTTAAAAATCTACGGAACTAACAAGTTTTAATGTCTCTAAATGAAATTCCCACCTTTTGACATGAACACTCAATGCTTACTGAGGCAAGAGGCCCAGTTACTTAGTGGAAATTTGTTATTATGATCATCAAAGGTTTACTTCCCACCTTTTGACGTGAACACTCAATGCTTACTGATGCAAGAGACCCAGTTACTCAGTGGAAAGTTTTTAATGATCACTAGAAGCTTTCGTTTTTTTTTTTTTTTTTTTTGCATGATGAACATTTTTCTTTATTTTTCTTATGCCAAAGTGTTCTTTTTAACAAGATATCAGATTACAGTTAAGTTATGGAAACATATATAAAAGAATTATGTGTCATTCCCCACACAAATGCATGTTAATTATGTTTGTGCAAATTTGGATCAAACTCGTAAATTCTTAGGGGCCTTGAGATGGGTAACTAACTTTGTAAAATTCCTAATACAAGACTATGTGTTCTAGCTTTTAAGCTTACTAATGAAGTGTTATCAAATTTTTAAATCAACCAAAATTTTTGTTACCAAATGAACATGCATTTATCTTTTCTAAAAAAAACTGGGACTTAGTGTGTGCCTGTGTTTCAAGTATGTGCGTAATAGTGTCTCCCACTACCCCCAAACTTAAAAATACACATTGTCCCCAATGTGTGTGGCATGGAAAGATCTGACCTGGGAGATGGAGAACTAGGTTGCTTGCTTTGCTTGTAACATGCCCCCAAACTTGAACTGGATGCACGCACTAAGTACTTGACAAAGAAAAATAAACATTGTTCCAGAAAACAAGAAATATAAATACTAGATATGTAAATATAAATATAAACAAAAGAAAAATACTAAAATGACAAGGATAAGTCTGGGGTGCCTCCCATGAGCGCTAAGTTTAACGTCTTCAGCCGGACCAAGCCTTATTTTTCCCCAAAACTAAGATTGACAGCAACTAGCACAACTAGTGTTGTGTTCTCTCCCATATAAGCATAAGTTAAGTGCTTTAGCAACTGCTTGAATTCCAAGTTAGGTGCCCATGCAAGAAAATGAGAAAAAATAGTATTAGTAAGCACATGAGGGTCAAAAGGATCGGTGTACTTACTTGGATGCTTTGGAGAGGCTTCTAGAAGGTGCACAGTTTCAATGATGTCATCAGTAACATCCTCAGATTTTGGCTCAATATCTAATCTTTTGAAACAATGGGTGAGGGTGGTCTCCAACGGATCAATGTGATGGATGTGAAAAACTTGCTCAACATCTTGCTGTCGTTCACTCAGCTCTTTAGCCAATTGTCCCAATTGTACTTCCAATCTTTGAATGGTTTGTTCATGCCGTGCAGTGGTTTGTCTTATCTTAGTCTGAAATTGCCTTTCTTCTGCTATAAACTGATCTTGTGAGGTCATCAATTGTTGTTGCTTAGTTGCCAACTGCATCACAAGACTCTCTAAGTCGCTTTTCTTTGATTCGGGAACTGAGTGGACTGCTTGTTGGAAGTTTCTTTGTTGCCCTTGTAGGTTCTATGCATTTTGATCGTTGCTCCATGAGAAGTTAGGGTGGTTTCGCCATTCTGGATTATAGGTATTTGCATATGGATCGTAGTTGTTTGGTCCCACATAGTTTGCTTGCTCTCGATCTGCAGATGAATATAAAGGGCAAGTTTCAGTAGTGTGATCAAAACGACTATAAATAGCACATACCTGGAGTGGTGTAGCTTGTGGCCTAGGTGAGGCAATCCGAGCAATCATGACTTCTACAAGCATATCTACCTTTCTTTCCATAGCATCCACCCAATTTGGAAATCCACCATTTGAGTTTACTTTATACATGCCCTTGCTTTTTACTTCTTGCTCTATATTTAGTGGAAAAAAGATTGGATTTTTGGATCGAAGCTCTTACATGAATCAGTTGAACTGCTTCAGTGTAGCAAGTTCAGTACTGCTGCTCGGGTACTCTCTGGACTTTTTGCTCTCGAGCGCACCCTGAACTGAGCTCGATCGTACTGGGCTTGCGATCGGTCGCACCAAGTAGTGCGCTCGATCGCAATGAAGATAGAAAACTCCTTCTCTGCAACCTGAACAAAAACAAAAAACAAAAAGAAGGAATAAATCTAAGTTTTAATAAAAATAAAAATAAAACGGAACAGAATAAAATAAAATAAAATAAAAACTAACAAAAATAATTCCAAAAAGAAATTTAGCACAATCCCCGGCAACGGCGCCAAAAACTTGTTGTGCGATTATCTACCTAAACAAATAAGCAAATAATCGCACTCGTTTTACTTGCAAGTGCACAAGGTCAACTTAGTAGTATAGTGTGCGAAAGCAAGATCATCTCCATAGGAATTGGTGAATTTCGTTTTAGAATTATATTCAATGTAAAAAGATAAAAATAATAAAAGAGTTGATTTTGATAAAAATAAAATAATAAAGATAAAGGCGTAGGGACTTGATATCCACCACTAATTATGCTATCACAATACAACAGTATGCCAATGCTTTAATCATGCCATGTATACCTAATGTTTGTCAACCTAAGGACATGATATCTACTCCTTAAGCTATTGATTTCCCTAAGCAACGAGTTAGGCATGGTATCTACTCTAACTTTTTTCTTTCTTAAGGGGTTCAGCATGGTATCTACTGAGTTGTTCCTTAAGAGAGCATAAGATCTGTAGAAATCGATAACCACACGAGACCTAGGGCATGGTATCTACTCCCAGTTTCCCATGTTGATTAACCTAAGAATCCGGTGTGAATATCTTTTGTTACTATTGTTGAACCCAGGACTCGGTAATCCAAATTGATTCAACTAACTAATTCATACCACATGCATACGTTGATCAGACACACACATATGAGGAATTTAAATAAAAATAGATATTAATCAAGTTAGGCAACACAACATACGTGTCGCAAAGGCACTAATACTGAATTATTGAATAAACATAATTAGGGCTTCAACCAAGCCCTACTAAGAATTTAATTACACATAATAAAACAAAAAGGAAAGAAGAAGCCCGAAAACATTATGGAGAAGAGTCGTCAATTTGTCTCCACAATCTCTTCCTTCGGGCTCGTCCAGCTTTCGGCCTCCCCGAACTAAAACTAAAACTAAAAGGGAGCTTGATCCCCTAAAAGGAAGATCTACTCCAAAAAGAGATTAAAAGATAAAAGAAGGGATTAGATGATGTCCATTGTGTGTGTTTTACATGTGTATTTATAAGGGGTAAATAATCCTAGAAGGCTTAGGAACCCTAAATTTTCCTAAAACATAAAACTCATTTATTTCCAAAACTGGTTCTGCCGCTTTACTGTTCACGCCCGTTCATGTGCGCTCGATTGCAATGTTGCGCTCGATCCTTCTTTGCACGCGCACTAGCGCTGATGCGTTCGATTGCACCGAGGGTTGCGCTCGATCGCACTTTATCCAGCAACTGCTCCAGGATTTCCAGTTTTCTTCCTTTTAAGCTCCAAAAGCTTCCAAAACGCTTCCTTTTCTTCATTGACCTATAAAAACCATGTAAAACATATAAATAAAGTAAAATGGACGAAAATAACATAATCTAGGGCTTAATAAATGTAAATTAAGGGGCTTAAATATGAATATTTAAGCTCCTATCATGCCCTTATCTCGACCAAGGGCGAAAAGCTTCGAAAATTTATTTGGAATGTCACGGTGCCAGACATCGTGCCAAAACCACATGTCATTCCCATTGCCACATTCAAAGAGGACTTAAGGAAGAAAGTCCTTCCTACCCTTTCTAATCCACACCTCAACACCATAAATACCACGCCTCTCTCTAGAAGTCTCCACCCCAAACTTTGCAACAATAAGATTATGCCACAAGCGATCCTTCACCATGAATCTTCAAAGCCACTTCCTTAGAAGGGCTTTGTTGAAAAGAACCAAGGACTTAATCCCAAGACCCCCACGATCAATGGGTGGGCTGATTAATAACACTCCATCTCACTAAGTGGTATTTGTGATATTCTTCCATGTTACCCCAAAGAAAACTCCTTTGGATTCTTTCCAATCTCTTGGTAATTTCACAAGGAATAGGAAAAATCGACCTGAAGTATATTAGAAGGCTAGAAAGGGTTCTCTTGATGAGATTTAATGACTTCCCTTTGAGAGGTAATGGCTTTTCCAATCGGGGGACATTTATATATCTTCTCCCTTTATATTTTTTCCTATATTCTCCTTTTTTTCTATGAATTATTGCCTTTAGTGATCAGCCAAAAGTAATTTTATGATATTTACACATTGCTTGAGTAGTACTGGGTGGATTCCAAATTATCAACATGTGGAGGTGAAGAGAAGAAATGGTTGATTATTTTCAAAGTGGAGAATTATAAAATGATGTGAATGAGTGTTACAATGCCTTTAAAGTGGTGAGAAGGCTTTAAATTTCGATTTAGAATTATCTTTAATTTTTGTATCTTGGAAAATTATATTTACGGGTAAAGATTTATCCTTTTGGCTCTTGGTTATGAATATATTTTTGAATTTATTCCATTTTGTCATGTGATTTATGTTTCTTCTTATGAAAATTTATTGTTCATTGGCTTTCAAACCTGACTAATCCTTTCTTTGATGAAATAATCATGTTTGGATAAGTGTTATATGTCGCATTCTATAGCAGTAGCAACTCCCGTATATAAGTGATTACGTATGGCATACTTTCCTTAGGCAATAACCTTCATAAAATAAATAATGTTGACGCACGAATAGAACTATGGTTGCTTCTTTTGTTGTGTTTTCAGGCGATATTATAACTAAAGTTTGGTCTGTATGAAATTAATTTTGGTGTTGATATAAAGAGTTTTTCCTTTATGGCATGGTGATCGTATAATATGATTTTAATATGGATATAATCCAGTGTTTTGAAATTTGTTGTACATTGATTTCAAAAGGGTAACTTTATGAGTTCAGGCTGTGACACAAGGAAAAGGAAGAGGAAGGTAAGAGGGAGGGAATAAGTGAGGGAAGAAGAGAGAGAGAGAGAGAGAAAGAAAGATAAAGTATTTTGGTCAATGTAACTTTTTACTTTTCATTTTATGGAATTCATTTGCAAATTCTATTAATTTCGTAACAAACTAACTCAATTTCATAATGAATTCCATAGTTTTTTCATTCCAAACATAACAAATGTAGAATTACAAATAAATTTTATAAAATTTATAGAATTCATTTGTTCCAAACACACTCCTAACAGATTCTGGTTATCTCAATTTAAGGAGGGAACATTGCCCTTAATTTTAATGCATCTATTCCTTTTAATTATTTTGAATGGACATGATTGTGTAACCGAATTAAAATCATGCCACGTTATCATTTAGCTCAATTAAAATAAACTTAACGGTGTTAAGCTATAAAATTACTATTATAATAATCGAACTCTCATCTTAAAATCCAACTCTCTCTCTTTTCTCTAAGATTACGGGAGGGAGCTTTATGTTTGGAGGGATATCGCGATGCATGAATAAGGGAAGAAAGGTATTACTGGTAGGATTTAGAGGGAAGCCTTTAGAGAGATTGAGTTTGGGCGGCCGAGTTGGAATCGATGGGATTTTGTTTCGTTGTGGGTACATTTGGGAATTGGTTAAGCGATTTGAGTGATCTATCTCCTCCACACAATCAATGTATCAAATAAAATTACAAATTGATAAGTATTAAAACTCTATAATATTTTTTATCTATGTATTTGATTATAATTTTACGTGATTAAAAAAAGATAAACGTGAGACTTTGTCATCCAAAGATATGAATATTAATCTTTTACCACTAATCATTAACAAATTTTTGTTTGATAGAAGTGAAAAAATATTTTATAAATTACATATAAAATATTAATAAAATATTTTATCTGTTACATAATGATTGTCATGTTCACTATTTATTCAATTAAATTATTATCTTTTAATGTTAAATCACTAAAATAATTTTAAAAAAAATTCATATATATATTAATATAGTTTAGAGGATTTTAATTTGTTTAAAATAATAAAAAAATACATAATAATTAACAATGGTTTTTAAATTGAAGGGCTAATTAATTATGCGCATTTTTGTTTATGTGCAATGCGGATACGCTGTACAACGTAATAAGAGGAAAAAGAATAATGAGGCATGGATAGCATATGGGTCTTTTTCAAGGGGTGAAACTGTGAAATAACCAAAGCTGGTGTTTTTACTTTTTAGTATTCAGCCATCAGCCCATCCTTCATTCATCAGCAGGCTTCAAGAAGAAGAGAGAGAAAGTAGCGTGAGGTCTTCGGAAAAAGAAACCCTAAGAGAGGCAAAGTGTTGCATTGGATTCAGTATCCCTTTCGCATTGCATTTCGAGATCTCAATTCTTCAATTCCCAAGGGTAAGCTTTTCCTTTTTTTTTTTTTTTTTCGTTTAAAAAGAAAACAAAATGTTGGTTTTGCTTCGAAAACAAATCTGTTTCTGTTTGCACTTTGGTTTTTTAGATCAATTGATACATTCCCTCGCTTTTTTTTTCTTCACCAAATGATCTAATCTTTATTTTTGGGACTTTTTCTGCGTGTTTTATGAGCTATATGTCTGTTTATATCCGTACACTCTGTTCATTTTGCTGTTTGGTTGCTGAGGAAGTGTGGGGAAGGAAAAGAAAATAAAATCTCAGTCCGAGGATTTTCATTATTTCTTACCAGAAACGAAAAAATCCCAGTCAACTGACGCTAGTTTCCCCTTTTAATCTAATTTCTAGGTGGTGATTACATTTTCCTGTGATATCATAAAGCATATGACGCACAATTTAATGTATGGGGTGATAGATACACGCGTTAGCTTAAGAGTTTTTTTTAATGTCTTCTTTTTGTGTTCAGCATAAACAAAAGTAGAAATAAAAAAAAGCCATACTGTAGAGACTGCTAATTTTACTTACAAAAGGGGAAAGTTCCTTTTAGGACGAACTAGTGTACCATAAAGAACATTGCAAAGACTAGGCTTGATCTGTGTTTTGATTAATAATGTGTGAAGTGACTGTATTGGGTGTACAACATGGTCATGAGACATGTGCCAAGATGGTCAGAATTTTATCCGAGAAGAGGGTTTGAGGGAGATATTTTTGATCTTGTGGAAGTTCTGTAGAGTCTGGTCCCTCTTGTGCCTAGTTATTTCAAAATGAGTGGAGTGTGTATCATTTACGTAACCATGTTCTGTAGTGTTATTCTTTCTTTTTGGTTGAAGGTTGACGGTTTTGGGGATCGTGTCAAAGGGTGGTAGGCGAGTTTCATTGTGGAGGATTTTGCTAGTTTTGTGGTTTCTTCTAAATTGAAGCTTCTGAAGGAGGAGCAAAAGAGGTGGAACAAAGATACTGTTGGTAATGCGAATTCCTCTATTAATGCTTTATTGGGAGAGATTAATGGGATCGGTGAGAAAGAGATTGTTGAGGGTCTCTCGAGGGAGAACAAGGAAAGAAGAGAGTGGGTTAAGAAGGAACTTGCTAAACTCATTTTTATGGAAGAAATCTCGTTGGCGCTAAAAGGCTAGAGAATTATGGCTTCAGGAGGGTGATAGGAATACTAAAAATTCTTCCATTGTACGGCAAATGTCCATAGGAGGCATAACTTTCTTAGCTCCATAGAGGTTGATGGTACCATGTTTGAGGAGGAAGCGGGGATGAAAGAGGCGATTTATGATTTCTACAAGAAGCTTTATACGGAATCGCATGATAGTCAACCAAATTTGGATGGGTTGATATTTTCTAGTATTAATGGGGAGGAAGCTAGTTGGCTTGAGCGACTCTTTGAGGAGGAGGAGATTCTCGCTGCTTTCCGAGAGTATAATGGTGATAAAGCTCTAGGTCCCGATGGTTTCTCTTTGGTGTTTTTAGCAAATAATTGGAAAATGATAAAAGGAGACATTCTTAGATTTTTTATGGAGTTTCATAATACTGGGGAGTTTTTGAGGAGTATTAATTTTACTTTCATTGTCCTTATCCTAAAGAAAGTTGGAGTGACCGATGTTAAAGATTTTTGGCCTATTTTTGATGGTATTGAGAGGTCTATTTTTGTAATTAGTGAAAGGTAGTTCAACACCTTTAATTTTTGGGTCAACGAGCATTCTTTTGTAAATGGAATAGATTTAGTAGATTTTGTGGAGGTTCTCTCTTATAGATAGTCTTTGTACATGGGTTGCACTCCCTTGGTGCGTCTTTTTATGCAATTTATTTACTTATAAAAAAAGATTTTCGACCTATTAACCTTGTCGAGTGCATTTATAAGATCCTTTCGAAGGTCCTATCTTCTAAATTGAAGAAAGTTATTAGGAAAGTGGTTAGTCCCCATCAACACGCCTTTGTGGAAGGAACGCATAAAAGTTGTGGATTCCCGTTTTAAAGATGGAGGAGGGGTGATTTGTAAGCTTGACATGGAGAAGGCTTGTGACCATGTTTATTGGAGGTTTGTGATTTATTTATTGAAAAGGATGGGTTTTAGAGATAAATGGTGTAAGTGGATCTTCAAGTGCATTTCTTCGGCCTCTTTCTTTATCCTTATCAATGGCTTGCCCCTCCAGTTTCTTTGGAGCCTCAAGAGGTCTTAGGCAAGGGGATCCATTGTCTCCATTTTTATTCACTTTGGTGATGAAGGCTTTCAGCAAGATGTTGTTGAAAGAGGGGGATGAAGGGTGTTTCAGTGACTTTAAGATTGTAAGAGATGAGAGGAGTGTGAGTGTGTCACACTTTCTTTTTGTCGATGATACAATAGTTTTTTGCGAGGTCAATTCTACTCAAATTTTACATCTTCAGCGTGTCCTTTGTTTTGAAGTGGTCTCGGGGCTTAAGGTCAATTTAAATAAGAGTGTTTTAATACCCCTTGGAGAAATTGTTAATGGTCGTTTCCTTGCTTCTTTATTGGGGTGTGAAGTAGGGTTGCTTCCCATTACTTATCTTGGTCTATGGACAAAAGTGTTTGGAATCCTATCATGGAAAGGTTTGAGAAACGGTTGGCCAGGTGGAAAAATCAGGGTGGGAGACTAACACTTATCAAAAGCACTCTTTCTAGTTTATCCGTTTATGTTATGTCTTTTTTCTTTATTTCTAGTTCCGTGGCTAAGAGGTTAGAGAGTATTCAAAGAAGTTTCCTTTGGGGCAACATGGGCGATGAGTACAAATATCACTTAGTGAATTGGGGGGAGGGGGTGATTAAGAAACCTATAGATAGAGGAGGCCTTGGTCTTAAATCTTTTTTTATTCAATAGAGCTCTTGATGTAGAACTGATAAGTAGAAAGAGAAGCCGATTGAGAAAGGAGAGAAACAACATAGACTCAGAGATATTATATCGAAAGAAAATAGATAAGTTAGAAGATAGACATACAAAGGGGAGAGCAGATCAAGAAGAATAAAGAACAGAGAAACAAGAGGGACAAGAGATAACAAAACGAGTAGTTTATTCCATAATCCGGTCAACCAAAATCAACATAATAAGGTGCTTATATAGGCATCAAGTACACTATGAAATCTTATTAATTAATAATATCCCTAATATAAAAGGAAATAAATCAAAACATAATAATTCCAAAATCAAAATTCCCAACATAATAGGAAATAAATCAAAACATAATAATTCCCTAATATCCCAAAGATCCTAGAATAATAAATAATTCTTTTTCTTTTCTGCATCATTCTAACCCACTTGCAAAAAACTCTATCTCGAGTTTTGAACTGATGAAGGATCAAAACTAGTGAGTGCTTGAGTTGACCGGTAAAGACTTGAAAATTTCTGAATGTGGTGTCTTCAATCGGAAATGACAATGATATCGAAGGAGCTTCAACCCAGAGCGATAGAACAAACTCGATGGAAGGAATATTAGGCACGCACATATCAACTTCCATGTGTTGGCAATGGTGATCTTCGTTGTGAAGGGTTTCAAGAGATACATCCAGTACATGGTGAGATTTGAGTCATTCTACAATGATTGGAGCTTGCTCTTCAAAGTGTTCTTGGATTGTAGAAACGACTTCATACTTGGTGTCATCGTGACACGAACCTCCAACTCGCAAGGAGTTGTTGCATCTTGAGGATTCGAGTTTCAAAGTTGGAATAATCTATCTCCAACTGGCAACAATTATCATAAATGCAACGATCATCAAGCTCGGTTTCATCCTAGACAGCACCTTGAGGTAAACTGTATTGCACAAGAGCTTGAAAATCCACTGAATTTGGGAGAAGACTAATTTTCACAATATGACCAAACGGACCAAAAACCTTATAGAGCACATCTTCAAGTGCATTTCTTCGGCCTCTTTCTCTATCCTTATTAATGGCTTGCCCCTCCGGTTTCTTTGGAGCCTCAAGAGGTCTTAGGCAAGGGGATCCATTGTCTCCATTTTTATTCACTTTGGTGATGAAGGCTTTCAGCAAGATGTTATTGAAAGAGGTGGATGAAGGGCGTTTCAGTGACTTTAAGATTGTAAGAGATGAGAGGAGTGTGAGTGTGTCACACCTTCTTTTTGTCGATGATACAATAGTTTTTTGCGAGGTCAATTCTACTCAAATTTTACATCTTCGGTGTGTCCTTTGTTTTGAAGAGGTCTCGGGGCTTAAGGTCAATTTAAATAAGAGTGTTTTAATACCCCTTGGAGAAATTGTTAATGGTCGTTTCCTTGCTTCTTTATTGGGGTGTGTAGTAGGGTTGCTTCCCATTACTTATCTTGGTCTATGGACAAAAGTGTTTGGAATCCTATCATGGAGAGGTTTGAGAAACGGTTGGCCAGGTGGAAAAATCAGGGTGGGAGACTAACACTTATCAAAAGCACTCTTTCTAGTTTATCCGTTTATGTTATGTCTTTTTTCTTTATTTCTAGTTCCGTGGCTAAGAGGTCAGAGAGTATTCAAAGAAGTTTCCTTTGGCGCAACATGGGCGATGAGTACAAATATCACTTAGTGAATTGGGGGGAGGGGGTGATTAAGAAACCTATAGATAGAGGAGGCCTTGGTCTTAAATCTTTTTTTATTCAATAGAGCTCTTGATGTAGAACTGATAAGTAGAAAGAGAAGACGATTGAGAAAGGGGAGAAACAACATAGACTCAGAGATATTATATCGAAAGAAAATAGATGAGTAAGAAGATAGACATACAAAGGGGAGAACAGATCAAGAAGAATAAAGAACAGAGAAACAGGAGGGACAAGAGATAACAAAACGAGTAGTTTATTCCATAATCTGGTCAACCAAAATCAACATAATAAGGTGCTTATTAAGGCATCAAGTACACTATGAAATCTTACTAATTAATAATATCCCTAATATAAAAGGAAATAAATCAAAACATAATAATTCCCAAATCAAAATTCCCAACATAATAGGAAATAAATCAAAACATAATAATTCCCTAATATCCCAAAGATCCTAGAATGATAAATAATTCTTTTTCTTTTCTGCATCATTCTATCCCACTTGCAAAAAACTCTACCTCGAGTTTTGAAGTGATGAAGGATCAAAACTAGTGAGTGCTTGAGTTGACCGGTAAAGACTTGAAATTTTCTGAACGTGGTGTCTTCAATCGGAAATGACAATGATATCTAAGGAGCTTCAACCCAAAGCGATTGAACAAACTCGATGGAAGGAATATTAGGCACGCACATATCAGCTTCCATGTGTTGGCAATGGTGATCTTCGTTGTGAAGGGTTTCAAGAGATACATCCAGTACATGGTGAGATTTGAGTCATTCTACAATGATTGGAGCTTGCTCTTCAAAGTGTTCTTGGATTGTAGAAACGGCTTCATACTTGGTATCATCGTGACACGAACCTCCAACTCGCAAGGAGTTGTTGCATCTTGAGGATTCGAGTTGCAAAGTTGGAATAATCTATCTCCAACTGGCAACAATTATCATAAATGCAACGATCATCAAGCTCGGTTTCATCCTAGACAGCATCTTGAGGCAAACTGTATTGCACAAGAGCTTGAAAATCCACTGAATTTGGGAGAAGACTAATTTTCACAATATGACCAAACGGACCAAAAACCTTATAGAGCACATCTTCAAGTGCATTTCTTCGGTCTTTTTCTCTATCCTTATCAATGGCTTGCCCCTCCGGTTTCTTTGGAGCCTCAAGAGGTCTTAGGCAAAGGGATCCATTGTCTCCATGTTTATTCACTTTGGTGATGAAGGCTTTCAGCAAGATGTTGTTGAAAGAGGTGGATGAAGGGCGTTTCAGTGACTTTAAGATTGTAAGAGATGAGAGGAGTGTGAGTGTGTCACACCTTCTTTTTGTCGATGATACAATAGTTTTTTGCGAGGTCAATTCTACTCAAATTTTACATCTTCAGTGTGTCCTTTGTTTTGAAATGGTCTCGGGGCTTAAGGTCAATTTAAATAAGAGTGTTTTAATACCCCTTGGAGAAATTGTTAATGGTCGTTTCCTTGCTTCTTTATTGGGGTGTGAAGTAGGGTTGCTTCCCATTACTTATCTTGGTCTATGGACAAAAGTGTTTGGAATCCTATCATAGAGAGGTTTGAGAAACGGTTGGCCAGGTGGAAAAATCAGGGTGGGAGACTAACACTTATCAAAAGCACTCTTTCTAGTTTATCCGTTTATGTTATGTCTTTTTTCTTTATTTCTAGTTCCGTGGCTAAGAGGTTAGAGAGTATTCAAAGAAGTTTCCTTTGGGGCAACATGGGCGATGAGTACAAATATCACTTAGTGAATTGGGGGGAGGGGGTGATTAAGAAACCTATAGATAGAGGAGGCCTTGGTCTTAAATCTTTCTTTATTCAATAGAGCTCTTGATGTAGAACTGATAAGTAGAAAGAGAAGCCGATTGAGAAAGGGGAGAAACAACATAGACTCAGAGATATTATATCGAAAGAAAATAGATGAGTTAGAAGATAGACATACAAAGGGGAGAGCAGATCAAGAAGAATAAAGAACAGAGAAACAAGAGGGACAAGAGATAACAAAACGAGTAGTTTATTCCATAATCCGGTCAACCAAAATCAACATAATAAGGTGCTTATATAGGCATCAAGTACACTATGAAATCTTACTAATTAATAATATCCTTAATATAAAAGGAAATAAATCAAAACATAATAATTCCCAAATCAAAATTCCCAACTTAATAGGAAATAAATCAAAACATAATAATTCCCTAATATTTCAAAGATCCTAGAATAATAAATAATTCTTTTTCTTTTATGCATCATTCTATCCCACTTGCAAAAAACTCTACCCCGAGTTTTGAAGTGATGAAGGATCAAAACTAGTGAGTGCTTGAGTTGACCGGTAAAGACTTGAAATTTTCTGAACGTGGTGTCTTCAATCAGAAATGACAATGATATCGAAGGAGCTTCAACCCAAAGCGATAGAACAAACTCGATGGAAGGAATATTAGGCACGCATATATCAGCTTCCATGTGTTGGCAATGGTGATCTTCGTTGTGAAGGGTTTCAAGAGATATATCCAGTACATGGTGAGATTTGAGTCATTCTACAATGATTGGAGCTTGCTCTTCAAAGTGTTCTTGGATTGTAGAAACGACTTCATACTTGGTGTCATCGTGACACGAACCTCCAACTCGCAAAGAGTTGTTGCATCTTGAGGATTCGAGTTTCAAAGTTGGAATAATCTATCTCCAACTGGCAACAATTATCATAAATGCAACGATCATCAAGCTCAGTTTCATCCTAGACAGCATCTTGAGGCAAACTGTATTTGCACAAGAGCTTGAAAATTCACTGAATTTGGGAGAAGACTAATTTTCACAATATGACCAAACGGACCAAAAACCTTATAGAGCACATCTTCTGTATTTGGATACAGTACATGATGAACTATAAGCAGAAGATCTTGACTAAACTCACTCATTGAGTGACTCTAATTGTTTTTTTCTTACTTTCTAATATAAATAAATTAGAAACATAAATAAAATGGGAAATGAAAACTTGTGATAATATATTTTTTTTTCCTTTTTCTATTTTTTTTAGAAATCAGAACCTACAAAAAGAAAATATATAAATAAAAAAATAAAAAATGCAGAACATTGTTCATCAGGACTGTAGTGACACTGTTAACTTATTGTAATGGCACTGTTCATAGCACAAAAAACAAATTTTTTTTTTGTTTCAATTTGCTTTGGTTCTAAGATGTGTTTGGGTGGATCTATTTGGGTGAAACACGAGAAAGTTTGGCTGATGGGTGATCGAGGTTTGTGCTCTGATGCCACTTTGATGTAGAATTGATAAGTGGAAAGAGAAGCCGATTGAGAAAGGGGAGAAACAAAATAGAATCATAGATATTAGACCGAAGGAAAATAGATGAGATAAAAGATAGACTGTCAAAAAGGGGATTCTTACTATTGATAATTTACAAAAGAGATGGAAAGTTCTTGTTGTTCATAAGTATTTTATTTGTAAATGTTGTACTAAGTCCTTTTTCATCTTTTGTTGAAGTGTCTATTGGCTAGAAGCTTATGGGAGATGGCATATAGAATATTAGGGTCTCATGGGTGATGGCTGGCTCCGTTAAAGATGAAATTTGGGCTTGGAGTGGATTACGGGCTTGTAAGGATATTAAGAAATATTATTCTTTAATTCCCCTTGTTATTTTTTTGGGTTGTGTAGAACGAAAGGAACCGTAGAGCAGCTGAGGGTTTTGAAAGGTCTGTAGAGGGGGTTAGGGATAGATGGTTTAATACTTTTAGTTTTTGGTTTAAAAGGAATTTATTTTTGTAAATGAGGAGTTTTTAGATTTTGTAGAGCTTATTTCTTATAATTAGCATTTGGCTTTGTGTTGCACCTTCTTGGTGCCTTTTATAAAAATTTTACTTATAAAAAAACATAAAATAAGTGAAAATTTGTGTAATGATTCAGCTTTTTTTTGATGTCATAAGATTGTGATTGTTTGGACTTTATGGTGGTGTCAATATGTCAGGAACCATTTCTCTTATGCATGATTTTACTACTTTGTTCTTTTTCCTGTTTTCATGACTACTGGACTACTGTTTGTCATGAGTTAGATGTCACTCTTTGGATGAATGACATAATTCGTTGCACTTTTTGTTGCCATAGAAGTCAAGTGATGAGTAGAGCACTCTTGTAAAATGGTACTTTTTATTTATGTTTGCATTTATATTTAATGACTTTTGATAGTTATTGGTGTATATTATCCTTACATTTTGCCTCAGATATCTTATATATCTTGGATACCATAGGGTTTTCTTTATATAGCAAAGGGATATTCTTGGCAATCGTTTCTGTTTAGGATATCCATACTTGTTTATGTTTTTTGTAGTCAACTTGATATCAAAGTCCTCCTTATTTATGATTTGGAGCCATTTTGAGGAATTCATTGGGATCCATGGAAGCTGGTGTTTTTGCAATTGGAGATTGGTCTACCATGGTTGAGAGAGAGAATTGGGTTTTCAGATGAGAATGGGATCTACAGCAGTTTTGTGACTTAACACCGTTAAGTTTATTTTAATTGAGTTAATTGATGATGTGATACGATTTTAATTTGATAGCACAATCTTGTCCATTCAAAATAATTAAAAAAGTTGAGATGTATTAAATTGAGGGTAATGTTTCCTCCCACTCCTAACAAAGTTCTTTTAAATTTGTGGGGGTATATATTTTGATGGATTTTGGACCAAAAGTGGGTTTGGGTTGTCTGGGTTTGGTGGTCACATACAAGGAAAAATGAAATCACAAAATAACTTTTCCTACCAACTTCCTGTACCCAAAACACCCCTTCACTCTCTTAGTAACCAAACAAAGTCTGAGAGAACCCTTTGCCTTTCCCTTCCAAAGGTCCAAAGAAATTGACGTGTTTTTCCTTACATTTCTCAGCAACCAAAAATTGCATATGTTAAATACACTCATTCCCTTCATTTCCTTACCGAAACTTCATGGTGAAAACCCACACGGCTAGAATGAAACTTTGGCAGCTTAATTGACTAACACTATCAAAGCCAAAGTTCTATAACCAACAATTGTGTTCTTAATGAAAACCCACACGGCTAGAATGAAACTTTGGCAAATTAATTGACCAACACTATTAAAGCCAAAGTTCTATAACCAACAATTGTGTTCTTAATCTCTCAAACACAGAAAAGTATTGCAGAAGAGGCCATTAAGATAACACTAATAAGGCATTTTGCTTTCTCAAGGTAAAAAATGGCATCGTCTCGCTTACAGATTCAGGGGGATGAGTCCGTACTTATGCGCGTTACACACTCCAACATCAAAAGCTTCTCTGCCGATGTTCGCTTCTCACTGCAGGTAACTTTTTCAGTCATAGTTGTTGAATATATGTGTATGTACACATATTGCAATAAAAATTTTTGTGAATTGTTTCATATATTGATGTCTCTTTGCTTATTCTCAAAGATGAGTGTGGAATCTGTGAAAGAGAAGCTGTGGAAAAAGTGTGGAACATCTGTTAGTTCAATGTGCATTGAGCTCTACGATGACTGTGGTGCCAAAATTTCAGATTTAGCTGATGATATGAAACCCCTTGGTTTCTATTCTCCACTTGATGGGTTAGTAATCTAATATTAACTTTTTTGTAAAGCTGATCTCTTTATATTCTACTGTTACAGTACAATTTATGCAGCACTTGAGGTATTTTTACTGATTTGGAACAATAAAGTTGCCCTGATCCTGATTTTACTTGAGAAATCAATGAAGCTAATGTTTAAATGCTAACGAGTACCTCAATGTGCTTAATTCAAAGTGTTTAATTGCCCTTGTTTCAAAAAATGTTTGTTCTAAATTTATGAAAGCTATTCAAAGTAAATATTTCTTTGTGAAGGAAAGTTTAAATCTTGACTTTGATAGTTTGATTGGTGAAATCTTTATCATATATTGTTTAACTTTTTTGACACTTTTTATATAACAATTCTGAGGTTTCTGGTTTTAGTGGTGAGGACAACAAAGTTGGTGATCTTAGCTTGGCTCTAGTGGAGATGTGGGAGGGAGTGGATGTTAGGGACGATGGGCGAATTAGTGGTAAATAGGAAGGTTTTGACTTGGGTTATGAATTGGGTAAAAAAGCTCCACAAATTGGTGGGGGTTTTGATAGTAGGAATTGAAGATTAAGTTATTAAATTGTTTGAGGAAGTTGAGTGTCTTATGGTTGAAGAGCATAAAACCCGGTGCCATGGTCAACCTGAAACTTGCTAAGGGGAGTAGTAGAGAACTGAAGAGATTGGAATTTGCTGTCAACTATGATAAGTTAAATGGGGATTCATGTAGAGGAGAGGAGGAGGTGTTTGAGGAGTCGACTGGTCCGCTAGTGATCCAATGACATGGCAAAGAGGGCTACCATCAAGCACTTTCTTAGAGAATGGAAAGGATCAGTGTTATGTATCCAGGAGACTAAGATGGAGCATATTGATGATTCTATTGTCCGAAGCTTTTGGGGTTTAAGGTCTTGTGGATGGAAATTTTTACTGTCGATTGGTGCTTCGGAGGTGTTATTATTATGTGGGACATGCAGGTGTTGGATTTAATCGATTTTCAGATTGGTTCGTTCTCTGTTTCTTGTGTCTTCAAAGGTCTCTTTAAGGGTGGGGAGTGGGTTATGACTGACGTTTATGGTTTGACAATAGTTTATAGTAGAAGTCTTTTTTGGGAAGAGTTGGTGCCTATTATACAACGTTGGCAACATCTTTGGGTCTTAGGGGGTGATTTCAATGTTGTTCTCCATCCTTATGAAAGATCAGGGGATCCGTGAATCCAGACTCATGAGGGATTTTTTGGACTTTGTGAGGGGTAATAATCTTATTGATTTGCTCGAGAATTTATCGGTTTCTTGTGTATGATAGTTGGGAAATCTAGTGTCCTAATCTGATCTAAAAACTTCTCCATAGACCAACCTTTGATCATTTCCCTATTTTTCTTGATGTAGGAGGTTTGATGTGGGGTTCGACGCTTTGAGAATATTTTGTTGAGAGTTGAAGGGTTTCGTGATCTTGTAAAGGGTTGGTGGGAGGGTGCGGTTTTCAATGGTGTTTCTAGCTTTATAGTGGCAAAGAAGCTGAAAATAGTTAAAGAAGAAGTGCAAAAATGGAACAGAGAATCCTTTGGAAATATTAACTCTACTATTAATGCTCTAGTGGGTGAAATTAATGAGCTGGATGAAAAAGAAGTTAGAGAGGGTTTGCTGACGAGTGATTTGGATAGAAGGGCGAACGCAAAGAAGGAATTGATTAATCTCTTCACCTTGGAGGAAATTTCGAGGAGACAAAAATCTAGGGAGTTGTGGCTTCGAGAGGGTGATAAAAACACAATATTTTCATCGAATGGCCAATGCTCATAGAATATTGAATTTTATTAATTCCATTGAGGTGGATGGTATTCGAGGAGGTGGGGGACATTAAAGGGGACATTTCTGGTTTTTATGAGAATCTTTATAAGGAGAGTTGTGATATCGCTTGGAATTTTCTAGAATAGATGAGTCTGATGCTAAGTGGCTCAAGAGACCTTTTACTGAGGATGAAATTCTTTTCGCTTTGAAGGAGTGTGATGGAGATAAAGCCCATGGCCCTGATGGCTTTACGATGTCTTTCTTAACCCATATCTGGGAGGTGATTAAAGGGGATGTTGTTAGACTTTGTGAGGATTTTCATGATTCGGGGGAGTTTGTGAGTAGTCTAAATACCACTTTTGTCATTCTGATTCCGAAGAAGAAAGGGGCATCTAACATCAGAGATTTCAGACCCATTAGTCTAGTGGGTTGCATTTGCAAACTTATTTCGAAGGTGGTAACCTCTAGATTGATAGGAGTGATGAGTAAGGTAGTGAGTCCTATGCAGAATGCTTTTATTGAGGGAAGACAAATATTGGATGCGGTTTTGATAGCCAACGAAGTTTTGGATGCTCATATGAAGATTGGAGGAGGAAGGGTTATTTGCAAACTTGATATAGAAAAAACATATGACCATGTTTGCGGGAGCTTTGTCATCTATTTATTAAATCGCATGGGGTTTAGGGAGAGATGGCGTAAGTGGATTTTTAAGTGTATGTCCTCTACTTCCTTCTCTATATTGGTTAATGAGTGTTCCTTTGGTTTCTTTCGAGCTTCTAGATTGCTAAGGCAAAGAGATCTTCTATCTTCGTTCTTATTCTCTTTGGTTATGGAGGCTTTAACCAAAATGCTGGTGAAAGGGGTTGAAATGGGTTTATTGTCTTATGTTAAAGTAGGAGATGTTGGCAATATCGTTAATATTTCCCACCTTCTCTTTGCTAATGAAACTGTCGTTTTTTGCGGGGTTGATGCCACTCAAATTTTGCGTCTTTGGGGAATCCTCCTTTGTTTTGAGGAGGTGTCGGGTCTTAAGGTTAATCTTGACAAAAACATTTTAATCCCTCTTGGTGGAAGTGGTAATGAGAGTCTCCTTGCTAGTTTATTAGGGTGAAAGATAGGTTCGCTTCTTACCACGTACCTTGGTCTTCCTCTTGGGGCTAATTTCAAAGACAAAAACATTTGGAATCTGGTTGTGGAAAAGTTTGAGAACCGTTTGGTCAGGTGGAAGAATCACTACCTTTCTAAAGAGGGTAGACTCACTCTCATCAAAAGCACTCTGCCTAGTCTTTCAATCTACTTTATGTCTCTTTTTCCAATCCCTAGTTCCGTAGCCAAGAGATTGGAAAGTATTCAAAGAAGATTCCTCTGGGGTAATACGGCGGAGGAGTTCAAGTATCACTTGGTGAATTGGAATGTGGTTAAACAACCTGTGGGAAAAGGTGGTATTGGAATCAAGTCTTTATCATTGCTCATTAAGGCTCTTCTTGGTAAATGGCTTTGGAGGTTTATTGTTGAGGAAGATCACTTGTGGAGGAAAATGGTTTTGGCAAAATTCGGGATGGATCTTGATGGTTAGATATCCAAGGATCCTCGGGGACCTTATGGAGTAGGAGTGTGGAAATTTATTAGGAAAGGTTAGGAGGAGTTTCGGAATTATATTGAGATTTTGGTGGGCAATGGAGTGAAAACTAAGATTTGGTTCGACTCTTGGTGTGGGAATACCCCTTTGAGGGATATATTTCCATGTATTTTTAACTTGGTAAGAGATAAAGAAGCTCGAATTATAGCTCTTGTTTTTCATTGATCAACCAATGAGTCTCTTGGGTTGTGCCTTGTGTTTGTAATGCTCAAGATTGGGAAGTTGAGAAGGTTGCAGCGTTTTTGGACGCCTTTTATTCTTCTAAGATTGCTGTGGGGAGGGAGGATGAGATGAGATGGAAACCAAGACCGGATAAAGGGTCTTGGTAAAAGATTTTTATAATACTCTTATTGATAAAAGCCTCACTAGTGAGCTTACTTATTTTCCTTGGAAGGCAATTTGGCGTGTTCAGGCTCCCATGAGAGCTTGTTTTTTTCGTATGGAAGGTCTCTTTGGATAGAATTCTTACTATCAACAATCTTCAAAGGAGGGGGAAGATAATGGTCAATAGATGCTATATGTGCAAAGTGAAGGCTGAATCTGTTTTTTATCTTTTGGTGGAATGCTCTTTTGCTAGAAGCTTGTGGGAAATTGCTTATAGAATTGTGGGAGTCTCTTGGGTGATGGTGGACTCCGTGAGAAATGAAATTGAGGCTTAGAGTGGTGTTAAAGCTTTCAAGGAGGTCAAAAAAGCCTTAGTTTTAATTCCTCACTTGATTTGGTGGATTGTGTAGAGAGAAAAGAATCAGATGGCCTTAGAAAGTTCAATTGTAAATATAAGAAATAGTTGGTTCAATACTCTTAATTTTTGGGTTAGAGAAAATTACTTTGTAAATAATGATGATCTTCTAGATTTTGTAGATCTCCTTCATTATAATTAGCCTTTGGCTTTGTGGTGCACCTTCTTGGTGTTTTTTAATAAATTTTTTGCATATAAACAAAAAAATATATTGATTGACTGAAGAAATGGAGAGTTTCAGATGACAAATTGAGTTCGTTTTTATGCTTTTAGCCTATTATATACCTAATGATTCGTAGGAAAATCGCATTGTTGGTTTTCTGAAGACTTGTCTTTTTATTTTATGGCATTCGTTGTTCGTTTGATTTTTTCTTTATTGTCTATGTGCTCTTGGTTTATTGGTTTTGTTGGCTTATATTTTTCTTGTTTGTAAAAGGTATCAACTACATGTTATAGATCTTGACCCCTCATCGGTGACCTCTGGAGGTTGGTTGGAGGACACTTCATTGGTCGAAAAGTATTCTATTTCCCAAGAGGCCTATGATAAACGAGATGGCAAGTTTCCATTAAATATGATATCATAATCTGTGGCGTAGACTGAAATATTAAATCTTTATTTTTCATTGTTCAGCATCCTTAAACGTCTTTGAGTCAACCTTTAGCTTTAAAAAAAGTTGACATGACATGGTAGAAGTTGGCGTTGATTCATGCCCTTGTGCCCACCTAGGGTTAGCTATTTGCACATTTCCCTTTTAGTTTTGAATGCTGCAGTTATATCAAAGCTTTATTTGCATTTCACAAATAGGCTTAGAGAATGATAATAGCCTAGGGTTAGCTATTTGCACATTTCCCTGTTAGTTTTGAATTCTGCAGTTATATCAAAGCTTTATTTGCATTTCCCAAATAGGCTTAGAGAATGATAATGCCCTTATTTTACTTATAAAAAAAGATAATACCCTTATTTTAATTGGATGCTTCTGTTGCTTTGTACCCGTCTTTGTCATCAAGTTTTATGCTGCTGCCTTTTTTCTATAAAAGTTTTGTCTTATGGATTGGAGAAAGTTTGTTTTATTTTTATTCTTTTCCCATATTTGGCTTTTTAATTTTTTGGGGAGGTGATGAGTGAGGTCTTGAGAGGCCAAACTTGTATCGTGGAATTTTGGAGGATGATTTATTATGCTTCATTAGGCAGGGACCATTAAATAAGAATATGATCGACTCGGTTCATATCCCTTTTTTGGTAAATTATCTCTTGGGATCATTTGACCGGCACTGATAATCATCAATTATGAGAGGCATGGTAATTTCGACTCTTGGGATAAAAGAAGACAAACTTTAGAGGTATAAAATAAATTAGGAAATTCTGGAAGATGATCTGTTATGCTCCATAAGCCGTGGACAATTAAATACGTGATGTAGAACAATAACACAAGAAGCAGAAAGAGACTAGGGAGAAGGAAGAGTAAGGAAAAGAGAATAGAAGAATACAGAGGGAGATGATGGGGTAATCTGATTTCTGTATTTTAATTCTCAAATTCAATTCATATCAAATTGATGTAGAACAGTAAAACAAGAAGCAAAGAGAGATTAAAGGGGGAAGAAAAATTGGAGAAAGTGAATAGAAGGGGGAAGAAGAATAACACAGGGAGGAACCCAAAAATCTGTATTTTATTGTCATTTCAAAACCCTAATAGCGGTGTTCTTATATAGCACCAAACACAATTCAACCAAGGAAACCTAATTTAAAATAAAATCCCTAAAATAGATGAAATCCTTAAATTCTTGAACCTAGAAATTATCATATCTTAATTTCCAAGAAATCAAAATTGCAAAATAATCCATAATAGCCCACAAATAGCTTAAAAAATCTGAAAACAACGAATATCCTTTTCCTTTGCTGCGATATCATACTTCCCTACTTGGAAAAGTTCGAATCTAATTTGTAATGGTGAGAGTATCAAGAAGGTTGACCCTTAGACGTGCATAACAAAGACTTAAAATTTTTCTTTCCCTGATCTTAACCTTTTCCTTGGCAAGTTCAAGGTCATCTTTGCTTGGGACTTGGTCACATTCGGGAGTCTCTTCATTTTGTTCCTTTAATCTATTTGTTCATCCTTCAACATCTCAAGGTCAATAGGTTATACCACAATATGTTCTTCATGTTGAGGTTGGAATTTAGGAACTGCATGTTGGGTTCTTCTTGAACGAAAGCATTTACCCTAAAAAGCATCTGCAAGCTTGTCAACCTTTCTTTTACTTCCATTAGCTTGAAGTACATATCCTCATAGAAAGAGACAAGGGCAAGACTATACTCGGGCATCGTTGATTCACTAGAACCTCATCATATCCAGATTCATTTTCAATCATTTTTTTTTTGTGAAACTCACTGTCAGTGTATACTTGCAACTCATCAAGGATTGGGAACTGAATATCTAACGGATAATAACCATCATAAATATTTTTTTACCTTGGAGAAACCTTTTTTTATAAGTAAAACTGTAAAAGAATGGTAGGTGCCACCCTAGTACAAAAGAGTGCCTAAGAGATATTGTATCTATGACATCTAAAAGATGAAACTCATTTACAAGAGAATTCCCCTCAAAGCCAAAAGGCAAGGGTGTTAAGCCCCCGATCTTTAAGAGAGTCAAATGACCTTTCCACCCCTTCAAAATCTCATTTATTCCTCTCTAACCAAACCAACCACCAAGTGGTGAGAGGGATCAAAGCAATGATCTTCTTTCTCTTAGAGAAACCTTATAGTTGAGATAGTACTAACTGAAATTGCACAAGTGCGTCAAAATCAACTTATGTTTACGAAGAACAATAAAGAGAGAAAACTCAATGCAACATGTCTATTGTAGTTGGATATAGCACATGATGATTGTGACTTGGCTCATTTGATTGTCCTTAGCGTTTTGAACTCGTGTAATATCTTGACCAATATACACAAACTTGTTTGTACCCATTCCAACAAAAGCAAGAAACTACGAAAAATCATTCTTTTCTTTCCCCCTTTTCCCTCTTTTTCTGTGCCTCTTTTCTCTCATTTTTTCCCATCTGTTTCTCTTTTTTTTTTTAATTATAAAACCCAAGTAAAAACAACTCAAGCAGATTGGGTTGAAAACGGCTTTCTCAGGCAGAAAATGGTTTGGTTAAGCTAGAGAAGACTCTTAATAGCTTGGAGAGTAGCTTGGCTCGCTGGACGGCTCGGCTTAAAAAGAACCACACGCATGTGTCGCACGTGAACGTAATGGCTGCGAGTCACAAGACAATTCTTGAGGGGTCGACTTCCGAGAATAACAACATTATAAAAATTCCAAAATAATTTGGAGAACGATTTGGTGCTCACGGGCACACAAGAAAGTGATTTTTTTTTTATTTTTTTATTTGGGAGGCTACTTGGGAGAAAATATTAACTCTTAATAATTTACAGTGAAGAGGGAAAATGATTGTGAATAAGTGCTACATTCGTAAAGAGTGCGCTGAGTCCGTGTATCATCTTTTGGTGGGTTTCTTTGTTGCTAGGAGTTTGTGGGAGATGGCCTATAGTGTGGTGGGGTTTCTTGGGTGATTGCGGGCTTAGTGAAAGATCAAATATGGGTTTGGAGTGGTTTGAGGGTGTCGAAGGAGGTCAAGAAGGATTATTCGTTGATTTCGTTCTCTATTTTTTGGCTAGTGTAGAAGGAAATGAACCGAAAGGCTTTTAGAGATCATTAGTTAAATACCCTTAATTTTTGGTTTAGAGGGAACTTCTTTGTAAATATTGATGAACTTTTAGATTTTGTGGATTTGCTCCATTGTAAATAACCTTTGGCTTTGAGTTACACTTTCTTGGTGCTTTTTAATTAACATTTTACTTATAAAAAAATTCCATAATAACCCACAAATAACAAATTTTGTCTTCTTTTGTTGTGTCATCAATAAGAAATTCAACAATTTTGTTGGCATCCCTCTTCCACATAAATTACTAGGGATAATTTACCCCTTGATGATTGTTTCTAGTTATAAGAGACAATCTACTTATTGTTCCTAGAGTAAGAAAAGACCACCTAATGGATAAGGCTATGTTGGAATTCTCCCTTTCTACCAGTTCAAATGGATTTCTAAAGCAAACAAAAAAGTTGTGTGTTTTGAAGGTAATGATGTATCAATTCCAAAAATTAAGTGCCATGCTGCACACATCCTCCTTTTTTCACCATAATGGTTTTTAGTAGGTAAAATTGGGAGGATTTTCCGTTGTTTGTTATAGCGAGAAGGGTTATTTCTCTTGCTGTTTTTTATTTTTCCATGTTCTTGAATGTTATGAGGGGCTTATGTCCATTTGCTTTATTGGCAAGTCCTTTTTCCTTGGTTCTTTTTTGATGAATTATTAATATTTCTTTTGCTTCCATTGCCAATGTGCATTTTGTGCTTCTTTTTAAATATTAAATAATGTGGAGCTTTAAAAGGTAATTTTGAAGTTATGAAAGCATCTAAAGTTCAATAGAGAAGGCTTTGTTTTCTTTTGAAAGTTATGTTTTTGTGATTATAATTATTAGGAAGGCCATTTTTTTCACTAGTAGTATGCAATTTTTTTAATTTTTTTTATGTTTCAGGCACTTTTAAGAAATTCAAAGAAAAATTGGTGTCACAAAATCCATCTGCTTTTGAGGGTAAGGTAAGCCTTTGACATTCAGTTCTATATAACCTTCATTATTCTATTTTTAAGTTTGGTGTAATTTTCCTTTAATGGCATTGATAACATAAGTTGTGTCCCAACTCCCTTCTGCATCACTGTTAAATTGAATTATATACCTGGGCTATTATTGATATCTTGGTATTTTGTAATTTCAAATTTTATTGACAGATATTAGACAGCCACATGGAAGATCTCAGTGCAAATATCCAGGTTATTCAATCCTGTTCTTTTATCTTTGTTTTGTATGGGCTGTTCTGGTGAACTGTAAAATATTTATATGAATGTTTAATATTGTAAAGGCACCTTTAACAAAATCTGTATGAGATAATGGCCTTGTTTGGATAATTATTTAAGATGTCTCAAATTCACAAAACTTAAATCAAGTTATTTGGCGGGCACATACAGAGAATGGTACAAAATTAAGTGTGAATTCACAAAAATAACCTTGCCTCTAGAATTGAAGCAACTACACTACCCAGTACAATTAATGCTAGATAAGGAAGAAACCTTTGCTGATTTAAGCTGTTGAGCTTTAATACAAAATTCAAACAAGGTCAAAGTTGAATAGCAATGTATTGGTGGCCTTTAAGCTAAATAGGCAAAAAGTATAACTTTTTGCATTTTGTTTTTCTCCATTTGAAAAGAAACAAAAAAAAAAGTAACATGTTTAGAGTTTCGATATGTAACATTCAAAAACTTCGAACGGTTTCTCCCAGTTGTGAGTGTCACTATGAATTTGCTACAAAAAGACTTGATAAGTTTGATGCTATATTATTCTTCCACTGCCATAATTTTTGTTAATCTTAAATATAATTCATGGCTGTGGGCTTGCCTTAGCTGTTACACCTCCCCTCTTGTGGGGGCAATGCCTCTAGTTTGATTCAGATTAACATTGTCACAATAAAAATAAAAAAAATCATAAATTGGGTTAAATGTATCCCTTTTTTATTATTGGTTTCTGAACGTAATGACCAGATTTGTTTTTGACACTCTAAGTGCACAGCAGAAGAACTTAGAAAAAGCTTTTAGAATGGTCAATTACATATTTCATCATTGTGGTTGGTCTCCCCAGTTGTACAGAAACTGGAAAATGGAAAAGAAAAAAAAAAAGGTTAAAGGTCAACTAAAATAGACTGTAGTAATTTTTCTCTAAGCCATATTTGGTGCAAATATTATAAATAAATAAATAATTTCTTTAGACTAGTACTTTTGTTAGTTATCAATTGTTCCAAAAGCTTAAGCAGATAGAAAATGGGCCAACAATTATTATCAGGCTCATATACACTTTAACACTCCCTAGCATGTGCATAGCTCTAGAGACAATATGGGCCTAGCACATGAAGCCCGAAACAGAAACAAGACAACTCAAACCATCATAAACAATAATAAATTAGAGTTATCAAAATTCAAACCCATGACCTTTGGTTTTGATATGATGTTAGTTCCTGTTGACAAGAAGAAATGAAAAGAATTATATATTATTGATTAATGATTTGAATACAATTCAACAGTTCTATATTAAACTTAATAAGACTAGGAAACATAAACGAAGTAAAACTATGAAACCTATTAGGACACATAATATAGGAAATCTAATAGGACTCTAGGACTCTCAACAGAAACCTAATACATATGTAATTAGGAAACTTCCTAATATGTCTCAACACTCTTCAAATTGGAACATACACATACACCAATTTGTTACAATGAAACCAATACCAATAACAAATCTAATCCAATCTGAAACAAATAAACCTAAACCCATAAATTACAATAACCCATGGGAACAAGTTAAGGCTTCATACCTATGACAAATAGTTAGGTCACCACGTTGATAGCACCTAACGAGACAAGATCTGAGAGCACGGGATCAACAAGACTTTACTTTTTTTCGTCTTGTTTTTTTACTAATGTTGACTTTACTTGAATGGGTTGTAATCAACGAGTAAGGAGGATACAACATCAACACAAGTTGGATTGAGTTAACAACGTCAACATGCATGGGTCAACAACATTAACATCGGAGTGAGGAATTCTTATTCAGGAACGGTGGACAACTCTTCTTGAAGAGGAAACACAAGAACACATAACAACTATTTTTTTTATTCTGCCTTTGCTTTACTTTTTTTTTTCAACAAATAGAGAAACAAAAACATAGACAAAATCCGACAGAATCTTACTAGAAAAACAAAAAAAAAAAAACAACCTAATGAAAAAAAACATGCTGGAAGGGAAGATACATCATAGAAGCGTCGAAAAAAATAAAATAAAACAGAAACTAAAAAAAGAGATTCTAAACTATATATATATATATATATATATATATATATATATATATATATAATGGTGTTTATCTCATATCACCACCAGGTTTCAAACCATGAACTTTGATACCATGTTGACAAGAAGAATTGAAAAGAGTTATGTATTATTGATTGATGATTTGAATACAATTCAATAGTCCTATGTATAGACTTGTGAATATCAAACTTAATAGGACTAGTTGACATAAACTAAGTAAAACTAAGAAACCTAGTAGGACCCTAGGACTCTCAACATAAACCTAATGCATATGTAATTAGAAAACTTCCTAATGTCTCTCGACAATTACCAATTATCCAAAAAGCTTAAGCTGATAAGAAATGAGCCAACAATGTATATCAAGCTCATATACAATTTAACAACTTCTATAATGGTTTGTGTTAAAGGGGTGAAAAATATTTATCTTTCTCTTATTCATGTATCAAATATCTTATGCTCTACCTTCTTTCAATTTTTTTTAATTCTCAAATATTTAAGGTGGGAGACAGATGTGAAATTGAACCGGGGGAGAAACGAGGAGTTGTCAAATATGTTGGTCAAGCGGAATCTCTTGCACCTGGTTTCTGGGTTGGAGTTCAATATGATGAACCATTAGGAAAACATGATGGCATGTATGTGAACTCTCTATTCTTGTTTTCTTGGTGTTATGGAAACTTAAAAATGTCTTCTTGTTTCGTTTTCTCATTACTTGCCTGCTATGTCTGCTGTAATTCCTGCTGGAAAATCCTATCAAGATTGATATTGTTTGTTGATCATAAGTGCTTGTAGACAGTTTTTGGTGTATTCATGCTTAAGGTTGTTTAGGGATGATTTGATATGGGCATAATTGGCATAAGTCCATATGGGTGATGCGTGTTAAATATAAAACAGTACATTAAGAAGATTTTGGTTAACATTTGAAGTAAAATTAATCTATTATCTATATTCTGAATGTCATTGTAATTTAGTTTTGTCAACTCTTGAGCATAAATATTGCGTTCAACACTCTGGTTCCGCCTTCATACGGTGAGTATTTTTTCTGAGAAAGCTTGATTTTCAGGGTGGGTGGGAATCAAATCTGTGAGATGTCATCATTCTAATCCTTTCCTTTCAGAATTGCCTACTTATTGGCGATGTTCGAATCAATTAACAACTGTTTCGTTTTAGTAGTTTATGTTATCTGAAGGGGTAGTACAAAAAGGTAATAATTTTGTAGTCCTTTTTGACCATGGACAAACATTTGGGACAAACAAAAGTGGATATGAGACATCTACTTTGGGGTAGATGGAGTAATATGGTAAACAGATGAGAAGATTTTTTGGGGAAATGCTTAAGCTTTAACACAGGCCTCTTGGCCTAGTGGTTATTTCCGGTTCTTCATATAGGAGACCTTGGTTTGATCCCCCTCCCTGCCATTGTACCAAAACATCCCCTTCCATGCCAGTGTACCCAAAAAAAATGCTGAAGCTTTAGGGTTTATCCAATATAGATAATCATGAAAGTTTCGTTAACCATCTACTCCTCAGAGGCTTGAACTGTTACTATGTAATCTACCCTTGATGGCCATTGAAAAAGGTGGAGGACAAGCATAACAGGAGCTTAATTGTATACTTATCAGGAAAAAAATGAGTTTAATGATATAATTATTCTAACTAATATATTTCTTTGAAGTTCATACTTTGTGCAGCTAACCAACCTGAATTTTCTCCACAAGAGCCTCCACTTACAGTGGAAGGCATAACTGTTGAGGCATGGAATTTGCGTTAATTATGGTTTTGTACTGGTGGTAATTGTCAAAGCAGGGTTCACATTTTTTTACTTATTGATTCCAGCAAAAATATAGGGAACTACGTGGAGTAGGCATTAAAGAATTTAAGTTCTTCTATTATATGTTATAAACCTGGTATGAAGCCAGAAGAAAGTAGGTTCTAGTTGTGTCTAGTAGATAGTGTGAGACTTTTGTCAAACATTTAGGACTATCAGCTTTGATTATGATTTGGTGCCTAATTTTGGAGTGGAGGCCTGTTTCTGTAATATGTATTACATCTTCTGTTGGCCCTTATTCGCTTTGGGTGTTCAACATGCAATACTGTTTGGCTAAAAATGGATGTGCTCTTTTCCTTCCTGTATAATATCTTGGCTATAATTATCACCCATTTAGTCATCGAACCTAAATTCTTTTTGTGTTGGAATTTTGCTACATATGCTTAGTGAATGCATGCTGCTGTTTCTTGAACTAGACATTTTAATGTCTCTTTTTTCTCTTCAAATATCATTGATTCGCATTATGCACTTTCGTTTGTTACAATTTTCCTGGGTCATGCTGCAGGGTGAAAGGAAAACGTTACTTTGAATGCCCTCCACTTCATGGTGCAATAGTCAGGCCAGACAAAGTAAAGGTAAACATGCAACTTTGTTTAGCGATGCATTAGTGTTGAATCGTGCTCACTTACATACTAAGATGTGAAGCCTCTTAGAACTTTGAGCTCAATCATCTTGTTCAGATGAAATAGATGCAATACTGTTTTATCTCTGAAGGGATGAACTGTTAGCTCGAAGGATGCAATGATTTGGAGTATTTGACTACTACTAGGAATAAATTAAATGGTGGGCAGCTTGCTCTTGAGCCCTTGGTAGGTTTACTTGTCACCTGGCCCTTGTTAAATATCTGTTGACCATTTATCTATAAAATTTAAGTTATTGCTGCCCAGTTTATTATTTAATGATAACAAGATCTTTCAACTTATATTCATTGAGAAAAATATCGAGATATGCCAATCATGTATTTTATTAGTAAAAACCTAAGAGCAAGAATATATTGCACAAATGATGCATTGGACTGCATATCAATGTTTCTTGGGCCACATTATAGGGTATTGTGTATATTAAATAGTGAGGCTGAAAACACACCAAGGACTATAAGAGCCTGCTTTGCATGGGTTGGCTAGAGTTGGAGTGTGAAACTCCCGCCCGGTGACATCTGTGGAATGTATAGTTTTTCCAAGGCCTTTACATATTCTATTGCCTGATTTAGTTGCTGATATGAATTTCATTTCTAATCTCTTTTTTAGGTTGGTGACTATCCTGAACGAGATCCCTTTGAGGAAGATGAAATATGAAGACTTCATGAAAAGGGGACTGGTCCCCTATCTGCTTGCACTCACCTCATGGAGATAAACAGTTATTTCCTGTTGTTTGTTATCATTGGACCTGTTTTTTGGAGCGTCGAGTTATAATGCGAGCTTACTTAATTTGGAGCTTGAATGTGCAATTAGTTTGTTTCCCCACTTTTGAAAGGAAAACATAAAGTAATTCGAGAATTTGTTTATTTATTTTTGCTTTAGAAAGAAATCAGAGGAGAAAAAGAAAGAATGTCGATATTGAAATCATTTATACTCTTCTCTTCTACTCGTGTTAATCCAAAATTGAAAAGAGTATATTGGATGATGGTTGTTATCACCAAAAGTTAAAAGGGAGACAAATCCAATGCATTTGATATTTTGTGTGGTTGTCGGTAGGGTTGTTCATGGTGGGAAATATGTCATTTCATTTAAAATTGGACACCAAGTGTACAAGATTTAAATGCAAAGGGAGCAGAAATCAGAATCTACCTCTTCGGCTTAGAGGAAGTTTATCTTCGTTACGTCCTTTTTTTTGTATTGGATGTTAAGGGAGATTGAGTTTGAATCTCTTGAATGAAGATCTAGAAATGACTACCAGGTTTAAAAGCTCGGATCACTTTTGTTACACTTCATTGCTCTGTGAATCGATGATTTATTTTCAGTGACTTAGTGCTCTCATTTTCTTGATGGACAGGGGAAGGGACCATTGAACTTCAAGCCACCCACATTAGGGTCACCTGCCTTAATTGCTTATCAAAGTAATGATTCGTTATTTTAAATTGAAATTATATTTGTAGTTACAACTTAATTTAATTGGTAGAGTTATTTGTTATTAAATTTCAACATTTTATTTATGGGATGAAAAGGATAAAAAAATGAAAAGAGATTATCTCTCGCTTGAAAAAGAGAATGGCATCCTAACTTGCTGAGATTAAGATTTCATTGCAAATGAGATTAAGTGAAATTTCACTAAGTTTCATAATCCTAATACTTGCATTTGGTTATAAGCAGATTTGGTGTTAACTATGAAGCAATTACAAACCTACATCTTATATCACCAAAATTATCATTTCAGATGGTGTGCGATACATTTTAGAGCCGTGTTAAGAACAGCTGCTTGGTCACTCTTAAGCGACCTTTGCTCTAATAGATTGACATGTATGTCTTGAAATATTTTGATAAAACTTGTAACATAGTAAAACCGGTCGTGAGAGAAAAGTGAAAAAAAGAAAGAAAAAGCCATAAATCATAAGCAAAGACATTTTGGTCATGTAGAGTCTATAATCCAACTTTATTGACTTATAATTTCGTAAACAAAACATATAGTTGTTTGGAGTTTGGAATTAAAATTGAGTTAAAAAAAAATATAATAATTTCATCTCAATCTCAATTTCAGACAAACAAACGTAACGTTAATTTATTGCATAAATAATTGAAAAATATCATGATTCGATCTCAATTTCAATTCGAGACAATCTAGCGTAACGTTAATTTAATTCACAAATCAAACAATAAATTGCAGCTGTTTCACCTCAATTTTTTTGACCATATATTTTCATTTTGTTTTAATCGTATTACAATCAAAATATTTGGATCCAATTTAAAACCATTTTTAAGTTAGAGTTTATTTTTTACAATCAAATATTCATTATCGAAAAGTTTTTTTTATAAAAGTAATTTATCGTTAAAACAAACTTATCTCCCATTGATTTAAATATAATATCATATTAAATTATTTTGTGATTTCATGTCCATGTTAATTTTGCATAATTTGAATATTTTTTTTAATGTATGGGTTTTTTTTTTGTAAATATTTTATAAGAGGTGTATGTGATTTTATTACAAATGTGTCTTACTTGTTATTATAGTACTGGATTTAACTTTTGCGGGCTAAAAGGAAAAAAAAAGCAAATTATTATTCTTCAAGGGTTCAATGCATCGACTTAACCGTGGTTAAAAATTAACACATTTTAACTAACCACAATTAAAAAATCTAAATAGACCCACTTGTCTTTTATATAAGTGGTTGCTATAAATATCCAATCTCTTTTTCTCTCTCTGTCTCTTCGTACGCTCCTCTTTCCTTCTGAAGCGTAATTCTTTCTCTAAAATCTCCGGGAGGGTCATACGTAAATAGAGAGAGAAGGGAAAGAGAAAGACCGGTAAGCTAGCTCCTCTCAAATTAACAGAGCATTTTTCACTTTTTATTGTTCTTTTTCTCTTTAAAAACAACACCGTCAGGTACGATCCAATTTCCCCATTATCTCAACTCAATGTTCTCTCTCAGATCTGAACTATCTCTTTTTCTTTAGGATCTATAATACAATCGAACCGTTTAGAATGAAGAGTACTTTTTGTGGTTGCTATTTTGTGTAAAATATCTTTGGTAGGTATGTTTGGTTGCTATCGCGTTGCATGCTAGGTTTTTTGTTGTGAAACTAAAGTAATTATCTAACAGAATTTTTGGGGTTTGTTGAGGAGATATTAGGATGGGTTTTGGACAAAAACAAATGTTGAAAGAAGCTAGAGTTAGGGATCTGTAGATTTTGCGGAAACCAAAAGGTGGGTTAGGGTTGTTTGGGTTCGGTGGTTGTTTTAAATCCTAGTATCTGAATGCTTTTCTTTGGTATTTCAGAGCAAATCCATGGATTTCTTTTCAGCGTATTAAGGTTGTTTCTGTTTTCATTGATTCTATAGTTGTATTGAGGTGATTGTGAGTTCATATCTGTTCATTTGAGAGTTTGTTTTGAGTTTCATTTTTTATTAATTGTGAGATCGACTTGCATTCAATTTTGCATGCTCGGTTTGCTTGCGAATGAATTCCAGTAAAGGAAATGATAGTTAAAATATCGAAACTTGTTTTTTTTCCTCCCTACTGTGCGTCTCTTTGTTTTCTGGGATTAAAGAACTATATTGATTTTACAAGGGTTTGCTTTATAGACCAGTGTATGGAACGTGGTTATCTTAAAAGTGTGGTTTTTGGCGGCTTTATTTGTGTAATTTCTTTTTCTATATTTTGGAAATTTTCTTTTTTTGATAAGCCTATATTTTGGAATTTTTCGAGTTGCAGTATCATACTTGTGGTTCCCTTGACATGGCTGCCACTGCGACTGCCTCTTCTGGTGGTGTACGTTACGCGCCGGAGGACCCTACTCTCCCCAAGCCGTGGAGAGGCCTGGTTGATGGTAGAACTGGGTATCTTTACTTCTGGAACCCAGAGACCAATGTCACTCAATATGAGAGGCCTACGAACTTAGCTCCTTTGCCCAAGTCTACTTCGGTGCCTATAAGTTCTTCAGTTCAAGTTCAACAGTCTTCTCATGGACAGCGTCGAGGCTATAGTCCTGACAAAGAGGATGATAGATATGGCAGAGGCTGCAATGGTGGGTCAAAGCTTGAGGGGTCCAGGATTAATCAGGTATATGCTCTACTCACCTGCTAATTTTGCCTCTTAGGTTGTCACCTGACATTTGGTGGTACTTGGATGTGTGCAGCCATTCTGTCATATATCAAAACTTTTGCAAAAGTTCCTATTATTCGCATGTCCTGCCTGTATTTGTTTGGCCTTGTGATTCACCAAAGCATGTTCTAAACAAACTTTATGAACTGGGTTCATGCCATAATTGAAGTTGCTAGAGTTGTTGGTTGTCCTAATTTTTGTGTCATTTGATTAAGAGAGTTGATAGTTGGTTGTTGTGCGCTATATGAAGGAGCTTCAGACAAACTTTTTACTAATAATTATGACGTTAACTAGAATTATAAAATATTTAATTAGTCGGAAATTTAATATCTTTAAGAAGAGTTGAATTTAATTTCCAAAATGACTGGTGACCATGCTAATTATATGCATGTAAGACTTACAAACCTCCTGAAACAGTTTACTTACTAACCAATGAAATGGTTGAGTTCTAGAAGTATATGTTATGTCTTCCCTTGTCTTTGATCTGCTATGGACTAATATTATGCTCCTATTTGTTCGATAGAGCACAAGAGTTGGACCAGTTAATTCTCATGATGCCTCAAATGGATCAGCCAGTGCTGTGCGTGGAGGATCATCTACTAGGGTACCTGGTTCTTCAACTGCAGGGAGTGGTTTGTCTGCGGAGGCTTATCGTCGTCAACATGAAATAACTGTTTCTGTGAGTGTCTAGGAACTTTTTGCATGGGTGTATTGATATAACATTTTTGGTTTTATTGCTTTGTGAAAATTTCACGTGAATGAATAATTTGGTGATGTCTGCTCCTTCCCTTTTTGCTCAGTGTCCTTGCTTGATCTACTGATTTATTTATTTACTATATTACTGTATACTATTCTACTTGACTGAACTGAAATTTTGAAATAATTGTTGCTAAACTTATTTCTCCTTTGAAGTAGAATTATCATATATTATGCCTTTTTTTTTGCCTCAATCTCTCTTTCAACTCACTTGTTTATGGAAGTGTTCTAACTTGGTCATATTTATTCATTCTCTTGTCCTTTCGGGAGGGGTGTTATAAGCATTTTGTGTAAGATTAATAGTAGCTTACCTACATTCTTTTAATCAAAAAGAAAAGAAAAGAAAATTAGTTGCTTATCTACATTATTACTGTTTTTGATAAGTTGCTCAACCATTTGGGTGCTAGAGCTGCACTCCGCTTCCAGCTATTTGTACTTCTTACTGTCTGCTTTTTTCTTTTGTGTTCATTTCAATGTGCTGTTGACAATTTGTATGCTCTTCCATTTCTATTAGGGAGATCAAGTGCCTCAACCTTTTATGTCATTTGAAGAAACTGGCCTTCCTTCTGAGATTCTTAGAGAGGTATGGATTGCTGGTGCTGTCTTTTCGTTTTTCCCCTTTATGCAGTACAAAGTGGCTTGGATTTATGTAAGTGAGCTATATGAATTGAGTGTTGTTTGTGCAAGATTTTGTGATTACTGGAGGTGCAATGTTGAGTTTCAGACTCATGTGATTTTTTGCCATCTGCACTTTTTTTTTTGTCGCAGGTGCGATATTTGCTCCGGGGAGGAGCTAAATGTCGTACGCTGTGCTTCCCTCTCTGTGGGGGCCTTGCAAATAATTTGGAGTGCCCTTATACGGTGGACCAATTTTGGGAAGGCTTTTCGAATCACCCAAGTTCGTGGCTGGGACTGCCTACGGTGATGGATCAGTCTGCCAGTTGGTCCGAACAGAAGAAGAGGCCTCCTGCTCCAGCTTGCATCAGCAAGCATTGGCGGCCTGCATATGGGGGGTTATGCTTCTAATGACATAAGCCGCTCCTCTATTAGCCCAAAAAACAAAATCAACCAGAAATCTTGAAGCCGGTACCTCTGCTCACAGGGGTTGGTGGTTTTTTGCTTTTTTCCAGGTACACAATGCTGGATTCTCTGCCCCAACTCCAATCCAGGCACAGTCGTGGCCGATTGCATTAGAAAGTAGAGACATAGTGGCCATTGCTAAAACAGGTTCTGGGAAAACTTTGGGTTACTTAATTCCATGCTTTATGCATCTCAAGCGCTGTCGTAAGGACCCTCAATTGGGTCCCTCTGTCTTGGTATTGTCACCGACAAGGGAGTTGGCAACACAGATACAAGATGAAGCTGTGAAGTTTGGAAAGTCGTCAAGAATTTCTTGCGTGGTATGTTACCTTACATTCTCTTGTTTGGCCTAGGCAGTGATTTGTTTTTACTTATTTTTTCCCTTCAGTTCTTAGTAGTCTCCATTGATGTCTTTGCTGATGCATGTGCTGACACGGACATAGAGATAGGCTTGGCTGCATAATTATTTTTTAATTTGGTTGCTTCAACTTCTGAACATTTCTATTTCCAGTAATTATGCTTTGGGGCAAGGGTGGGGATTAAATTCTATGATACTGTATTTTGTTCTTTTGTTAGTTTCCTGATTTTAATACTCCCTATGGGTGATGCAAAACCACTTCCACGGTCTCTATGCAACTGATAACATGTTTATTAGTCCAATTAGAATGCAATACTCATGCTTCATTCAGATTCTTCCAGTGCTGTATCGCTGAACAGATGTAAATGTTGTTATATGGCTTCTTATAGATGAAAGTAGGCACATGTTATGTTTATTAGGGATGTATTGTTTGTTACTAACGTTAATTATAATATGTTTCTGTGTTGAAGTGTTTGTATGGAGGAGCACCAAAGGGTCCTCAGTTAAGAGATATAGAAAAAGGAGCAGATATTGTGGTTGCAACTCCTGGCCGTCTGAATGATATCCTTGAGATGAGGAGAATCAGCCTAAGCCAGATTTCTTACCTTGTGCTAGATGAGGCTGATCGCATGTTAGACATGGGTTTTGAGCCTCAGATAAGGAAGATTGTAAAGGAGGCACCTGCTCGACGCCAGACCCTCATGTACACAGCTACGTGGCCAAAAGAAGTTCGGAAAATTGCAGCAGATCTACTTGTCAATCCTGTTCAAGTTAACATTGGAAATGTCGATGAGCTTGTTGCAAACAAGTCTATCACACAGGTGTGAATTTCACTCCTGTTGGTATTGGTTTGTTCTCAGAAATGCCTTTTGTTTCATTAATTTATGGTTATTAGTGGTACTTGTATCTTGACTTCAAGCATTGCTAGTGAAATTTTGTAATGGTTGATTCTATAGGTATCTGATAATTCATTTTGATGTTATCTTACAGTACATTGAAGTATTGGCGCACATGGAGAAACACAGAAGGTTGGAGCAGATATTGCGTTCTCAGGAACCGGGATCGAAGATAATTATTTTTTGTTCAACCAAGAAGATGTGCGATCAATTATCTCGTAACCTTGTACGCCAGTTTGGAGCTGCTGCCATTCATGGAGACAAATCCCAGAGTGAGAGGGATTATGTGTTGAATCAATTTCGCACTGGGAGGTCTCCGGTGCTTGTAGCCACTGATGTTGCTGCTCGTGGGCTGGACATTAAAGACATCAGGTTGGCGACTGCTCCATTTATATATCGTCGTATTTTAGTTAAAAACACATCTTGTATTGGTAGCAGACCTTGCTTCACTTTATAGGTGGATTAATTTTTATGAGCTCTAGATTAAGGGGCAAGGATAGATGTTTCAACTGAAATTAAACTGGCTATCTAGGACACTGCATTTCTGGAGTATCTATGCCCTCGTCCGAAATATTTTTATCCCTAATACCTTGGGATGTAAATTGCCTGAAATAAATTTTAACTAACAGAAGTTTTTTCTCATTTTCTGTCATAATCATTGCCCAATAAGATTCTTTCTCCAAACAGTTGGTGGTATGAGCCTTTTATGAAGATATGCATTGTTATTCTGCAATAGTAACCAGTAGTTGGTGAGAATTAAGGGTTACATGCTCTTTGTCATTTACACTCTTATGTACTCTCTTCAAGTCTGTGTAACACAGCTTATATTGGTCGGCAATCTCTCTTTACTGAAAATTTATCTTCTGTTGCTGTAAAATGGCATTTGATAAACTTTGTTGTTGTACTTGTCTTTTTATTCTAAATACGATTGATTTCCTCCCATTTCCCAAGAATGGGAAGGGCTCCTAGATATCTTTAACTCATTTATCGAAAAGAGATAGCTTTAACCAATTTTCTTAATTCTGTTTTTTAGAGGAAAAAGGAGTATTGGAAAACAATTGCCTCATTAAATTTTTGTCACAGGGTGGTTATCAACTATGACTTCCCAACTGGAGTAGAGGATTATGTTCATAGGATTGGGAGGACTGGTAGGGCAGGTGCCACTGGATTGGCTTACACATTCTTTGGTGACCAGGATGCAAAGTATGCTTCGGATCTGATCAAAGTTTTGGAAGGGGCGAACCAACGAGTCCCTCCAGAAATTCGTGATATGGCTTCACGTGGTGGTGGGATGAGCAGGCCTCGGCGTTGGGGTCCTACTTCTGGTGGTCGTGATGGGGGTCGTGGTGGACGTAGTGATTCAGGTTATGGTGGAAGAGATGGTGGTAGGGGTAGTTGGGGACTTTCTTCTTCCTCTTCTAGCAGGCAAGAGCGAGGTGGAGGCCGTGGATATGACCATGAATCACGTGAAAGGTACATAGGCTTGATCTTTTTTCTTTATTTTAATTTATAAGTATGCGCATAGACTATGTGCATCTACACATACCTTTCAGGTTTCGTGTTCGGCTCTGGGCTTCCTAAGAAGGAAATATTGTTTTGCACACAAAGGACTAGTATATTTCATTTGTCCGGTTGAACTGCTTCTTTTACAAATTTCGCTTTGTGAATTCTATATATATTTTTTTTCTATGAATTTAGACTCTAGTTACTTGTAAAAAATGAATTTAGACTAGTAATTTATGAATGAAAAGCCAAATTGCCAAACTATCAGCAATATCTCCTGAATTGTTTTTGATACCTCATCTGCGTGTACTAGATTTCTGATGTTGTGGCCAAAGCTTTTATTTCCTATGGTAGCAACATTAGAAACAAGAAGGTTGTAAAAATTTCTGAATTATTTTTGGAAAGTTCTAACAAGAAAAAGTAGATTCTAAACACTTTAATTGGTCTTTTAGGTTCAATAAAATCTCATTCCTTCCTTTGTATATGTTTACTGATTTTTTTTAATCATGCTGTGTTAAAACTGCAACTTTTTATGTTGTTATGGAACTGTTAGAGTTGCCTCTTTTATGCATTAACAGGAATAATCGTGGTTACAATGATGGATATGATAGGGGCCGTAGTCGCAGTAGAAGCCCTGACAGAGTCTCAGGTTGGGGTGATCGTGCTAAAAGCTTTAGCCGTGATCGCAGCCGTAGCCCCGACAGGCATGTCAAAGCTCCAGCACATTCCCCAGTCCGCAGTTTTCATGAAGCAATGATGAAACGAGATCGGTCATCCCCATCTCAAAACCAGCATGTGCCTAAGAGTGATAATTCACGGAGCCCTTGTTGTGAGAGGTCGCGATCACCGCATGGTGGTGTAAGAGGGGAAAACTTAAGGGGATCGTCATATAGTGATTCTCAAAAGGAGTGGGGAAAATCACTCGGCAGTGGAAATGGTGGAGGATTTGCTGATGGGCCTAATTCTTATTTTGGTGAAGAAGAGGAGGGCATGATTCCTGCAGACGAGGACAGCAGGATGCCTCCGGATAATGGATTTTATCAGGCATCATCTTAATTGTACCTTGGGGGCTTTCATGATGGGGTTTCAGTTTATTGGCTGGTGCGGTCTTTTTGTTGGGTAATTGTTGTAGCCAGCTTTAAGGGTAACAGAGCGATACAGGTATGAAAAAGACTAGTGGTGTAATGTCTCCCTTTTAATATTTTTTAGGGGCTTAAGACTTGACCTGGACGCCATTAATTTTGTGAAGCATCTCTTACTCTTACATTCTTTTTGGGAGAAAGTAAAAGAAGGCGAAGTTAAAATGTTATGTAAGGATGAACTAGAACTAGTGTTTTATGTATTTTGTCTTTACTTGATCCATTTTATTTAGGATCAATTAAAGCAGTCTTTCGAATGCATTCTTAGACCTGTTTCTTTTTATTTCTGTGGTTCTCTTTCATTTTCTTGAGAAATTTAATAGGTAGACCTGCTGCTGATAGGGTTGTAAATCAGTTCAAGTTCAACACAAAATTGACTTCGTTTTTTACTTGTTCAAATATGTTCATGATGCTTGACTTGCTCACAAAGGAGGTACGAATGGTGTTTTTTTGATACATTTTGTATTAAAATATTTTTTGGGTAAAGTATATATATTTGATAGTATTGTTTTTATCATTGGATTTACCATCAAATGAGTATTTTTACTATCAGACATTGTATTATTATATTTAAAACGAAATCTATTAATAGGGGTGAAATTTATATGAAGGTTTTTTATGTAAAGTTTTTGAAGTTTTCTTTAAAATATTCTTGTTTATATTACAATTGTGATTTATTATTTATAATATACTTATGAGAATTTTACCATTTTAAAAAATTTAATGTTTTGATAAATTTTTACTAATGAATTAAGTTTTAGTTTTTTTATATAAAACTCGAAAAGTTTTAAATTGTTGATGAATATGGATTAAATCATGCGATAATTTTTGTTGATATTTTATGTGATTGATCTATTAATGGGAGTTTTATTAAATTGTAAAGTTTGATCTCAAGATTTTACTTTTAGAAACATTATAATTTTATTAGAACTTCACAAAATTAACTTTATATAAGTTTTGTCCATAGCTCTAGTAATTAATTCACCATAGAATCTTCTGTTTGTACGCCACAAGGAAAGAGCTCATTATCGACGGGAGGTGAAAGTCAGGCCCTCGATGATGGTCATCACCGAGGGAAATCTCTCGGTAATGTACCTGTTGTTGATAATCTCTTGGGTAATATAGTTTTTCAGTGAGGGCTTGGTTATACCTTATCATTAAGAAACATTACAGACGGATTGCTCTTTGGTGATATGTTTTTTTAAAAAAATTATTTTTTAGTCAGTTTTATGAAAAATAATAAAATATTATGCTTATCAACGACAGATGAATCCCTCGATAATCATTTTTAAAATAAATGAAAATTTGAAAAATCTTTCATTCTATCAATTGTATGAATCATTTAGTCGATTGAGTCAGAGACCAGAAGGTTATGTTCTTCATTCAGTCGACTGGATAAAAATTGAAAAATCCTTCATTCAGTGGACTGAGTCAAAGGTCAAAAGATTATGTGATTCATTCATTCAACTAGATGAATCTTTTAGTCGACTAGATTACAAATTTGAAAAACTTAATTCAGTCGATTGTTTGAATCATTCAGTCGGCTAAGTATTCTTCATTCAGTCGACTGTATCAAAGATTTTTTCAAAATTTAATTTTTTCAAAAAAATTATATTACTGAGGGATCCATTCGTCGGTAATAGTGTTTTTAAAAAAAAATAAAAATTGGAAAAATATTATTATAAAGGGATATATCCGTCGGTAATAGTGTTTTTAAAAAAAAATATTTTTCCTTAAAATTACTATTATCGGATGGATCCCTCGGTGATAACAATTAGTTTTGAAAACATTTTATTTATTTATATTGATATTTCCCTGAAACGTACTCAAACCTGTTTGAAATGCATTTAAAAAATACAAAATAAAACAGATTCGAGAATACAAAACATTCCATAAATTAATAAAATATTATTTAAGAATAATCGAATTAAAATACATTCAATAATAGAATATACAAACAAATTTAAGGGTAAATTACAATTTCATACTTGAGGTTATGGGGTAATTATAAAAACATACCCGAGGTATCTGAAATGACTATTTCATACATGAGGTTCGTTAGCAATATTACAGAAACATACCTCTGTTACTGAACCCGTTAATCAAGCGTTAAAACTTTGGTAAAATGTCGGGCCACATCATAAAAAGTTTTGAAAACCCCTTAATACCATCGGATGAACTTAATTAAAGTTGTACAGTTCCACTTTTCTTTCCGAAAGCTTCAATCAACACTGTAGAACCCCTATCTGTCTCTCTTCTCTTCCTAAAGTCTCTCTCTGTTCAACAACACTCTTCTTGCCCACGTTGTAAAACCATTCTTCTTCATCGTCAACTTTTCATCCCTGTCACTCTTCGTCGTGCAATTTCAGGTTCCCAAACCTAAGTATGTTTCGTCATCTTTCTTACTCATTGCCTTCCTCTTTCCATTTAGTTTTGGGTTTTTATTTGCATGAGTTTCAAAAAGTAATTTTTGGGTTTCAACACAAATTTGTTGGATTTAAGGAAATTCAAAATAATCACCAATTTTGATTTAATGAAATTTTTGGTTTTAGTGTTGTTTATTGTGTGTTTTAGTGTAGTCTTTAGTTACAAATTAGATTCATTTGATCCTTTATGTGCTGCTAATATTGTAGGGGAAGAGCAGAAATGTCTTCCTCAAGTTGCAATGACAGTATTGCTGATTTGAAATTCTTGAATAAATGGTGTAAATGTGGCCAAAAAGCCTTAGTGAGGATTTTTGAATCTAACAAAAAAAAGAACAAGCTGTACTATTGCTGTAACGACAAGAGTTGTGGATTTTTAGGTTGGTGTTTACCCATAAATCTGTCTCTTCCTGCATTGACTTTAAACAATTTAGTTGCTGCTATACATTCATCCACCTTAGATTTACAATGAGAAATTCAAAGTATGGGGGAAGATTTCAGAAGATTATATGGAAGATTTGATTGCTTTAGAAGATGTTGTTGGAGCAAATAAAATGCTACTAGTTACTACTCTTGTTTGTAATGTTGTTGTATTTGTTCTAGCGTTTGGGTTGCTGATGAAGAAGTGAAAACTATGTCTTCTTGTTATTTTGCTGACTTTTCTTGTAATTTTCTAGTTAAAGCAATGAATGAGCATTTTGAAAGCAACTTGAATTCATTTCATGGTCCTCATGTGCACTATCTCGAGACAAGAAAGAGCAAATGAACAAAGTGGCCTAAAAAACACACAACACAATAGAACACTGGAAGTATGCACAACAAAGCTGATTAAATAAGTTTAGTAGATTAGATTGTGCATATGCAAATCACTCATTGTTCAAATATCTATTGCATATACATTCTACCATCAATAAGGTATTCAACATATCCAAAAAAATTACATATCATCAACAAGGTATGAAACCCTCAAAATTACAAAATCAAATTGTATTTCTGCTCTGCTAATGCTCTTATCGTGCATGAACTAGTTGTTCTTACTCAACCGAGTTCCATTGTTGTTGATAGTGGAGTTGTGGCTTGTGACTCCACTTGTAGCTTGAGATTCTTTGGTTCTGATAACAAACTGTACAACCAATAATAGGTTAGTCATATATAATACATTCAAAGCACACAACCACCACATTTACACCATACCCATACCACATTTAAAAATAAACAGAACAATTACATTGAAATCAAATACACCACATACTTACAGAACAGTTTGGTAGGGTAGATCTATACACATACTTTTCCTCTGGGACATATGCAGCATTATTTTTTCCTTTATCAATAGCACCCCTCCCACCACCTGACCTAGATGCCCCAATAGATCTAACCCCTATATCACCATCATCATAGCTAACCCCCTTTCTTCTAACACCTCAGCCAAATCCTTGAAGACCACTCCTAGACTCAATCCCTGATCCATCCCTCCCCCTCCTCTGCCCCTACCACTAGTAGAACCAGCACCACCAACAGATTCATCCCTCCTCCTTCCTCTGGCCCTGCCAATGCTAGAACCAGCACCACCAACAAATTCATCCCTCCCCCCTCCCCTACCCCTGCCACTGCTAGAACCAGCACCACCAACAGATTCATCCCTTCCCCCTCCTATGCCTCTCCTTCTCACAGTACCAGCAGTAGAAGATCCATCAATCCTCCATCCTCTACCTCTACTTCTCTCTCTCTCCCTCTAGTAGAGCCACTACTACCAACAATAGTAGATCCATCAGTCTCACCTCCTCTACCTCTCCTTTTAACTGAACCACTACTACCAGCAACATCAAATCCATCTATCCCTCTTCCACCACCTCTGCCACTTCTTCTTCCTCTTTTAGAATGAGAACGAGGAGGTCTTGTTGATAGAGAAGGTCTTGTTGATGTAGCATGTCTTGTTGATTAAGAACGCATAGAAGTCGATCCAACTTCAGGATTTTCAGCTTGTGAGTCCACCCTCCTCCTTTGATTCTACATAACGTATCTTTTAAGTCAGTACAAGATAAGTAAGAACTTAATTCAAATAATGAACATATAGTAGGTCTATACATATTACATGCTCATTGGTTGTTCTACTCTTTCTCTTCTTCTTCCTAGCAACATCTATTTGGCATGTTCTTGAGTTGTGACAAAATTGTGAGCACACACTACATCTCACTATGCATAATCTCTTTTTTACACCTTCCTCTCTTCTTCTATTTTTCCTTGGCCTCCCGGGCATCATTCTCAGTAGAGGGGGTTGTATATCTGTATCTACAGTGGAAAGAGTGAAGTCCACCTCAGGCAATGGATAAATGATTTCTGAGTACGCTTCAAGGTACTTCTTAATATGAAAGTACTCATCACAGAAGTCCTCTAAATCTGCCCTATTGTATGTAATACACCTAACTGCATGCTTGCAAGGAATCCCATTTATACTCCAATAGTTGCAACTGCAAGTTCTATTGCCTAAATCCACTACATACATGACCACATCTTCATTAACTTGGTATTCATCTCTCACAGTAGGTATCATATTACACCACCTTACTGCATGTAGTGTTTTGTTCAACTTATCCTTCACTATAGGTCATACCTTACCCTCCCATGTACAACCAGTGTCATATCTCTTATAAAGCCTTGACATCAAATTCAGCCTCAGTATCTCTAACATTGTTTGAATTGGTTTGTTCCTCAACTTAGTCACCCAAATGTTGAATAACTTAGTGTGATTGTTTGTAATATGATGACTCTTAGATGTTGTGTCAAATCTAGATCTTACCCAACTGACTTCTTTCTCCATCAACCAAGTCCAACTAGCCTCAGAATGATCGGTTAGTGAATCCATTGTTTTTTTTTGCCAATTGTCATGCTGATACATTTTAGCTACCCACCAGAAATGTTGCCTCAATTCTAGGCTTAGGTGCTCTGATATGAAATTGGCATACACATGTCTGACACAGTTTCTGTGGTGTGCATAAGGAAAGAACTCAACAACAACATGCTTAAGTCCTTGCAAAACAAAGCATATGGAAAAACATGTAGGATCCCTCTGTAAGAACCTTTTAGGAAACACCTATTAAGAACCTTTTAGTAAACACCTATCTAGACCAAGGAATGGTCTACAACCTCACATAAACCCCATCTTCAATGCATTCCAGCATATGAATATCCTCTTGAACATTCTAAGAACATTCATATCTATTCTGTCATGTAGTTTTATCCTAACCACTATCCCAGGGTTCTTCTCAACCAATAACTCACCATACTTCCTTAGTTTGCAAAATGAGGAAGCATGAGACCCTTCAACTTGTTCCTCAACCTTCTTTCTAGACCTATATAGCTGTATCTGCTACTACTCTGTATCAACCCTATATCTTTTTGTCAAATTATTTTCATGAAGTCATAGCTCATAGTTGGATCAGCCTTAAGTTGTGAAGCCAACTTCTTGGCTATCTATGGCACCCTCACATTCTGATTCTTGCTAACTCTCATGCAACTATGGTGATTTTCTAAAGTCTTCACCATAAATGTCCTTCCATCTGGAGTCACTGATGCATAAATTCTCCAAGCACGGTTTTCACCCTTACATTCTGCACACACTCTCCTTGTGTCATTGAAGGGTTTCTTAAGGTTGAACCCACCTTGAACCCCATAATCAGCTAGTACCTCCCTGAAGTGGACAACATTTGTAAATACATGTCCAATCTCAAATTCAATTTTCCCATACTCTTGAGGCTTAAACAATTTTGCACCCAATCTCCTAGACAACATAAAATCCCTATTTCTTTCAGTTCTACGTATGTCTTCTAGCTCATCACCACTATAGACATCACTTGACTCATCTGAGCCAGGATCATCAAGGTCACGATCTAAAGGTGCATCATTGTTAACATCTCTTTCTCTATCTTCATCTTCATCAGAAACATAATCCACACCCTCTATCCATTTTTTATCAGATGCTGAAAAAACATCATTTTCTTCTTCTAAATCAACCTCATAGTCATCATCATCATCTTTCTCATCCGTTTCTTCATTTTCATCATTACCTACTCCATTAGTGGTCCCCCCTCACCATCAACATTTTCATTTTCACCAATATCTACACCATTAGTATTGCCCCCACGTTCAACATCTTCACTTCCATCATTTCTAACACCACAAGCAGTCCCCACACCCTCACCCTCACCCTCACCCTCACCCTCATCCATAGACCTTACAAACTCACCAACATAATCTACACCCTCACTAGCAGTCCCTACACCCTCACCCATATACCCCATCTGTAGTGCTCGTGTTTATAAAATAATGGTAAAGTAATTTTACATATATTATATTGAATTAAATAATCCATTGATGAAAGATTTAGTATTGATTTGATATAATATTTGAAAGATAATATTGAAAATTTTGTTGAAAAGTGTTATTAATTCTTGAAGAAGAAATGTTGTGATGATTATCTACCTAAATAAATATGCAAATAATCGTACTAGTTTTACTTGCAAGTGCACAAGGTCAATGGTACATAGTGTGCAAGTGCGAGATCATTTCCATAGGGATTGGTCAATTTCAATTTAGAATTAGTTTCTTTCAAAGTAAAAAGAGAAATACTGTTGAGTGTGAGTGGATAATAATGAGAACATAGGACTACGATATCCATCACTAATTATACTTTCCCACTAAGTAAGGTGCCAATGCTTTACCCTTATCATGAATATTTAATGGTTGCCAACCTAAGGGCTTGGTCCACACCTTAGGCTATTGATCTCCCTATGCAATGAGTTAGGCATGGTGTATACTCTAACTCTTTTCTTTCTTAAGGGATTCAGCATGAGTGTATACTGAGTTATTCCTTAAGAGAGCATAAGGACTGTGGAGATCGGCAACCACACGGGACCTAAGGCTTGGTCCGCTCCTGGTTTCTCGTGTTGATTAACCCGAGAATCTGGTGTGGATATCTCTTGTTACTAATGTTGAACCCAAGACTCGATCATCCAAATTGATTCAACTAACGAATCCATACCACATGTATACGTTGATCAGACACACACATATGATGAAGTTAAATACAAACAGGTATTAATCAAGTTAAACATTCTAACAAGGCTATAGCAAAGGTAATCAATGAATAAACATGTGGAAAAGCATAACTAGGGCTTCAATTGAGCCCTATAAGAGTTTAGTTACACATGCTAGCTAAACTAAACATTCTAACCATAATGAAATAAAAACAGAAAAATAAAACCCGATGAAGACTCGGGAGACGAGTCGTCAATTCCTCTCCTAAGCTTGCTACTTCAAGTCTAAAATAAAAAGTATGGTTTATGTGTTTTACAGGGCTATATATAGGGTTCTCAGGGTGTCCTGAAACTCTAATTCCTATTTGAGATCCGGAGACTTCTTTCTATATCTGGCTCTGTCGCCTCTGGAGTGTTTGCGCTTGATCGTATGCGGGATGCGCTCGAGCGCAAGTGTGCGCTTGAGCCTTCTTCAAGTGCACTCGTGTGCCTGTGCGCTCGACCACAAGGGAGGTGCACTCGAGCGCACCTTGCTTGATGGCAGATCTTGACTTTTTACTCCTAAAAGCTCCAAGTTATCATCTTTTTCTCAAAGTCCTGTGAAAAACACATAAAACATGAAAATGAAGTAGAATCTACTAAAATAGATAAACAAAGAGTCTAACAAGCGTAAATTAAGGGGCTTAAATATGACTATTTAAGCACTTATCAAGAAAGTATTGAATTTTTTTTGAAATTTGAAGTTGAAATGAAATAATTTTGAAGAAAAATATTGACTAAATTTGAGGAAAATAATTAAATTTTTTTGGAAGAAAATATAAATTTTAATATTTTTCTGTGATTTTTATAAAATGTTTGGAAGGAAGAAAAGCTGAAAAAATGATTTTAAAGGATAAATTATAAATGATAAAACTGTAATTATGTAATGGCAAAATAGTATTGTAAATAACCAATGAAAATATGTAAATTGTATTTTAAAAAACAAATTGGAAAATGGTGAAACGGTGAAAAAAAATTATGGTTTCTGTGAAGCAGTGAAGAAAAAAAAATTATGGTCTCTATGAAGCGGTGAAGAGAGAAAAAAATTATTTGAAGATTTATAGTCTCTGAACTCAGACACTTCATTTTTATTGTTTACCAAATCCCATTTAGTTTTTTTCTTTCTTTAATTCAAATTTCTTAGCAAAAAGTTATAAAGAAAATTTCTCCAATATTAGAGATAGTACAACCATTCAATTACAATAGCATGACTTCATCATATTTGAGATAAATTTTCAATAAGACTCATAACTAAATAATTATATTGTTTGGATTAAGTTGTGAAATAGTAAGATTTATGAAAGTTTATGATTATGTGTTGGTGATCAGCAATCTCAAGAAATTGCTGAAAGGAATAGGAAAGGCAATGAGATAATCCACAGATATCTTTAAGTGCTATGTGGTGAGTTAGATTTACTTTTAGTAATTGAGACCAATTAAAATATGAATTTATGATATTTTAATAAATGGTTGAATTATAATGATTTAATGATGTATTTTTTGTTAAGTGCGATAATTGATTGATTATGGATTAAATAGTATGTTGAATATTAATTATAGAAGAATTTATATCTTAAAAAGGATGGTTAATGAAAAATATGTTGAGAAGTTATATGAAATTTATGAAAATATGATTGAAAAATTGATATGATATATGAGGAGACAATTTAATAAATATGATAAAAATAATAATTTTGAGAAAGAGCTAGATAGTTGAATTGAATGTTTTGATGTATGCTTGCTTGCATATTATTGCTCATATGCATAAAATGGAAGACCAGGAAGACAGCTGGTCTGGTTGAGATCTGGCTTAGAAGACCAAAAAGCCAGCTGGTATGGTTGAAAACACCATGAAGGTAGCTGGTCTGGCTGAGAAGGCTAGGAAGGTAGCTGGTCTAGTTGAGAAGGCCAGGAAGGTAGCTGGTCTGGCTGAAACATGTCGACATGTGGGAAGACGTTCCCAGATGATAATATGAAATGATCTGATGAGAAAGAAAGAAAGAAAATTTAAATTCATGCATTATATTTGTTTTTAATATTTATTATTAATGCTTGAGATGCTAAAGAATCAGTTTTGAGTATTAAATGATTGATAGATAGATAAGTCTCATAATTAGACAATTTTGATGATAGATAAATAGAAAGGATGACATAATAAAGAATTATATTATTGATTGTTTATATGATGTGAACTTTATGATGACATTGAATTGAATATATTAAATTGATAAAATATATGTATTGAAAGAGGATAGCCTGATAATTTAATTATTAAGAGAAACTAATAAATGATTGAATTAGAATGTGAGAAGAGATAGATGATTAATTATGTTGATTTAACAATGAGTATAACTAGAAGTATACAAATCGATTACTTCTAGTAAATTTAATTCACTGAGCTTGTGAAGCTCACTCCTCATTGTTAAATAATTTCAAGTAGTGGGCATGACAAATAGATTTGTGAGCTGGGATTCAGACTGAATTATTATCTGTAAGTCTCGTGGTCCACATCCTCAGACTAATGAAAGAAAAAAAAAGAGTTTTTTTATTATAAATATTTATGTATAATATGTTGTATATATTGTTTCAGTTGGGATATTAATAATGTAACTCCCCTGTTGAGGGTTGAGGATTGATGATTGATGCATGCATATATTTTTAGTCGATACGTGTTTTGTACTGTTGCATATATATGTCGTGCTGGGATTTCAAAACGTGACGACACCATCTCGGGGGTGGCTAACCCTGGATAGGTCGTTACACCATATGTAACGACCCATCCCGGGTTGGCCACCCCCGAGACAGTGTCATCACATTTTGAAAATCCCAACACGACACATTGATGTGCAAATTTTAAATGCTCGCAAGTGCACGAATCACAAATAGTATTGCGATTAGTTTACTCTCGAGGTCGATCTCTCAAGGAATTGCAGTGGTTTAAATCCTAAATTACTTTCTTAAAATTACTAAAACAAACTTTGAAATTAAATCCTAAACACTCTAATTAAAAGATTGGTGAAGCGAAAATTGAAATAAAATCAATTAAGTAAATTAAACAAAACGAATTATTAAGAGTTGAGTATAATCAATAAGATTATTGGTATTTCCGCTAAGACTAGAGGTGCCATTGATCGTGTTTATTATCAATTTATAACTAATTAATTAAATCCCATGGATCGTGTTCATCAATTAATTAGTTAAATTAAGTATAACTAAAACGCAACCATCTAAATCACAATTCGATTTGAATCCTGATTTAAATTCCTATTCAAGAAAGCTTAATTAGGTCTAGATGATTTGTCCTCAAACTAATCTCAAATATTAACCTTAACTATCAATAATAGATGGCCAATCCATAAGCAATAATCAAAGGTACGAAGGATATTGAAAAAGAAATAATCTGGAAAATTTCATAAAACTAAATCCACCAAAATATCTAAAACAATCAAGGCAGCTAAGCCAAACGCCCAACAATGCGTTCAGTCGCTCATGTTTAAATCCCAATCACATAATTCAAATACTAGGGTTATAAGTATATTGAAGGACAAAAAGAGCAAAGATAGAATTTCTTCCTGAATTACAAGATGAATCCTCAAAGTCTTGAAGCGATTGATCGTCGTCTTCAATCTCTTGATAAGCCGTCTTGATGAAAGAAACCGTCTCCTCCTTCAATTTCCCAAAACTCCTCTTGATAATATCTCTCCAAGAACTGCCGTCGTCTCCTGCCTCTTCTCTGAGTCTAAAATTCCTATATATAGCTGTATGGAGACGGCTTTGTAGACAGAAAAGTTGCCCTAGGGTTTCTGTTCAGGCCGTGTGCTTCTACTGCTGTCCAGGCTCGGTTCTGCTACTATCCAGGCTGTGTGTTTGCTGCTTTCCAGGCCAGGTTTCTGCTAGCTAGAACTGGTTTAGTTGTGCTGCTGTCCAGCCCGTGCAAATCCCAAAAAAATCAGAATTTAATAGCTCCTTCACTTCTGCCACGCTGAAATCATGCACAACCTGACCTTTGTCTACTAAAACTGCCATAACTTTCTCTAGAAAAATCATATTTACAAGCTGTAAAATTCTCTAGAAAATAGACATCCGGATCTTTCTAGGAATATATGGCTCATATCCTGGTTCTTCCTGAATCAATACAGTTTAATCCATAAAAATTACTTTTGCCACGCTAAAATCACGCACAGCGTGACATTTGTCTACTAAAACTGCCATAACTTTCTCTAGAAAAATCATATTTATGAGCCGTAAAATTTTCCAGAAAATAGACATCCGGATTTTTCCAAGTATATATGGATTATCTCCTAGTTCTTCCTGAATCAATACAGTTTAATCCACAAAAATGACTGATCTGTACGGGCAATTCAGGCAATTTAGTGAAACTTCTTTCCAAGTGCTTGTGAACCTGTAAAACAACGAAAAACAACTCAAAGTAACAAATTCCTAAGCTAAACATGTAAATAAATACTTGAAAAACATGCAAAATACTAGGACAAATATTCGTTCATCAAATACCCCTAAACCTAGATTTTGCTAGTCCTCAAGCAAAACTAAAAGAAAATATAAACAAAAGAAACCTAAAAACTTAAATCAACAAAACCCTCATGCCTTAATTCTTATTATGACTCATATCTAGATAGCTTATGCACAATTATGTTCATAGTCTCAACATTTCAAAATTCATTGCTCAAATCAAGCGCACATCGCACATCCATATTCCAATGCTCAAAACACCTCACGTCGATTACCCTCAAACCTAATGTCAAGAATTCGAATTCGCTTCGACTCTTGGCCTCACATGATTCACTCATTAAGCACACCGAACCTAGGTTTCCAACACTCATCAAGCATATGCAAATAGAAGTTATGTAAACAAGAAAATTCAAATATAAATTCGCATATGAATATGGATATCATCAAAGAACGCTCATATGTTCGCAAAACAAATCAAATGAAAGGAATCAAATGTTAGGATTGCAAAGCTATCACATCGCTTATATCATATCCTAGTCAAACACCTCAAGCAAAACATATTGAGTATGGACCTATGCATAGATGGGTGTGGTTGGTCGAACCTGATTTACACCAAAGCTCTTTATTTTCAACTCTTTATAAGAGCGACTTCAATACCTTTGAAGTATCTCAGGTCCTCTTTCTTGTCTAACCAAATCCCTTTTTAACATGTTTCTCATATATATATATATATATATATATATTATTTTTTTTTCCTTACTTTTTTTAATAGGAATTTGGATCTTTCTCCAGAGACAGTGGCAACTAGGGCGTATAACGATAAACACATACTCAAACTTCTTACTCAAGTCATTCAACTAAAATAATGAGAATATATAACATGATACTTCAAGTGAGTTATATAATCCTAGCATTCAATGCAAAACCTATAGAGATCATCTAACAATTAAGGTCATAACGAAGAGTGTTTAAGAGTACCAAGAAACTAACTCTCAGAATAAAACGCTTATGGCTCAACTAACTCATTAAGTAGTCTCCACTATTTGATTCTCAATCATTAGATCTAGGTTCATCTCTGTATCAACATCAAGAGCACAGTCTATGGAATATGAATATGCATCAATCCTCACAACAACTTGTCAGTGTTAAAGAAACTAAACTCAACGTGCATAAAAGACTTGATTACTAACCATAAAACAAATTGTAGCATGAAAATTTTGTCTCAACAAGTTGTAATTGCACCCCCAAACCTAAACTAAACATTTTCTTCAATGTATGAAATTAAACACACGTTTAGAAAAACATTTAGAAGGGAATAATGAAAATGAAATAACAGAAAACATACTCTATCAAATGGGTGGGTTGCCTCCCACCAAGCGCTTTCTTTAACGTCTTAGCAAGACGTTGGTTGAACTTATTCAGGATTGTGCACCTCAATGCACTCAAAAACCCCCTTCTCATGGACTCCTTCCAAGTAAGGCTTCACACGATGCCCATTGACCTTGAATGTCACTTGAGTCTTCAGGTTCAGCAACTCTACCGCTCCATGAGAAAAAACGTTGACTACCGAAAACGGTCCGCACCATCTTGACTTCAATTTTCTTGGAAATAATTTGAAATGAGTGTTAAACAAAAGAACTTTCATTCCAGGATAAAGAGACTTACAGATAAGTCCTTGGTCATGGTAACGCTTAGTGCGTTCTTTGTAGATCTTTGCATTCTCATAGGCTTCATCACGAATCTCTTATAACTTATTGAGTTGTAGTAGCATCATCTTTCTTACCATTGCCATGTCCATGTTCAACTCCTTCATTGTCCAATATGCCCGATGCTCAAGCTCAATCGGTTTGGCACCGTCCTCTAAAATGATCTTATGCATACATGTAGCAAGACTAATGCCCCTGATGTCACTTATACTCTATCCTATGGATCTCCTAAGTCTACTAAGCTCCTTCACAACTCTTTCCTCTTGGGTTTGGGTCAAAGTAAATGAAATAATCACAGGATATGTATCTTCTTCTCCCAGAAATATGCACTTAAGGTGCTTAGGTAACTTTTTAAGTTCAAGTTTAGGTGGAGTAATATCTTCCCTAGGTAAGGAACTTGGCAATTCTAAAGGTTTGCTAGACTCTTCTTGGGGTGACACTGGTATTGCACTATCTAGTATCTCATGATACCCTTTGGTCTCATCTTCTAGTGTTTCCTCTACTCTCTCAGTTGTAAGAGCAGCTTCAAGCTTGTCCTCTATATATGTTTGTAAATAAGTGTCATAAACAAGTAAGTCCACACAATCAATAAAAGAACACTCATCGTTAGTAGAAATAGAAGGGGTGGTTAGAGAATCAAACACTTTAAATTGTACAGTCTCTCCCAAGACTTTCATCGTTAACCTCCCATTATGGACATCAATAATAGTCTTGGTTGTGGCCATAAATGGTCTACCAAGAAGAATTGTGTGCTCCTTGTCCTTAGATGGGGTTTGTTAGACAATTATCTACCTAAATAAATATGCAAATAATCATACTTGTTTTACTTGCAAGTGCACAAGGTCAATGGTAGCATAGTGTGCAAGTGCAAGATCATTTCCATAAGGATTGGTCAATTTCGATTTAGAATTAGTTTCTTCAAAGTAAAAAGAGAAATAACTGTTGAGTGTGAGTTAATAATAATGAGAACATAGGACTACGATATCCACCACTAATTATACTTTCCCAATAAGTAAGGTGCCAATGCTCTAGCCTTATTATGAATATTTAATGGTTACCAACCTAAGGGCTTGGTCCACACCTTAAGCTATTGATCTCCCTATGAAACGAGTTAGGCATGGTGTATACTCTAACTCTTTTCTCTCTTAAGGGATTCAACATGGGTGTATACTGAGTTATTCCTTAAGAGAGCATAAGGGCTGTGGAGATCAGCAACCACACGGGACCTAGGGCTTGGTTCGCTCTTGGTTTCCTGTGTTGATTAACCCGAGAATCCGGTGTGGACATCTCTTGTTACTATTGTTGAACCCAGGACTCGGTCATCCAAATTGATTCAACTAACTAATCCATACCACATGCATATGTTGATCAGACACACACATATGAGGATTTTAAATACAAATAGGTATTAATCAAGTTAAACATTCTAACATGGCTATAAGCAAAGGTAATCAATGAATAAATATATGGAAAAGCATAACTAGGGCTTCAATCGAGCCCTATAAGAGTTTAGTTACACATGCTAGTTAAACTAAACATTTTAACCATAATGAAACAAAAACAGAAAAATAAAACCCGAAGAAGACTCGGGAGACGAGTCGTTAATTCCTCTCCTAAGCTTGCAACTTCAAGTCCAAAACGAAAGGTATGATTTCTGTGTTTTACAAGGCTATATATAGGGCTTTAAGGGTGCCTCAAAACCCTAATTTCCTATTTGAGGTTCGGAGACTTCTTTCCATATCTGGCTCTGCCGCCTCTAGAGTGTGTGCACTCGAGCGTATGCGGGCTACACTCGAGTGCATGTATGCCCTTGAGCCTTCTACAAGTGCGCTTGATCACAAGGGAGGTGCGCTCAAGCGCACCTTGTTGGATTGCAGAATTTGACTTTTTACTCCTTAAAGCTCCAAAATGTTATCTTTTTGCCCAAGCCCTGTGAAAAACACATAAAAAATGAAAATGAAATAAAATCTACTAAAATAGATAATCAAAGAGCCTAACAAGTGTAAATTAAATGGCTTAAATATGACTATTTAAGCACTTATCACACCCTCAAACTTACATATTGCTAGTCCTTTAGCAATACAAAACGAAAGACTATGTTAAAACAAAATTAAAGATAAATTTATTTTCATGATATTCAAAAATTTTGGGTTGTGCATAAAACCATGATAACCGTTCATGAGTAAGCTTATAATAAAAACACATTTTTGTATTGAAAAAGGATTTTTAAAAGCTCATGTTACTTACCTAAGGTCGGCTTAAGGCATCGCAAGTTTGATTTGTGTGTGATGAGTTAGCACACATAAGATGGGGCTTCCAAATAATTTTGATGTGTAGTGTTTCGGTGCCCAAACCTTCATCGAATTTCTTATCAAAAAGAACAAAAATAGCATAATGCTTGCTTCTTTTCTTTCTCTCTTTTATCATGAGATTTTTTTTTTTTGCCATGTTGAGTTCCCTTAAGCTTTCTAATTGACCCTTGTAACAAGTGTTTAGCCAATGACTCCCAAACCAGATGGTTTTAGGGCATTAGATGTAAAGACACCCCTAAGGACTTACTAACTCGAGTCAAAAAGGGTACGGAACTAACAGGCTTTAATACTTTTAAGTGAAATTTTCACCTTTTGACGTGAACACTCACTGCTTGCTAAGGCAAGAGGCCCAGTTACTCAGTGAAATTTTTTATTATGATTATTAAATGCTTAATTCCCACATTTTGACGTGAACACTCACTGCTTGCTGAGGCAAGAGGTCCAGTTACTCAGTGGAAAGTTTTTAATAATCATTAGAAGCTTTTTCTTTTCTTTTTGCATGATGGACATTTTTCTTTATTTTTATTATGCCAAAGTGTTCGTTTAACAAGCTATCCGATTACAGTTAGGTCATGGAAACATATACAAAAGAATTATATGTCATACCCCACATAAATGCGTGCTAATGTGCTCGTGTAGATCTGGATCAAGCTCGTGACTTCTTCAGTGCCTTGAGGTAGGTAACTAAACTTTGTAAAATTCCTATTACAAGACTATGTGTTCTAGATTTTAAGCTTACTAATGAAGTTTTATCATATTTTTAAATCAACCAAAATTTTTATCACCAAATGAACATGCATTTATCTTTTCTAAAATAATAATAAAAAAACTGGGACCTAGTGTGTGCATGTGTTTCAAGTGTGTGCGTAACAGTGTCTCCCACTACCCCTAAACTTAATATACACATTGTCCCCAATTTGTGTGTGTCATGGAAAGATCTGACGTGAGAGATGGAGAATCAGATTGTTTGCTTTGCTCGTGACATGCCCCCAAACTTGAACTGGATGCATGCACTAAGCTCCTGGTAAAGAAAAATAAATGTTGTGCCGAAAAACAAGAAATATGGATAATAGACATGTAAATATAAACATAAACAAAAGAAAAATATTAAAATGAAAAGGATATTCTATGGGGTGCCTCCCATGAGCGCTAAGTTTTACGTCTTCAGCCAGACGGGGTATCCTCTCACTGCTGATCATCGGGTGGTGCAGTTGAAGGAGTACCGGGTGCGGGGGTTAGCTTCTGGTATAAATGCGCTCGAGCACAAGGAGTATTGCGCTCAATCGCAATGCATCAAGTAGTGACGTTATGTGTGACAGAAACTGGGAATTCAAGTGAATCTGGTGTCCGTGGATCAACGATATATTGTACAGTTTGAAGTGTCAAGTCCTCGTCCCGAGGAGGTATGTTGAGATCGAGGTATGGTTTGATGCGGTGGCCATTGACTGTAAATGCCTGATTTCTATTTGAGCTATGAATCTCCAAAGCCCCATGAGGAAAAACCTTGGTGACTATATACGGACCAGCCCAACGGGACTTTAGTTTGCCTAAGAACAGCCTTAATTGTGAATTGTAAAGTAGCACCCTTTGTCCTATGTGAAACTCTTTTTGCACTAGTTGTTTGTCATGATAGGCCTTCGCCCTTTCCTTGTAAAGCTTGGCATTCTCATATGCGTCATACCGTAATTCTGCTAGCTCATTTAAGTGCAGCCTCATTTTCTCACCCGCTTGTTTCATATCGAAGTTGAATTGTTTAATGGCCCAATATGCTCGATGTTCTAGCTCTACGGGTAGATGACATGCTTTTCCAAAGACTAAGCAGTATGGGGACATCCCAATTGGTGTCTTGTAAGCTGTCCAGTATGCCCACAAAGCATCGTTGAGTCGTAAAGACCAATCCTTTCGACTAGGATTCACGATTCTCTCCAAGATGCTTTTGATTTCTCGGTTACTTATCTCCACTTGGCCACTAGTCTGAGGGTGATATGGGGTGCCAACCTTATGGGTGATTCCATATTTTCTGATGAGTGTGGCAAAAGAATGATGATGGAAGTGGTTGCCTCTGTCACTGATGATCGCTATTGGTGTTTCGAACCGGGTAAAAACATTATCCTGTAGAAACTTTAACACCACTTTGTGATCATTAGTCTTTGAGGGGACAACATTTAGACACATAATCCACACCCACAAGAATATATAAATTACCAAAGGAATTGGGGAATGGGCCCATGAAATCAATGCCCCATATATAAAAAAGTTCTACTATGTGGATATTTTGTAGGGGCATTTGATTTCGAGATGAGATGTTACCTGTCCGTTGGCATCTATCACATGAGCTGTAGAATGTGAAGGCGTCTTTAAATAGATTAGGCCAATAAAAACTGGATTGTAGTACCATAAGTGCTGTTTTCTTGGCCCTAAAATGTCTTCCACAAGCAAACTGATGGCAGTGTTGTAATAAGCTCAAATGCTCATCTTCCGAGACATATCATCGAATGATCTAATCGGGACAGAATTTGAAAAGGTAGGGATCATCCCAATGGTAGTGTCGAGACATAGATATTAACCGCTTCTTCCATTGCATTGTCATACCTGGGGGAAAAACTTTAGCAGTTAGATAATTGACAATATCAGCATACCATGAAAGTTTTACCTCTAGTGCGAATAATTGTTCATCAGGGAAGTTCTCATTCAAGGGCAGCTTATTTTGGTCATCCTCGTAGGGTAGCCTTGATAAATGATCTGCAACCACATTTTCACTGCCTTTCTTGTCTTTGATTTCCAAATCAAATTCTTGCAATAGGAGTACCCATCTGATTAACCTAGGCTTTGCATCCTTCTTAGAAAACAGATATCTTAAAGCAGCATGGTCAGTGAATACAATAACCTTAGAGCCAATAAGATATGATCTAAACTTATTTAAAGCAAAAATAACAGCTAACAATTCCTTTTCAGTAGTAGAATAGTTAAGTTGAGCATAATTTAAAGTTCTAGAAGCATAGTAAATAGCATGAGGTACCTTATTGACTCTTTGACCTAGGACAGCTCCCAAAGTGAAATCACTGGCATCACACATTAATTCGAATGGAAGATTCCAATCTAGTGCCATCATTATTGGGGCGGAGGTTAGAACATCCTTTAATGTGTTGAAAGCTGTCATACAGTTATCAGTCCACTCGAATTTGGTATCTTTAGCTAACAGTGCACAAAGAGGTCTTGAGATCTTGGAGAAATCCTTGATGAATCGTTTATAAAAACCAGCATGTCCGAGAAAGCTTCTAACACCCTTGACTGTGAGAGGAGGAGGTAGCTTTGAAATGATGTCTATTTTAGCCTTGTCTACCTCAATACCTTTGTTGGAGATGGAATGACTCAATACAATGCCTTGTTGGACCATAAAATGACATTTCTCCCAATTCAACACTAAGTTTCTTTCTTCACATCTCTTGAGAACAATCTCTAGATGACTTAGGCATTCATCAAAATTGGAACCAAAGACATTGAAATCATCCATGAATACCTCAATGTATTTCTCTACCATATCGAAAAATGTGCTCATCATACATCTTTGAAAAGTGGATAGCGCGTTGCATAAACCAAATGGCATCCTTCGATAAGTAAATGTACCGAAAGGACATGTGAAGCTAGTCTTTTCTTGATCCTCGGGTGCTATAGAAATCTAGTTGTACCCACTATACCCATCCAAGAAGCAATAATAGCTGTGGCCAGCTAATCTCTCTAACATCTTATCAATGAATGAGAAGGGGAAGTGATATTTTCTGGTCACTTTGTTCAATCTTCGGTAGTCAATACATACTTTCCAACCAGTTGTCTTTCTTGTAGGTATGAGCTCCTCATCCTCATTCTTCACCACTGTGATCCCACTCTTTTTTGAAACAACTTGGACCGAACTTACCCATTTACTGTCTGAGATGGGGTAAATAATGTCAACATCTAGCAATTTTAATACCTCAGCCTTTACTACCTCTTTCATGTGTGGGTTACGTCTTCTTTGAGCATCTCGAGTTGGCCTTGCTTCATCCTCAAGGTAGATACTATGCATGCACTTGGCTGGACTTATCCCTTTAATGTCAGCAATGGTCCATCTAATGGCAGATCTATGCTCCCTAAGAACTCTTAATAATTTTACTTCTTCTCCAATACTCAAATTAGCAGCCATAATCACAGGTAATGTCTTCTTCTCTCCCAAGTAGGCATAAGTTAGATGCTCTGGCAACTGCTTTAATTCCAATGTTGGTGCCTGGATAATAAAAGAAAGAAGAGTAGTATTAGTAGGTATGAGAGTTTCGAATGGAGGAGCATACTTGCTTGAATGTTTTGGAGAAGCCTCAAAGAGGTGCACAACTTTCATGATGTCATAAGAAACATCTTCCGGTTCTTGCTCAGTATCCACTGTTGTAAGGCTATGGGTAATAGTAGCCTCCAATTGATCGATGTGCTAGACCTGAAAAGCTTGCTCAACAAAATTGTGCATCATACATACATACATTAAAGCATTCCGTATCATCTTGAGGTAATTTTAATGCATCAAATATTTTAAATTCTATTTTCTCACCATTCACCTTCATACTTACTATACCTTTTTTCACACAAATCTTTGTATCGACAGTTCTTATAAAGGGCCTTCCTAAAATGATGGGAAAGGGTAATGGCACAGGGCATTCATCCATATCTAACACAATGAAATTAGTAGGTAGAATGAACTCACCTACCTTTACCAGGACATCCGTAAGAATACCTTTAAGTCTTTTTATACTTCTATATGCCAACTGTAAGGTAATGGAAGTTGGTTGCAGCTCCCCCAATTCTAGGGTTTCAAATACTATGTATGGTAGCAAATTTACACCCACTCCTAAATCTAGTAATACTCGTTCAAACAACTGATCACCTATCCTATAGGGAATAGTAAAACTACTCGGATCTTTCAGTTTTGGTGTAAGTTTTTTTAATAGCACAACACTTACTTCTTCAGTTAAGGCTACAGTCTCATGCTCTTGAAACTTTCTCTTATGAGTGCAACAATCTTTTAGGAATTTGGCATAGGCAAGTATTTGTTGAATTGCATCTAACAAAGGGATGTTTATTTCAACTTTCCGCAAGGTTTCAAAAATATCAAGCAGTTTATTTTGTTTCTTTTGTTTCACTAACCTTTACGGGAAGGGTGGTGCATTCACCTTCTCCGTCTCACTCACCTTTGATGCTGATGGTTTCTCTAGAGATGCTTTTTCAGATTCATTGGTCCCTATCACCTTACCATTTCGGAGGGTCGTGACAGCTTTCAGTTGTTGATGCCCCCCAAGGTGTTGAGCTGGAATCTCACTTTGCTTTCTGCCACTCAGCTCTTTAGCCAATTGTCCCATTTTTACCTTTAACCTTTGGATGGCTTGTTCATGTTTTGCTGTGATTTGCCTTAATTCAGTCCGAAATTGCCTTTCATCTGCCATGAACTGATCTTGTGAAGTCATTGGTTGTTGCTGCTAAGATGCCAATTGCCTCACAAGACTTTCGAGGTCAATTTTATTTGTCTCGGGAGCTGAGTGGGCTGCTGGTTGGAAGTTTCTTTGCTGTCCTTGACTGTTCTGATTGTTGCTCCAAGAAAAATTCGGGTGATTCCGCCATCCAGGGTTGTAGGTGTTTGCATATGGATTGTTCTTTGGTGGATAGTTGTTTGGTCGCACAAAGTTTGCTTGCTCATGATCTGCAGATGAATACAAGGGACATGTATCAGTATTATGATCAAATTGGGAGCAAATAGCACATACCTGGAGTGGTGTGGCTGGTGGGTTAGGTGAGGTGTTTTGGGCAGCCATAGCTGTAACCAATAGGTCTAGTTTCCTCTCCACAGCAGCTATTTGAGGAGATAATCCTCCATTTAAGTTTACCTCATACATACCCTTAATCTTGGTTACATGTCTACCTCGAGAGGAGAACTGCTGAGTGTGTTCACTTAGGGTTTCGAAGAGCTCCATAGCTTCTTCGTTGCTTTTCTCCATCAGCACTCCTCCACAACCTGAATCCACAATATTTTTGTTAGTATCACTAAAACCTTCATAGAAAGTGTGTACCAGTTCGTCTTGAGGTAGGTTGTCGTGTGGGCATTTGAGTAGCAGCTCGTTGAAGTGTCCTCAGGCCTCAAAAAATAAATCTCCATCCTTTTGTTGGAAGGATTGAATTTCCTTCCTCATTTGCCTTGTCTTTTGGGCTGGGAAAAACTTCCTTAGGAATTTGCTAGCCAACTCATCCCAAGTGTGGATAGAAACTGCAGGCAAAGAATTGTACCATAGTTTAGCATTATCATTTAAGGAACAAGGGAAAGGAACTAACCTTATTCCTTCTTGGTCTAAGCCTCGGATGTGCTGGAATTTATAAAGATCGAAGAACTCTCGAAGGTGCAAGTGTGGATCCTCATTAGCTGTACCCCTAAAATGAGTTAGTGCACTGAGTATTTGCGGAGATATATAGTAGTTGCCTTCCGCCTCAGGTTGATACGCAATGCACGATGGCTGATCGAGGTTCTGTCGGATGAAGGATTGCTTCATCAGCCTTCGCTCAGGTGGTTGCTGCTCGGCGATCTGTTTTGCCATTGGTACTTCTTCCTCAATTCCTTCTTCTACCTCTTCTGAATTGTCTCTAAGCCTTTATCAGATAGTCCACTCAAGCTCAGTATCAAGGGGAAAGAATGTCGGATGCTTGGATCGATGCCCGTGCATGAATTAGTGGCAGTCACGTAAGTGCAGCAGTCAAACACTATTGCTCGGGTAACTCTCTGCCTCAATTGCGCTCGATCGCACAAAGGGGTGCGCTCGATCGCAAGTGGCACAGAAAGCTCTCATGGAGTGCCTGAAACAGAAAACAAAAAGAATTTGATTAGGGTTTTAATGAAACAAAAATAAGATAAAGACAGAAACTTAAAATTTTCTTGAGATAATAATAGAATTGAAAGAAATAACAATGATTAAAATAATTCTAAAAAGAAATTTAAGCGTAATCCCCAACAACGGCGCCAAAAACTTATTGGATGATTATCTACCTAAATAAATATGCAAATAATCGTACTTGTTTTACTTGCAAGTGCACAAAGTCAATGGTAGCATAGTGTGCAAGTGCGAGATCATTTCCACAGGGATTGGTCAATTTCAATTTAGAATTAGTTTCTTCAAAGTAAAAAGAGAAATAACTGTTGAGTGTGAGTTAATAATAAAGAGAACATAAGACTATGATATTCACCACTAATTATACTTTCCCACTAAATAAGGTGCCAATGCTCTAGCCTTATTATGAATATTTAAGGGCTTGGTCCACACCTTAGGCTATTGATCTCCCTATGCAACGAGTTAGGCATGGTGTATACTCTAACTCTTTTCTCTCTTAAGGGATTCAGCATGGGTGTATACTGAGTTGTTCCTTAAGAGAGCATAAGGGCTATGGAGATCGGCAACCACACAGGACCTAGAGCTTGGTCCGCTCCCGGTTTCCCGTGTTGATTAACCCGAGAATCCAGTGTGGATATCTCTTGTTACTATTGTTGAACCCAGGACTCGGTCATCCAAATTGATTCAACTAACTAATCCATACCACATGCATACATTGATCAGACACACACATATGAGGAATTTAAATACAAACGGGTATTAATCAAGTTAAACATTCTAACATGGCTATAAGCAAAGGTAATCAATGAATAAATATGTGGAAAAGCATAACTAGGGCTTCAATCGAGCCCTATAAAAGTTTAGTTACACATGTTAGTTAAACTAAAAATTCTAACCATAATGAAACAAAAACAGAAAAATAAAACCCGAAGAAGACTCGGGAGACAAGTCGTCAATTCCTCTCCTAAGCTTGCAACTTCAAGTCTAAAACGAAAGGTATGATTTATGTGTTTTACAAGGCTATATATAGGGTTCTAAGGGTGCTCCGAAACCCTAATTTCCTATTTAAGGTCCGAAGACTTCTTTCCATATCTGGCTCTGCTACCTCTGGAGTGTGTGCGCTTGAGCCTTCTACAAGTGCGCTCGTGTGCCTGTGCGCTCGATCACAAGGGAGGTGCGCTCGAGCACGCCTTGCTGGATTGTAGAACTTGACTTTTTACTCCTTAAAGCTCCAAAATGTTATCTTTTTGCCTAAGTCCTGTGAAAAACACATAAAACATGAAAATGAAATAAAATCTACTAAAATGGATAATCAAATAGCCTAACAAGCGTAAATTAAAGGGCTTAAGGGCTTAAATATGACTATTTAAGCACTTATCAGGGTTCCTTCCATCTCCAATGCCACAAAATCCACAGGCTCAATCACTTTGTTTACCTGCACCAATATATCCTCAACTATTCCCTTAGGATATTTAACTGACCTGTCAGCGAGTTGAAGGGACATAATTGTTGACTTAAGCTCCCCCAAACCTAGTTGCAAGTATATCGAATATGACATGAGATTTATACTTGCTTCTAAGTCTAGCATTGCTTTGGCGACCTTCTTGTTTCACATTGTGATGTTGATGATGAAACTTTCGGGATCTTTCAGCTTAGGTGGCAAGCTTTGTTGGAGCACCGCACTAGCAACTTTTGACACCATCACTTTCTCGTTCTTCTCATATTTCCTCTTTTTGGTGTTAAGTTCCTTAAATAATTTCTCATATGATAGCACATTCCTAATAACATCCAAAATAGGTAAATTAGTATTCACTTTAGAAAGCATGTCAAAAATATCAAAAAAATTGTTTATCCTGTTTAACATCCTTTAGACGGCTTGGATAAGGAATAGGAGACCTGTAAGGCTCGGTCGCCTTGTGTAGTGTCGTGAAGGAAGATGGCTCCTTTTCCTTGCTCTCCTAAGATGTTTGAGAAGATTTTGGATCTTTCAGTTGGATTTCCTTTAGGAGTGTCATGCTCCTTTTGCTTCTTAATTGATTTTCTTGCATCACGTGGCAAGTCATAAGAAATTTTATCATCAGAATTGTTGTTAAGAATTTTACCACTTCGCAGCACTGTGATAGCCTTTGCTTGCTCAGGTGGCTAGGCAACTTCCCTTTTTGATGTACTTGCAATTGTTCCGCAAGTTGCCCAACTTGTACTTCCAACCTTTTCATTGATACCTCTAGGGAATCCAACCTTTGGTTATGTCTCTCATGGTTATTTTTGCTAACTTGAATAAAAGCACTCAAGTTCTCCTCCAAAGTTGGATTTCTAGGCTAATTGGGTGATGCAACTTGGTTTTGATATTGAACCGGTTTTGAACTTTGGGCATATGCTGGAGTGTTGTTAGTCTTCCAGGAGAAATTGGGATGATTTCTCTACCCAGGGTTATAGGTGTTAGAATATGGATAATTCCTCGGCCTAGGTTGGTAAGACTACATTGCATTAACTTGTTCTTGTTCATTTCCTGCATAAGATTCATAAGACAAAGAACAAGTGTTAGCACCGTGACTAAAAACCCCACAAACTCCACATACCTCATTGTTGGGCGTGTTTGTGCTAGTGAGAAGTTTGACTTGTTTAGTCAACTCTGCAAGTTGCATTGCCATATTGTTGCTGGAGGTCAATTCATTAACCCCAACTCTCCTTCCTCTTACACTTGTTTGTTGAGAATTTGCACCCAACACTCATATAGCTCGCATGTCTCCTCAACAGTCTTTTCTCTCATGGCTCCACTGACAGCGTTTTCAACCGTATATTGACACTGTTGTGTCAGTCCATCATAGAATAATTGATTTTGTAGCTGCAATGGGTAATGATGGTGGGGACACCAGATTAGAAGCATCTTGAACCTGTCCCATGCTTCATGGAAGGGTTCTCCCTCCATTTGTGAGAACGTGGCAATCTTAATTCTCAACTCAGTGGTCTTTTGATGGAAGTAGAATTTGTTTATGAATCGATTGTAGACCGCTTCCCGTGTAGTCAAAAAAACGGGTGGAAGAGTCATCAACCACGCTTTTGCTCTATCTTTTAATGTGTAGGGGAAGCATCTCATCCTGAGTTGATCCTCATTCAGCCCCTGTAAAGGAAAAGTTTGCACTGTTGCATAGAAATCCCTTATGAAGGTTAATGGATCTTCATTTGGAATTCTGTAGAATGAAGGGAGCATGCTAAAGTGGATATTTTTTATCTCATAATTCTGTGCAGCTTCCCCTAATTGGATGCAAGATGTGGAAGTGTTGATGATCGGCCTTGTATACTCCATCATAATTTGTCTTTCAGCTCTTTCCATTCTTTCAGGCTCCTTTTTTTCTATTCCCTCAACCTTTTCTTCTTCTTCCGTAGGCTGTAACGTCTCCCTTAGCCTATGGATGTTGTCTATTGCTGGCACTACATTTCTCCCTTGGGATCTTCTACCGTGCATGTACCTGAAGAAAACAAAAGAAAAATTAAGCTACTAGGAATCAAGAGAGCGAACATCAAGAAACAAATTAATGCCAATTTAAATCAAGAAAATCAAGAAGCAAATAAAGAAAATTTGACGAAATAAAAGAAATAAAAATTATACTAAAAAGAATGAAAAGAAATAAAATAAAAATAAAAATAAAAACAAAGAAAATAACTAAAGAATTAAATGCCAATTCCCCAGCAACGGCACCAAAAACTTGATGTGTAAATTTTAAATGCTCGCAAGTGCACGAATCACAAATAGTATTGCGATGAGTTTACTCTCGAGGTTGATCTCTCAAGGAATTGCAGTGGTTTAAATCCTAAATTACTTTCTTAAAATTACTAAAATAAACTCTGAAATTAAATCATAAACACTCTAATTAAAAGATTGGTGAAGAGAAAATTGAAATAAAATCAATTAAGTAAATTAAACAAAATGAATTATGAAGAGTTGAGTATAATTAATGAGAACAATTGGGAGTTTAGTTTCCCATCCAATCATGAATTGGAACATTTGGTGAATATAAAGAATTAATCAATATCCAAGATTATTGGTATTTCTGCTAAGACTAGAGAATGCCATTGATCGTGTTTATTCTCAATTTATAACTAATTAATTAAATCCTATGAATCGTGTTCATCAAATAATTAGTTAAATTAAGTATAAGGAAAAAACAACCACCTAAATCACAATTTGATTTGAATACTGATTTAAATTTCTATTCAAGAAAGCTTAATTAGGTCTAGATGAGTTGTTCTCAATCTAATCTCAAATATTAACCTTAACTATCAATAATAGATGGCCAATCCACAAGCAATAATCAAAGGTATGAAGGATATTGAATAAGAAATAATCTGGAAAATTTCATAAAACTAAATCTACCAAAATATCCAAAACAATCAAGGCAGCTAAGCCAAACGGCCAACAATGCGTTCAACCGCTCATGTTTAAATCCTAATCACAGAATTCAAATACTAAGGTTACAAGCATATTGAAGGACAAAAGGAGCAAAGATAGAATTTCTTCCCGAATTACAAAATGAATCCTCAAAGTTTTGAAGCGATTGATCGTCATCTTCAATCTCTTAATAAGCCATCTTGATGAAAAAAAACGTCTCCTCCTTCAATCTCCCAAAACTGCTCTTGATAATATCTTTCCAAGAACTGCCGTCATCTCCCCCCTCTTCTCTGAGTCTAAAATTCCTATATATAGCTGTATGGAGACGGTATTGTAGACAGAAAAGTCTCCCTAGGGTTTCTGTTCAGGCCGTGTGCTTCTGTTGCTGTCTAAGCCCGGTTTTGTTGCTGTCCAGACTGTGTTTTTGCTGCTGTCCAGGCCAGGTTTCTGCTGTTGAGAACTAGTCCAGTTGTGCTGCTGTCCAGCCCATGCAAATCCCAAAAAAAATCAAAATTTAATAGCTCATTCACTTCTGCCACGCTGAAATCACGCATAACTTGACCTTTTTCTACTAAAACTGCCATAACTTTCTCTAGAAAAATCATATTTATGAGCCGTAAAATTCTCCAAAAAATAGACATCCGGATTTTTCCAAAAATATATGGTTCATCTCCTGGTTATTCCTGAATCAATACAGTTTAATCTGCAAAAATCACTTTTGTCATGCTGAAATCACACACAACCTGACATTTGTCTACTAAAACCGTCATAACTTTCTCTAGAAAAATCATATTTATGAGTCGTAAAATTCTCTAAAAAATAAACATCTGGATCTTTCCAAGTGTATATGGCTCATCTCTTGGTTCTTCCTGAATTAATATAGTTTAATTTGCAAAAATGACTGATCTGTACGGGCAATTCTGGCAATTTAGTGAAACTCCTTTCCAAGTGCTTGTGAACCTGTAAAACAACGAAAAACAATGAAAAACAACAAATTCCTAAGCTAAAAATATAAATAAATACTTGAAAAACATACAAAATACTTGGACAAATATTCATTCATCACACATATATGCAACAATAAAAATAACACCAATATAAATTTTTACATCAATCCTCAACCCTCAACAGGGGAGATACATCATTCTAATCATGACTTAAACATTATATACAATGTAAAATGCATGAATATTTACAAATAAATTTTGTTTTATTTTCTCATTAGTATGAGGATGTGGACACGTACGTGGCTTACATATAATGATTTCATCTGAACCTCAACTCACTAAACTATTTTTCCTGCATGCTACCTGAAATCATTGTATAATAAGGGATGAACTTCACAAGCTCAGTGAATTAAATTTACTAGAGGTATTCAATTTGTATAAATGATCTTTCAATATTTAATCATTTATCTCATACAACTTGATAATAGCATTCTACTATCACTACACATACCATAAGTCTCATTCTCTATCAATCTCTTCTTCTTATATATTGGTTCACCTTAAGTCCATCAATTATCTCATAATTACCTCGTTATGAGGTTCATAACATAAAGTCTACTATTTAGATGGTTCTTATCATATCATACTTCTATGTTTCTTTCTCACCATAACTGTCTCTCTGTGAGATTCATTTATCTATAAATAAATTTACAATAATAAACAACACTTCAGCATTTCAGTAATGCAATCAATATTTAAAACAGATGCAATGCATGAATTATTATTAGGGAACATCTTCCCACATGTCGACATATTTTTATCTTAGACAAGCCCCCTCCCGGTTCTTTATTTTCATCATATACCGGCTATCACAGTTTTCCTTTATTTCAAGCATATACTGGCTATCACGGTTTTTCAATTAGACCGGCCCCCTCCCGGTTATTTTATTTCATGCATATGCATATGAACAATGATATGAAATATGCATATGAACAATAACATAAAAACAAACATGAATTCAAATATTTAAATTAGTTATCTTGATTATTCTCAAATTATTATATGAAAAATTCCACTAAATTCATCTCTTCATAAATCATATCAAATCATCAATCATAGCTTGTCAAGATCTACTAAATTTCATCTCCTCATAAATCGTACCAAAACATCAACCATAGCTCATCAAGAATTTCAATTATCACTTTTATTATTAAATCAACTCATTATTCCAAAAATATTATTTCTCATAAAATAATTCTCTACATATCTATTATTTCTATCACACCTATCAACCAATTTTCATCTATCACCAAAGCATAAGTTAATAATTTATTATAATATTATCACTAGATATTTCATATTTATCTTGATTACTTAAAGTAAATTTAACTCACCACGTAGCACTTAGAGCTACTCGTGGATCACCTCCTTGCCTTTCCCGTTCCTCTCAGCAATTTTCCTCGGTTACTAATCGTCAACACATTCTGTTTTTCTTAGAGCTCCCCATAGTGCTCTATAAAATTCTCCTGTAAACCTCTTCAAAATTTCGCCCTTTCAATATTTCTTTCGGTCCCCAAGTGTTTAGATAAAATAAGTAGTTTGAATTGAGGAAAGGAAAAAAACCAAATATTTGCTAAGAAAAATTAAAGTAAAGCAAAATTATATATATATGCAAACATTTGAAATCTGCAGCTTCCAAAGTGCTCCATGCAAGGGAGCCTTGCTGCCTTACATGCAACAAGGTTTTAATCTCCTGGCAACAGGTGTCGCCACCTGTTGCCAAAATGTTTTTATTTTTTATTTTTTTTTCTTCTGGATGACTCTAATTTTTTTTTCTCTTCTTAAAAAAATTGAACTTTTTGTATTTTAAATATATATATATATATATTATTTTAACTCTATGTCATATTTATTAAAGTACTTCTTTACCCTTACTTTACAAATACGGGTAGTACAATTCTACCCACCTTATAAAAATTTTATCTCCGAAATTTCCTTACCTAACACAAGAAACAAATGTGAATAATATTTCTTCATAAGTGTCTTACGCTTTCATGTAATCTCTTCAACATCCTTATTCCGCCACAGAGCTTAAACTAATGAAATTTTTTTATTATACAAGACTTTTTCTTTTTTTTTTTGGTCAAAAAATCCTCCTTGGTACTTGTATATAAGCCAAATATTTCTGAATTTCTATAGCTTAGATCGAAATATTATGAGATTTATCAAGTAAGCGCTTTCGTAAAAGTGAAACATATAATACGTTATATCACTGCTTTAACCCTGGAGGCAAATCCAGGTTATTAACAACTAGCCCAACTTTCTCAATAACCTCATAGGGTCCCACTTACCTCAAACTCAACTTTTCTTTCTTTTTAATCCTCAACACACATTTTCATGGAGATATTTTTAATCACACCCAATCACCTACTTGAAATTCAAGAGGTCTTCTTTTATTATTAGCATAGTTATTCGGCCTACTCTGTGCTGCTTTACGGTTCTCTCTAACCAATTTGATTCTCTCAGCTGTTAACTCAATAATTGATGGACTAGATATATTTCTCTCTCCCATTTCTTCCTAACATTTAGGAGTTCTACACCTCATACCATACAATGTCTCAAACGGTACTATCCCATTACTAAATTGATGTTGATTATTATAAGCAGATTCCATCAATAGCAAGTAAACATCCCAACTTACTGAGAAACTCATCACATTTGCCCTTAACATTTCTTCTAGTACACAAATAATCCTTTTTGTCCACTTAAATGTTTGAGGATGAAGAGTTTAAATAAACTGCAACTGTGTACACATGGCTTTCTGAAAGCCTCTCTAAAACCAAAGTGTATGATGAGTGCCAAATATTGTATAATTTGGCCCCTTAATTTACATTTGTTAGCTTAGGAATTTGTTACTTTGTGTTGTTTTTTGTTGTTTTACAGGTTTACAAGCTTGGAAAGGAGTTTCACTAAATTGCCAAAATTGCTCGTACATATCAGCCATTTTTTAGGATTAAACTGTATTGATTCAGGAAGAACCAGGAGATGAGCCATATATGCTTGGAGAGATCCAGATTTCTAGTTTCTGAGGAACTTTACAGATCAATAAAATGATTTTTCTAGAGAAAGTTATGACAGTTTTAGTAGACAAAAGTCAAAGAGCAAAAGTTGGAATCTGCAGTATCCCACATCGGATTGGAAACATATTGCACTTGTGATGTTTCCCTATATAAGCCCCTCTTCACTTCATCTTTAGTGTACAGTCCCCAAAACTTTTGCTAGTATTCTAGTGGATCTTGAAGGCTTTGCTACCACGAGGGGAAGCGCCGCCCAACAGTGAGTGAAATTTCTCCCAATGTATAGTCAGTTTTAAAGTTTAATGTTTAGCACTTTTATTGTGAACTTTAGTTTCATAATTATGAGAGGCCAAAATCTTCATCTAAGGTTGAAGATGAAGCCTCGCCATTGTTTGGCATAATATTTTCAGATTTGTTCATACAATTTTGATATTTTTAGTATAAATGTTATGTTCAATTATTTGAGTGAAATCTTATTATTGATTGCTTTTAAATTGTTAAATTGGATATTCATTGTGTTTCATCTGCCGGATACGGTGAATTATTCAAATTAGATTGGACATCCATTGTGATTTGTGAATTAAACAGAAACATTGGATGGTTTTGGTTTAGTTTGGGTATTCGTCGTGATTTGTATAATGGTGGATTCATGGAATGATTTGATAGATTATTTTTATATAAAACATGAAGATATATGCTTTACTTTGGTGGGGTGCATTCAGAAAACCTTAATGTTTTTATTAGTTGTTTTTAAATCAATTTAGTTTAGTTTACATTTCTTTGCAAGATACAATCCAAAATTCAGAACTAGGTTAAAATAGGGTTAGTTTAGATAAAAAAATATTTTCACAACACAATTCCCTGTGGATTCGACCTCGTACTTGCAAAACACTATATTGCAAACGACTCGTGCGCTTGCAAGTAATTTAAAACTCACAACAGTGTAAATCTAACATCTCTAAATAAAACTATTCTCAATAGTACTCCATACCACCTCACAATCTCAGCTACATACAGTTCAGCTTACTTTTTAGGATTCCAATTAGTTTTAGTTTGAAGAAATTGAGATGACTTGGAAAGTCTATCTACTATCACTTACACTTACACTGTATCGTGACCTCTCTAGGTATGGAAAAATCTCGAAACAAAATCTATGCTCATATTTTTCTATGGTCATTCGAGCATAGGAAGCGGTTGTAGTAAGTCTCCCGAATGTTTGTTCTTTGACTTCACTTACTAACAAACCAAACATCTAAAAATGTATTAAGCTATATCCCTCATCAATCCTGACCACCAGAAATTCTGTCTCAATCCTCTATACATCTTATTGTTACTCGGGTGCATCGAATATACATTATCATATACCTCTCGCAATATCTTCGTTCTCAACTTCGCATCATTGGGAACACAAATCCTATGTTCCAATACCAAAATACCCTCCGTTCAAATTTTTAGCTCATACTGCTTTCTAGTAAGCACTCAATGCTTAATGTTTTCTATCTTTTCATCTCTACCTTGCATCTCTAAAACATTTTGCTATGGATGACTGTACAACCATATTCATTAACTATGATCATCTATCACTGATATTCAACTTCATTCTTATCTCTCTCAATCTATCATTGATTACCTATCATGACTTTCAATAGAAGACAATCTTCTTGTAGATTTTTCTACTCAATGCATCAGCTACCCTCTTCACCTTTTTCTAGATGATAGGGAATTATACAATCATAGTTACTAATTAACTCCATCCACCATCTTTGCCTCAAATTCAACTCTCTCTGGGTAGGTAAGTATGTTAAACTCCTATGATCAATGAATGTCCCACAAGTGGCTCCATACAGATGTTGTCTCTAATCTTTAAAGTAATCACTATGGCAGCCAACTCTAAGCTATGGGTAAGGTAATTTCTCTCATGATTCCTCAATTACCTAGAAGCAAATGCCATTATCTTCTCACGTTGCATCAACACACATCCCAACTCTTGATGGGATGCATCACTATATACCACAAATTCTTCATCACCAGAAGGAAGCACCAATACTGGAGTTGTAGTTAATTTCTCCTTTAGTAATTGGAAACTTTTCTCACACTCCCCAAGAAAGCTATTTCATTTAGCCAAAATTCACATTTAGGAAATTATAGCATACAATCTCTCTCTCCTCAAAATCTCCAACACAATTTCTAAATGTTTTGCATGCTCTTCCTTAGTCTTAGAATACACCAAGATGTTATCGATGAACACAACTACAAGATTATCAAGAAATAGTTCAAACATTTTATTCATCAAGTCCATGAATATTTTTGGAGCATTAGTCAATCCAAATGACATCACAAGAAACTTATGACTATAACGTGTCCTAAAAGCAGTCTTAGGCTCGTCTCCCTCATTTATCCTTAACTAGTGAAAACCTTATTTCAGGTTTTCCTATATATATATATATGCAAACATTTGAAATCTGCAGCTTCCAAAATGCTCCACGCAAGGGAGCCTTGTTTCCTTACATGCAGCAAGGTTTTAATCTCCTGGCAATAAGTGTTGCCACCTGTTGCCAATTTTTTTTTTTTTTTGGTCTTCTTTTGGAGAATCAACACTTTTTTCTTCTGGACAACTCCAAATTTTTTTTCTTTTCTTAAAAAAATGTAACTTTTCGCATTATATATATATATATATATATATATATATATATATATATATATATATTATTTTAACTCTATGTCATTTATTAAAGTACTTCTTTACCCTTACTTTACAAATACGGGTATTACACCATACCCTCACTAGTAGTCCCCACACCCTCGCCCATAGTCGCTACACCCTCACCCACTTCTGTTCTAGCAGATTGTACAATCTCATAGGCCCTAAAAAATCATCATCATCAAACCATTCTATTTCTACACCACCAATTATCCCCCCATCATGATCATTATCATTTACATTACTATTCTGAACCCCAGCATTTACATTACTATTGTCAACCCCTGCATTTACATTACTATTTACATTACTATTGTCAACATTTTCACATGTATTCACATTAGTTTCAACCCCAACATTTACAATATTAGTCTCAACAGTTTCTGCATCATTGAAATTAGTTTCAATCCCTATTCCATTACTGTTTTCACCATCATTCAAATCATTTGCAGCACCTACATTTTCACTCTTTTCATTGTCAAATTCATTAGAATATTCTATATTGATTGGTACATCAGGTTTCATACCCTTAATATTAGCTTGACCCACAACTGCAATAGGGTCTAATTCTTTTACTTCATCAATGTAAAAAAGGCTAAACCAACGTCTTTATAAGACCTAAACACAGCATGCATATCATCATCAGATTCTATAATTTTACCAGTACCTGATATAATTTTTAGAATCAATGAATTCAAACTCAAATTACTAAAGATGTCTTCCAGCAAATCAAAGTAGCAATTGTGTCTCGAATCCATGTAAATTTCATAAATAGGGTCTATATCATCCCCAATGTAGAAGAACAACTTAAATTGTCCTTACATTATAACCTATAAAAGCAAATGAAGACGTTGCAGGTTACAAAGAAAATTGGTGATTTTACTCGAAAAGCTAACTCTATTAGCTCTTGTATTTTCAACATGAATCGTAAAATCAAGGGTTATAGTTTTCGAAACCACAACCAAATTGACTAATGGTACTGGGTTTTTGAATCCATAAACACATTCGACTAACATCACAAGAATAGAACAAAAGTTCAACAGGACTCACTAGTGCAATGAACTTGGTAACGATGCCAAATTCTTGCAATGATTTGATAATCAAATTTCGAACATTCAACTCGTGATTATTTTGACTTCCACGACCAGTAATTACGGTTTATGGCTAAGAAATTTGGAGATTTTAGGTTAGGGTTTCAAATAGGGTTTTTCAGTTCCCTGAGTATCAAATAGAGAAGAGAGAGAGTGAAAGCAATGTGAATATGTCACATGGGTTAGGTAAGATAATTTAAGGAGGGGCAACTTCGACATTCCTCATGCTTCATTAGGATTTAACGAGTTATGTGAGGTCCACTTTCTGACAGGTATGAAATAGTCATTTCAAATACCTCAGGTATGTTTCTGTAATTACCTTTTAATGTCAGGTATAAAACTGTTGTTTACCCAAATTTCAAATACAAATGTCTGAAAATGAAATCATGGGTTAGCCAGGTCTGTGTCATTGTAGTCCAAATGCTCAGCATCATTCTCTATAGCTGGATCCTATAATAAAAGATAATAAATAACATGATCAAAAACTGAAACTAGTTAAGTTATGAAAGTAAAATTTCTCAAAAACCCACACAATTAGTAACCAGTGAACCGAAATGGATTCTGTTTCTTCCTACCAGTCACATTCTACCAAACAGACGTGACAGTAACCCTGTCTCCTCCGTTAGACAAGTATTTTACTATTTTGACCTTAAAACCGCTAAGTTATGAAAGTTTTTAGTCTGAATCCCTCGGTTTGTAATTAGTGACTTTCGTTTTTTCCCATTAGTCAAATTGTACAAAGCGGGCGTGATGGTAACCCCGCCTCGTCCGTTAAACAAATAGTTTACTGTTTCAACCTTAAAACCGTTAAGTTATGAAATTTTTTAGTCTGAAACCCCTCGGTTTGTAACCTGTGATCTGAAATGGATTCCGTTTCTTCCCACTAGTCACATTCTACCAAACGGATGTGACAGTAACCCTGCATCATCCGTTACACAAGTATTTTACTGTTTTCCCTTAAAACTGCAAACTTATGAAAGTTTTTAGTTCGAAACCTATCGGTTTGTAACCCGTGATCCGAATTGGATTATGTTTCTTCCCACTAGTCGCATTTTACCAAACGAAATGATAGTGACCTCGCCTCATTTGTTAGACAAGTTTTATACTGTTTTGACCTTAAAACTACTAAGTTATGAAAGTTTTTGGACCGAAACCCCTCGGTTCATAACCCGTGATCTGAAATGGATTCCGTTTCTTTTCATTAGTCACATTATACCAAACGGACGTGATAGTAACCTTGCCTCGTCCATTACACAAGTATTATACTGTTTTGAACTTAAATAAGTTATGAAAGTTTTTAGTCTGAAACCCCTCGATTTGTAGCCCGCTATTCGAAATGAATTCTGTTTTTTCCCACTAGTCACATTCTACCAAACGGACATGACGGTAACCTTGCCTCGTCCGTTAGACAAGTATTTTACTTTTATGATCTCAAAACAACTAACTTATGAAAATATAATTTCCTAAAAACACACACGGTTGGTAACTTAAATGAAAAAAAGTTCAATGTGTTTTACTTACATCGGGTCGTGCGGTAGGTATTACCCTAGAGCACCTGACCATCATCAATTGCTATAATATCTGCTCAATGGACTAGATACGCGTATTCATGTCATTTGCACTATTGTTCTCTTGTGCCAGCTATGCTTGAAGCTTTTCCCTTCTTGAACTCTCTTCATCCAACTTTTGTTGCATCGCTCTGACATTAACGACTAATGTGAACCGTGATGAAGTAGATTTAACGGAAGAACTGCTACCTAGAGAGCTACTAGCAAAAGGACAATTGTCAATCACTCCCCCAAATCCAAAAAATTGCCCCTTATTCAGCCCACTTGATGCATGCAACCACTCAGTGGGGTCGATCTCAATATGTGAGGATGCTTTAATATGACCACCACTCTTTTCTCGAACACGCTGGTTATATGTTTTTTACATTACAAATAAATATATATGGTTAATAATTTTTTTCCCAAACAATATTAAAAGCAACAATTATTTTGCATACAAGTAAAAAATACATTTTATGCATACCATTGTGTCCCTTGACTTGTGATCGACATAATAACATATTCCTTAGTGCTTGTGCATCATGTTAAACACCTTAACAAGTGTGGGCTGTCTACCCAACTATTGGGACTGCACATTACAATTTGTTAGAAAAAGTGCCCAACTATATATATATGTATGCAGTCGCGTGAGAGTCTGTATTGATGAACCCTCCAACATGGTGAACACACCAATCATTGCCTGACTGCTTATTCACTAATACAGCCTTGCAATGATGAGTCCACATCTCTGAGGTCAACAAACCAACCAAAGCGTCCTAATGCTCACTGGGGATTCTGTGGCATCTTCCCTCTTCATTTCCACTCCAACCATACCAATTTGTTTTGTCCTCTCCCTGGTGCTTCTTACATTTATCCTGTAATTCATTAAGTCAGTCAGTGTAACGAGCCCCAGCTATCCTATCATGGACAGACCTAGCAGCCTGAAGCTCATTTGTTATTGTAAGTGTAACACTCCTGAGAAACAAATAAAAGATGATTAGTAGTCAATTATTTTATATATAGCACAAGCATATGATATATAACACTTCATGAGAATACAATAGTGAAGCTAAAACTAAGATTGAGGAAAAAGGTATACCAATAAAATTTTTCAAATAAAGGTTTGACTGTCCACATGGAATTGAGAGTAAGTATTCCATGGGCCATTCATGTGTTTCCTCACTTGAGTCACAATGTCATTGGAGATGTCTTTGCACCCATGGAATTTACTACATTCATAAACAGATAAGTACATTACTCGATCAGTGACATTTATTAATGGAAATTAATGACAAGAATAATATACAATGAACAAATATAAACCCCTCTCGCTCAATATGGTCAAAATGATCTTTTGTGCTGGCAGGGCCTTCTCTCTATTTGGTTCTCTAACCTTACACCTGACTGGAGAGGCAGAAGGTCCAGTCTCTAACCCTACATATGAGAATGTATCTTCACATATTAAATAATACGCTATTTAAGAATTACATTAAATTAACAAAAATATACATAATTAAATAACAACACAAAAATGGAAGGTAATTTTACCATTCGAAGAGGCAGTAGCCTCTACAGTACTAGTCTCGAGAGGGTCCATGCTCGTAGGACCTCATCTGTAGCCCCTGCACTCTACATCTCTAAGTGATCGACCCCTGCCTCATGGCATCCTGTTTTGCAAAAAAAGTTAGAAATGTGAATACATGACAATTGATACAATCTGTTTAAAACTAGTAATTCTCATCATCCATGTATAAAATTGATCGTATCATTAACTAATTGACATCCATGATAGTACTAGAGCTATTATCATCATCATCATATTCTTCTTCTTCTTCATTATCATCGTTGTCATTGTCATCATCATCTTCTTCTTCTTCTTCTTCTTCTTCTTCTTCCTCCTCCTCCTATTTTTCTTCTTGTCCTTCTCCTTCTCCTCTTCCTCCTCATTTTCCCCCTCCCCCCTCCCCCTCCATTCTTCTTTTTCTTCTTATTCTTCTTTTTCATATACTCGATATATCTATATCATCGTTTAAAACTCCACATGAAACATATAGTTCATCCTGTTGGAAATAATCTGCAACTATAGGCATTATATCATCATTTGGATCTTAATAAAAAGGTAATTCGACATTGCCCCTAGCCTTCATTTTACCCACTGGCCACCAATCATTTCTTCCTTTCTTACTGGAATGGTAAGTGCAATAGTATACTTGTATTGCTTATGAAGCTAACACAAATGGTTTGTCTGAGTTAAGCCTAGATTTATACTTAATATCTATGAGACCATGCCGGTCTATTTGAAGTCCATTATTTTAATCAAACCAATCACATTTGAACAATACAACAATGCTATTAATCCCTATTTATTTGGGCTCTATAACTTCTATCAACATCCCGTAGACATCCCGTTCATATTCATCTTAACAACTACCTTTCACAAGTACACCACTGTTAATTTTTTTCTTATGTTGTCCATACTCCTTGGTGTGAAACTTAAATCCATTGAAATAATATATGGAATAACACTTCACACGATTCATCGGGCCAACTCCTATCTCTTTTATTTTTTTGTCAATTGTTTTATCCTTAGTGACCTATAATTAAAATATATAATTCAAAGATAATTGAATATAAATACATTATTATATAATAAATATATACTAAAAATATTTATAATATATCATCTAGCATGACTTACAAGATCCCGAAGCCATTTTGTGAAGTTCTTCTCACGAAGCTTCTCAATTTGTTCGTTAGTTATGCCTCGATGTGCATTACTCAAGGACTCATCATATTGTCTACAAAAATGACGATGATGAATTAATTACCTTCCACCCGATGCATGCAACCACTCAGTGGGGTCAATCTCAGTCTATGAGGATGCTTTAATCTGGCCACCACTCTTTTCTCGAACATGCTGGTCATATGTTTTCTACATTACAAATAAATGTTTATGGTTAATAATTTTTTTCCCAAAAAAGCTACAATTATTTTGCATACAAGTAAAAAATACATTTTATACATACCATTGTGTCCCTCGATTTGTGATCGACATAATAACATATTCCTTGGCGCTTGTGCATCTTGTTAAACACCTTAACAAGTGTGGGCTGCGGCTGCCTACCCAACTATTGGGACTGCACATTACAATTTGTTAGAAAAAGTGCCCAACTATATATATATATATATATATATATATATACAGTCGCGTGAGAGGCCGTGTTGATGGACTCTCCAACATGGTGAACACACCAATCATTGCCCGGACCGCCTATTCACTAATACAGCATTGCAACGATGAGTCCACGTCTATGACACCCACAAACCAACCAAAGCGTCCCAATGCTCACTGGGGATTCCGTGGCATCTTCCCTCTTCATTTCCACTCCAACCATACCAATTTGTTTTGTCCTCGCCTTGCTACTTCTTACATTTATCCCGTAATTCATTAAGCCAGTCAGTGTAACGAGCCCCAACGATCTTATCATGGACAGACCTAGTAGCCTGAAGCTCATCTGGAGTCGTAAAAGTGTAACGCTCCTGAGAAACAACTAAAAGATGATTAGTCAATTATTTTATCTATAGCACAAACATATGATATATAACACTTCATGAGAATACAATAGTGAAGCTGAAACTAAAGATTGAGGAAAAAGGTATACCAATAAATTTTCCCAAATAGAGGTTTGACTGTCCACATGGAATTGAGAGTAAGTATTCCATGGGCCATCATATGTTCCTCACTTGAGTCGTAATGTTTTTGGAGACGTCTTTGCACCCAAGGAATTTACTACATTCATAAACAAATAAGTACATTAATCGATTAGTGACATTTATTAATGGAAATTAATGACAAGAATAATATGCAATGAACAAATGTAAACACCTCTCGCTCAATATGATCAAAATGATCTTTTGCGCTAGCAGAGCCTTCTCTCTGTTTGGTTCTCTGACCCTACGCCTGACTAGAGAGGCAGAAGGCCCGATCTCTAACCCTGCATATGAGAATGTAGCTTCACATATTAAATAATACGCTATTTAAGAATTACTTTAAATTAACAAAAATATACATAATTAAATAACAACACAAAAATGGAAGGTAATTTTATCATTCGAAGAGGCAGTAGCCTCTATAGTACTAGTCTTGGAAGGGTCCATGCTCGTGGGACCTCATCTGCAGCCCTTGCACTCTACATCTCTAAGTGATCGACCCCTGCCTCGTGGCATCCTGTTTTGCAAAAAAAGTTAGATGTGTGAATACATGACAATTGATACAATCTTTTTAAAACTAGTAATTCTCATCATCCATGTATAAAATTGATCGTATCATTAACTAATTGACACCCACGATAGTACTAGAGCTGTTATCATCATCATCATCATCATCATCATCATATTCTTCTTCTTCTTCTTCTTCTTCTTCATTATCATCGTTGTCGTTGTCATCATCATCATCTTCTTTTTTTCTTCCTCTTCATCTTCTTCTTCTTCCTCCTCCTCTTATTTTTCTTCTTGTCCTTGTCCTTCTCCTCTTCCTCCTCCTTCCTCTCATCCCTCTCATCCTCCCCCCTCATTTTTTTCTTCTTTTTCTTCATTTACCTGATATATCTATATCATCGTCTAAAACTCCACATGGAACATATGGTTCATCCTCTTGGAAACAATCCGCAACTATAGGCATTATATCATCATCTGGATCTTGATACAAAGGTAATTTGACATTGCCCCTAGCCTTCGTTTTACCCACTACCCACCAATCATTTCCTCCTTTCTTATTGGAATGGTAAGTGCAATAGTATACTTGTATTGCTTGTGAAGCCAACACAAATGGTTCATCTAAGTTAAGCCTAGATTTATACTTAATATCTATGAGACCATGCCGGTCTATTTGAAGTCCATTATTAGAATCAAACCAATCACATTTGAACAATACAACAATGTTATTAATCCCTATTTATTGGGGCTCTATAACTTCTATCAACATCCCGTAGAATTCTCGTTCATATTCATCGTAACAACTACCTTTCACAAGTATACAACCGTTAATTGTTTTCTCATGTTCTCCATACTCCTTGGTGTGAAACTTAAATCTGTTGAAATAATATCTAGGATAACACTTCACACGATTCATCGAGCTAACTCCTATCCCTCTTATTTTCTTGTCAATTGTTTTATCCTTAGTGACCTATAATTAAAATATATAATTCAAAGATACTTGAATATAAATACATTATTATATAGTAAATATATACTAAAAATATTTATAATATATCATCTAGCATGACTTACAAGATCCCGAAGCCATTTTGTGAAGTTCTTCTCACGAAGTTTCTCAATTTGTTCGTTAGTTATGCCTCGACGTGCATTACTCAAGGACTCATCATATTGTCTACAAAAATGATGATGATGAATTAACTATTGTTTAAGATATACATATGTGGTAAGAGAATACATTAGATTTTAAAATGACAATAGCACTCACTCCACATATGGTATAATTTCAACGCAATTAAGGATAACGTAGATCTCTAAGGCCTTCGGCTCTTTGTCATCCAAGACTCTAATAGTCTCACAACCAAAAGCACGACCTGAATAACTAAAAAATAGATAGCCACTCTCCTTGATCCACATTTCTCCGTCGTCGTTACGACCGACTCGATTCATTTTTGTCTGAACATTTGGTTGAAAATATTCAAAACAGAAATTTGAGATTTCTTGTATGATGTATGCCTCAACCATGGAACTTTCAATGCAAGTTTTATTTCGAGCCTTCTTCTTTAGGTTGTGCATACACCTATTTTGCGTACATATACAAATGTATTAAAATGGAATTCAATGATATGAGATGAGAAGACTAACAATTGGCAAAATTACTGATATTACCTCTCAAATGGATACATCCATCGATATTACATAGGGCCACCGACTTTAGCTTCGTAAGCTAAGTGAACCAGCAAATGCTCCATTGAATCGAAGAACACCAGAAGGAAAATCTTCTCAAGCTTGTATAGGATTATGGGAATATTTTCTTAAGCAACTCCACATGCTCAACACATAGTTGAGTTGCGCATTTGTCCTCGAAGAAGTTACTTAGGTCTATCAACGCATCCCACACAGGGTTAGGTAAAAAGTCACGAAACATCAGGGGAATTAATCATTCAATGAACATGTGAAAATCGTGAATCTTCATCCCGTAGAACTTGCACTTGTTCAGTTTAATACATCGTACTAAATTTGAGACATACCCGTCTGGGAACTTCAAATTTGAAACCTATTCGCAAACCGCCTTTATCTGAGACTTGTTTAATGCGTAGGTTGCTTTGAGTTTATATTTAGATTTACCATTGACTTCAACCAACTTTAACTGAGGATGCCTACAGAAATTTGCCATATCTAAACAAGCGTTAGCATTGTCTTTGGGTTTACCCTTGATATCTATAACAATGTTGAAAATGTTGTGAAACACATTTTTTTTTCAATATGTATAACGTCCAGATTGTGGTGAACAAAATTAGTTGACCAGTACGACAACTCCCAAAAGATTTTATCCAATAATGATCCCTCCCAAATCCATAGATTTTTTGTTTTCTATCATTAGAACCGAATGTGATCTATTCAAAAGACATCACTCTAGCTTTCACATCTACCTCCGAAAACCGTGGTGGTGGCGAGCTACTCTCAGATCTATTCTTTATGAAACCTTGCTTCTGCCTTCTAAAAGCATGATCTTCTGGTAAGAACTAACGGTGACAGTCAAACTAAGAATTTTTATGACCATGTGGCAGTTAGAACGATTTTGTATGCTCCATACAGTAAAGACAAGCTAGTAGACCATGAGTGCTTCATCCAGAAAGCATACCATATGCATGGAAGTCACTGATCGTCCATAAAAGTGCAGCCTTCATATTAAAATTTTGTTTTTTGGGTACATCGTAAGTAGGACTTCATCCGTCCACAACACCTTCAACTCGTTTACTAATGGACATAGATATACATCTAGGGTTGTTTGGGCCAGGAATTACCAATGATAAGAACAAATATTCATTCATGCATATACCAGGAGATAAATTGTAAGGAGTGGCAAATATCGGCCAATAAGAGTAAGGGGACGCCAAATTGCCAAACAGAGTGAATATGTCAGTTGAGAGTCCCAACCTAACATTGTGTGGTTCATGGACAAACTCATGGTGGGTATCATCAAAATATTTCCACGCCATCCCATCTACCGAGTGGATGACCATGTTTGGCTTACTACATTTGCCTTCCTTATGCCATCTCATGTGTCCGACACTGTTTTTCAACAAATAAAGCCTTTAAAGTCTATGTGTCAATGTAAGGTAACACAATACCTTGTGTGGTATGTCTTTGAGCTTTTTATTACCACTCCACCTAGGTTTAAACTGAGGATGTCTACACACATCACACACTTTCTTGTTGTTGTCTTCCTTGTAATCCAATATACAATCATTCGGACATGAATATATCTTCTCATACGAAAGTCCTAACTCATTCACCATCTTCTTGGACTTGTAAAAGTTATCAGGCAACTTCTCATCCTCAGGAAACATACTCTTAATTATTGTCAATAATCGATCGAAACAATTCTCAGACGTGTCAAAATCAGATTTACACTTCAACAGCTGTGAGATCACCGATAACATAGTGTGTTTCTTACAACCCTTCCACAAGGGCTCATCATCATCTTTCAACATGTCATAGAACTTTGTAGCACGAGGATTCAGATCCTCTTTGGCATCCCAGTTAAAGTTTGGGCCAACAACATCTATTACCATCTCCCCTATCCGATTTGTTTCTCTGAAACCTTCCTTGACATGGTGATCTGATTGGGTATCGACTGTTCGCGTCTCAAATAAGTCTCACCATGAAAAATTCACGTCTTATAATTAAGAGTAAAACCTTTCCTATATAGGTGCAAGGTAATTGTTTCTTGGTTTAAGAACTTTAAATTCTGGCATAGAAAACAAGGACACCGAAAAGTTTCATCGTACACAAACGATGGATTACCATATGCAAAGTCAAGAAAAACCTCAACCCCTTCTAAAAATTTCGTAGATAGGGCATGATTAACAACTCGATGATCTATCCAACTATGGTCAGTTGACATGTCCTAATTCCTAAAATAATAAAGAATCTATTGTCAATAAAATGTTTTAAATACATAGTATTCTTTCAATTATGCATATTGTTTTTTTACATACATATAAAAATATATAGATCAAAATAGCATGATACAATCACAAACATATATTTTGTTATCACCTTTTTATCTTCCAAAAATGATTCATTAAATACATGTGTATTCTAATGATGCTAACTAATAATGAAACAAGTATAGATTTAACATAAATTAATCACACAACCAATTTCGGGCTAACATAGAAATATTTGGATAAACATACGTGACTCAATCAATATCCAGTAACGGTGAAGTACAATCAAGTCTAGATTGTTTGTAGCAGGCGAGATGAAAATTGATAACAAATTAGTAAACAACAGAATGATTCCTTATGCATCATCCATTTTGATGCATGCTTTCTAATCATATCATCTAATTCACTAATAGGTAGGTGGTCCTAACCCATTCATGAATGGGTGATCAATTTTTCAATTTGTAGTTCCAAACTTGTTATCTTAGGACTCGATTTCGGCAACAATTCCCTTTAGTCTTCCAAGTACACAACCTAAATTCGGAGCTATATCTTGAGGAAGATAGGCCCAAATTTAGTGCGCACCGAGAACAATGAGAGATGCAGTCGAAATCTAGTAGAAACAAAACAAGCTAAGAACTACAAATTGAAAAATCGATCACGCATTCCTGAACTGTCTACTCTGGATAATCTAATGGTTATTTGAACATGAGCACTTTTATTGCAAACATATCAATTGATAAGCAACAAGAGCATTTGATTCGTCAAATAATCATTGGACTAGCATTCTAAGATAAGATGCAATGCATGAATATATTCATGATATGCCATGATGCATGTATGCACAATTATAAGTAACCAAGCTCACAAAAGCACATTAAAAATTGTCATTCTACCATGCCAATAACTAGTGAATGTGTACTTAAATGAAGTTTTTACATGAAGTTCTTAAGATTTCATTTAAAATTTTACTTTTATGAAGTAATAAAGTTTGATTTTGAATTTTATTTTTAACGGTATCATTACCTAAGTTTGTACGTTTCTATAATTAAATTCTCAAATTGCTTCTTAAGTATTACTCTCATATTTTTCTCATTCCCACATATGTACTAACTTGGAAACAAAATACCATGATAATTTAACTTGAAATAAAACTAGTGAATTTACTTGACCTCATTTGAGTTCATTTTATCAAACCTTTAGTTTTCAATTAATTTTCATAAAATATTTAGATAAAATTCACTAGTTTAGAAATTAACAAAACATAATTTCAACTTCTTTATATCAAATTTATATATTTTTCACAAATAATCCACACCATATTTAAGAATGGGTGTGTAAAAATATTCTTTATCACTTAAATCCAAGCACACAAAAATATTTACCGTCAATACTAAATTTTGTTTTGCAGCATATTTGAAGTAATGAGTGAGTTCTTGAGTCATTTTCAGGTATAGATTATTTTGAATTATCCAATAAAATAGCTCCTAAATTCTAGTCACCTACAGCCCTACCCTCTTTGAAGAATATCCTCTGGAACTTATAAGTGTTTATTCACAGGGAAAACAAAGGCCATTAATTAGAGCCAAAGCCCTATGTATAAAGGGTCCTGAGTGGTAATGAGTGCATTTTTCATTGAACAAGAGGACACTTTGAGACTCCATTATTAAGTGGGACAAATCTGTTGGCTTTGTACTCACTCTCTCCATCTATTTATCTATCTCCCAAAGACTCACAGAGCAACACAGAGCACAAGCTTTGAATCTATTCTCCTACAGAGTACAGATCAAAGAAACAACACCCTTTGCATTCTAGGCAATTTTTTTCAAGTATAACAAGGTAAAAACCAAAAAGCCACAGCAAACTATTTATCAGAGCAACAATCAAAACATTAACAATAAATAACAGTTATTTGCATTAGTTGAAAGATAATCCAACACAAAATAATATTTTAGCTTACTAACTCAATTTGGCCAATCATGATATATATATATATATATATATATATATCAATTTCCATAAACATATATTTCAAAAATGCATAAATATGAAAAATTGATTAACAAGATAAGAAAATACCACGCTGTAGATTATGCGCTAACAGTAACTAGAGAGTTGCCGAAAACCGTCGCTCGAAATGCCCGAAATTCTAGAGAGAGAAAACATGGCATGAGAGATAAATTATTTTAATTGTGAGAAATTGGAAGAAAGATAATGGAAGAGAAGACTTATCACCACTGACCCAAAGTATGGACTGCCGAAAAACACCCATGGCGGCCGAAATTTATGGTATTTAGAGGAGAGACAAAGTAAATCAAAAACTTGATAAATCAAGTAAAAAGGCTAGAAATGGATGCTGAAAATCAACTAACCCACCGTGGTTTCACTGTAAAACTCTAGTGGTGGCCGAAAAAAATCTGAAATTTGGGTTTTTAGAGAGAGAAACCCGTGCGCAGCCAGGTGAGGGAGGAAGGAAAGACGAGATGAGAGAAAGAGGAGGAAGAAGAAAGGAGAAGTAGAGGAGGAGGAGAAGATGGAGAGGATGAGGAGATGGTGAGGAGGAGATGGTGGCTGTTGCTAGGTGAGAGAAAGAGAAAGAGAAAGAGACGAGGGAGCTGTCACGCGGCAAAGGAAAAAGAAGGAGAGAAAATGTGCAACACAGGAAAGAGGAGGAGGGAAAATGGGTATTTAGGGTAGATTATCACAGAGGGACTAAAATCCCTCGCTAATAATAAACTCTACTCGGTGATAATATATATACTAAAAATCATATATACTCTTTATATATAATATATATTAAATAATAATACATATGTTAAATAATATGTTATATATACTATATATTATACAAGTATTATAATAATATTATATTATATTAATTTATTATTTTGTAAATTAACCATATTATTATTTTATATTTATCTATAATTTACTTATTAATTATCAATAATTTGTAATTTTATTATATAATTATCTTATATTAGTTATTACCTTATATTAAACATAAAATCCTAAAACTTAAACCCTATAACGAATCTAAAAGCCTTAATTAGCCCTATATAAACCCGTAACCTTAATTAAACCCTAAATCTAAAACTAATTAACACTAAATTACCTTAATTAATTATATTATTATATTATTATATAATTATCTTATATTAGTTAAATATTATCTTACATTAAAGTACCCTAGACCTAAAACCCTAATTAACCTTATTCCTAGCTAATATAAACACTAATGTAAACCTTAAACCCTAATTAACCCTATGCACGTAAACCCTGAACTTAAAAGCTAAATAACGAATCTAAATTAAACCTAACTCCAAACCCTAATTAATTAATCATATAAATATGTTATATCAAATCCTAATAAACCTAAACCGTAACGTAAACCCGGCCTAAACCTAAACCCTAAACCAGCTAAACCCTAATGTAAAACAATTAGTTGATATTTTCACTAAACCATGGAATGAAGATAGATTTTGTATGATAAGAATGGAACTTAGAATGAGAAATTTTGTATGATTTGATGTTTGATTGCATTTGCTTGAAAAATTATGCTCTAGTCGATTTAATAAGTCATTCAGTCGACTGAATGAAAGACAGAGATTCTCCGTAGAAAAAAGCCTAAACTCTTTACCTCTCATTAAGTCGACTGAACTATACTTACAGTCGATTGAATGCACGTAACTGATGTTTTAAATTAGTTTTGTAATTGATTCAGTCGACTGCATAAGGTATTCAGTCGACTGAATACGTAGTACTAAAAATTCCTCTCTTTGTTTTGAAACATCACTTTTAACCTATATTAGAAATTTCACAACCGTTTTCTTTATAGAAATCTTAGATTTCTTGTAATTTATGGCAAAAATCTTCCATTTCCACACTTACCCACTCCTTAAATCCTCTATTTTTCACTTACTCAAACACTATGTCTCAAAGACCTCGTGTGAAAATGGTTCATCTCGGTCCGAATCTTACTCTCCCTAAAAGGACATGAAAAGGGGCTTCTCAAGAGCCCAAAGGAAAGGAAAAGGAAGGAGATACGAGCAAGAAGGCTTGCCATGACCTCGATGCTTCAAGTTTACGCAATGCCGAAGTCAAAGCAAGGTATGACAATGTCATTCACGTTAAGGAGATTTTGACTGGTAGGATTGTAGATTTTACTTCTATTCATTTTGGGAATTTCAATATCCAGCCTCTTTTTGATAAAGTAGGATGGAATCATCTAGTTTCAATTAATCAAAAATACTACCCTAGGCTTATACATCAATTTTATGCAAATTTAGAATAACCCTCACCCTCTGACCATAGTTTTCTCTGACCTTAGGTTTAAAACCATGTTCATGGGTAAGGAATTTACTGTTACTGCTAAAATTTTGCATCATATACTAAATTTTCCTATTGGTGGCATGAGTTGGTGCTCAAATGGTTGGCCAGACGAGTTTAACTATGAGGGAGCCTGTAGGATTGTCAAAAGTAACCCCTCCTACGTTTATGGAATCCAGACCTACAACACCTATCATGATTTGCCCCTAGACTCTAGGATGCTTAATCTGATTATCAACTGGTGTATCAATCCAAGGCTAGGAAGCCGAGTAAGATCCTCTAAGTTAGACATCATGTTGATCTATTGTCTCAAGATAGGAAAACCCTATAACCTCTATCCCCTGATCCTTGAAAACATGATAGCTGGTTATGAGAGTGATTTAGGTTGTTTGCCCTATGTGATACTTATCACTCTAATCCTACAACATTTTGAGGTTACTTTCCCTGAAAAAGAATCACAAGAAATTGATCAAAATTGTTGTAGTCAATGTGTCTTCCCTTAAAAGGATGGGATTTCAGATACGGGACAGTTTGGTAGTCCCAAAGTAGGGAAAGAACATCAGAATTGGGAATGAAGGCACTGATGAAGAGGAAAAAAAATCAAAATGTTGGTTTAGGTACTCAATAGACAGCAACAAGTTAAGGTTCAGTCGATACTAATTCGATAGATGTCATCCTTCAAGCACTTGCTAGCTTTCAAGTTTCCATGAATAGTATGCAACAAACAACTGATTTACAACTTCAAACTTGAGGTCAGATATGAAATCGATGTATAATGAGCTTATGGTGTTCTAGACTGACACAGAAAGATCATTTGCTTAAGTTTGTGAATCTTTTTTTTTTTGAAATTCGTGACCTCCTATGTGACTGCTTCAATCTTCCAGCCCCTTGAGCTCTATCTATGTTCCTTTATTATAGTTTTTAACTCCTGAACAATTTGCTTGTACTTTTTATTTTCTTTTCAACGCATAGTGGGATTTGCTCGTGTGAGCTTTTATATTTCATTTCTGGTTGAACTTATGTTTGGATTGGTATTTGCTTTATGATTGTTTATGCATGCTCTTTATTTTCCCTCTATTCTTATCTGTTGCTTGGTTACCTTTTTATGATAATGTCAAAAAGGAGTGAAAATAGGAGAAATATTTCCTGATGTATGTTAAGTATGCAAAGATTAAGGGGGAGAAACTTTGAATGAGGTTTTTATCACAAAAATAGAGGAGATGTTGTCCAAATTTTTATAAAAAAACTAAACACTTAGAATTTAAAAATGTTTTGTCATTATAAAAAAAAAGTGAGATTGTTGACCCCTAACTTGATTTTAATAATGACAAAAATAAATTGAATGGAGGTAACCAATTTTGTCTAAGTGTTTAAGCATTTAAGGTCTTTTTCAAGGATGTGTTCTCACCTCAGAAGAAGTCTGAAGAACAAGATTAGGAGCTCCTAAGGTAGTTGATGTATTGTAAATCTTCTCTCAATTACCTACCGTTATTTATGGCTCAAATTGTTTACAAAATGTTTTTGACAAAAACATATAAACTTAGTCTTAATTTTATAAGACATTTGAAAAACAAAGAAATTCTGTTTAAGGGAATTCAATCGATTGAATGGATCATTAAGTCGACTGAATGAAGGACAAAAAGTCATAGCATTTGACTTAGTTAACTGAATGATTTATCCAATCGACTGAATGAATGACATAACTGTAACGACCCATCCCGGGTTAGCCACCCCCAAGATGGTGTCATCACGTTTAAAAATCTCACCACGACACATATATGCAACAATATAAAATACATCAACTGAAATTAAAAAAAAAATTCCTCCAATCCTTAACTCTTCTCAGAGAAGAGACCTCATCAACCTCATTTCAGAAACAATATATACATATAACAAAATGCATGAAAAGATTTTTATTACAAATTTTTCTTTCTTCTTTCTTACAATGTCTGAGGACTTGACCACGAGACTTACTTAAGGTAGTTACTCTGTTATCAGCTTTAAACTCTATCTATCATGCCCACTGCTTGAAAATTTTCAACAATGAGGAGTGAGCTTCACAAGCTTGGTGAATTAAATTTACTAGAAGTACTCGATTATATACTTCTAGTCACATCTTATAATTTAATTTTTTTTCCAATTTACCAATATAAATCATTTATTTCTTCACAGATAATCATTCAATCTTTTAAATAATCTTCCCATATTTATTCATCTATCATCTCATATAAATCAATAATAACATTCTATTATAATTTCAACCATTTATCAACCTCATCTTAAATTAATCATCAAACTTATCAATTTTTCTTCTCATATATATAATCATCTTGAGATTTTCAATTTAACATCATTATTTACCTTGTTATGAGATTCACAACATATAATTAATTAAGTAAATCAATTTTTATCATATCATACTATCATATTTCTTTCTCATCATATCTGTCTCTTTGTGGGACTTATTTTTCTATCAATCATATCACAATCAAGATTGATGCTTTAGCATCTCAATCAATAATAATCAATAATTAAAACAAATACGGTGCATGAATTTAAATTTTCTTTCTTTCTTTCTCATCAGATCATTTCATATTATCATCTGGGATCGTCTTCGCACATGTCGACATGTTTTAGCTAGACTGACTGCGTTATAGGTTCTTTTATTTTTCAATTAGACCATCTGCCTTCCCAGTTCTTTTATTTTTAAATTAGATTGGTTGCCTTCCTAGTTCTTTATTTTCAGCTAGATCGACTGCCTTTCCGATTCTTTTATTTTCAGCTAGACCAGTTGCCTTCCCAGTTCTTTTATTTTATGCATATGAGCAATAATATGAAAACAAATATAGTTTTTTCTCAAATTTTTTATTTTTATCATATTTATTGAATTATCTCCTCATATATCATATCAAATTATCAATCATAGCTTGTCAAGAATTTCATTTATCCTTTCATTATATATTTCATCAACTCATTATTTCATTAATTTTATTTCTCATATAATAAATTTTTAACATATCAATTATTTATATAATATTAATTAACCAACTTTTGTATATCATCCAATCATTATAGTTCAATAATTAATTCAAATATCATTACTTTATATTTTATATTTATCTCGATTACTGAAAGTAAATCTAACTCACCACCTAGCACTTAAAGCTACCGTGGATCACCTCCTTGCCTTTCCAGCTCCTTTAAGCAATTTCGCCTGATTGCCAATCATCAATACCTGACATAATATTTATATTAAAATTTTAATTTATTCTTCAATTCTTCAATAATTCATCCTCTTTAAATTTCTACATCAAATTCCGGGTAATTCAATGTATGCATAATTTCAAACAAAATAAAATACACATTGTTACTTTTTGTTTTTCATAAAACTTTTCTCGAATCTCTTTAAAATTCTCCCGTAAACTTTTTCAAAATTTCAATCTTTCAATCTTTCTTTGAGTCCCCCGTGTTTAAAGAAAGAGAGTAATTTGAGTTGAAGAAAGAGGGAAACTAAATAGGATTTGGTAGGAAATAATAAAATAAAACAATAAAACCGTTTTTATTATTTGGCACTGCCCTGACCACCATTTCTTTGCAAATTCTTACCTTAGCTGTATAACATGCAAACATGCATGTTATAGAGCCAACACCTGGGCGTCCAAGTGTTGGCCCTTTAATTTTTTTTTCTTTTTTTTTTACCTAGACACTTTGAGGTTTTTTTTTTTCAAAAGAATTATTTTTATTGAATAATAAATCTTTCATGTATATATTATTTTAATTCCATATAATATCTATCAAATTACTTCTTTACACTTCCTTTAATAACACGAGTATTACAATTCTACCCACCTTATAAAAATTTCATCCCTAAAATTTCCTTACCTAATTCATGAAAAATCCGGGGGTACTCTTTCCTTATTCTTGCCTCGTACTCTCAAGTAATTTATTCAACATCTTTGTTCTGTCATAATACTTGAATCAGAGGAATGACTTTATTACACAAGACTTGTTCCTTTTTGTCTAGAATTTTGACTTGTAATTGCATAAAGGTCAAATTTTTTTGAAGTTCTACAGCCTGATTCGGAATACTATGGGATTCATCACGTAAACACTTTCTTAAAAGTGAAACATGAAACACATTGTGTAATTGTTTTAACTCTGGAGGTAAATCCAATCTATATGCTACTGGTCCAACTCTTTTAATCACCTCATATGACCCCACAAATCTCAGACTTAACTTTCTTTTCTTTTTAAATCTCAATACACCATTCCACGAAGATATCTTCAAAAATACCTAGTCACCAACCTGAAACTCCAGAGGTCGTCTTCTATTATCAGCATATCCCTTCTATCTGTTTTGTGCTGCTCTAAGGTTCTTTCTAACCAGTTTGATCCTCTCAATAGTCAAATCTATCATTTCTAGAGCAAATACTTTTCTTTCTCCAACTTCTTCCTAGCATACTGGAGTTCTGCACCTTCTACCATATAAAGCCTCAAACGGTGCCATCCTAATACTAGATTGATATTGATTATCGTATGTAAACTCGATCAAAGGTAAATAACATCCCAACTCACAGAGAAACTTAATACATTTGCCCTCAGCATATCTTCTAGTATTTTGATGATTCTCTCTGTCTGCCTATCAGTTTGAGGATGAAAAGTTGTACTAAACTATAATTACGTACCCATAGCTTCTTGAAAACCCTTCTAAAATCTAAAAGTGAATCTAGAATCTCTATCTGATACAATACTTAAAGGTACTCCATGTAATCTCATAATTTTCGCTACATAAAATTCGACCAACTTTTCAGGACTACGGGTAGTTTTAATAGGAAGAAAATGTGAAGACTTAGAAAATTTATCCACTATAACCCATACAACATCATGACCTCTCTGGGTACGAGGAAAACCAGAAATAAAATCCATTCTCCCATTGCCATTCAAGTACGGGAAAAGGTTGTAATAAACCTGCTGGATGTCTATTCTCATACTTCACATGTTGACAAGTCAAACATTTAGAAATATACTCAGCTACATCCTTGACCACCAATAATTCTGTCTTAACCCCCTATACATCTTATTATTACTCGGGTGCATAGAACACACATAATCATGAGCCTCTATTAGTATCTCCTTTCTCATCTTAACATTATTAGGAACACAAACTCTATGTCCCAATACCACCATACCATCTTCTCTAATTCTAAACTTAGTCAACTTCTAGCACGCCAAAAAACAAACATGTAAATTAATTCCTTGCTCTAAAAATTATTGTATGAAATATAGTGAAAAGAAAAGGTCATTTCCCACAGAGGATTGTAAATTAATTCAATTAAACACTTAATTGTTAAAAGAAAAAAATATAAATAATTAAACTAAATAATTTCTAAACTAAATTAAATTCAAAACAACCTAATAAACTAATTGGGGGGGAGGGTTTAAATGATTAACTAAAATTTACGAATAATGATAGACAACTAAAATATGATTCAAAATTGAATAAACTTGGTAACAATAATGAGAAAACTAGTCAAATGATCATTTTCCACCACTAGACATGAAATAATGAATCAATATCAGAGTTATCCCCAAATTCCTAATAAAATTACCAACCATAGATAATAATAAGTTCTATTACCCCAATCTTTCCTTAGTTTGTCGTTAAGTAAAACAAGCTCTTTACTTAATCCCTATATATTAAATAACCTAGAATAAGCTCTCTAAATTCAATTTAATAGAAGCATTAGGTTAAGAAAGATAGGTTGGTCCAAGAAACAAACGCATATGCTTGGTTCATTTATCTTGAGTTATGTTCCATATAATAATCAAACGAAAATATCCCATCTTCAGTGATTACTAATTGCTACCATTGATTAGAAATTCAAGACAATTATGGATCAAGATTCCTAACTTAGCAATAGATAATTACCCTATTTTATTTGGTTGACCACCCTGAATAAAATAAAATAATAATCATAAACAATTCTTATGGAAGAACATAAACAATTTTATTAGAAATATGGATAATAATCTCTGAATATTCAATCACAAAATCATGTCTAGGGCTTTGAAATCACCCTTAACCAAAAATAAAATTAACTAAACATAATCCTAAAATTAAAAACAAAATAAATATTCAAAGACATCAAAGATGGTAAGAATAAAGAATGAAAGCGAACAACAGTAATCTTGAAGAGTCTTCTATGCAGATGAATCTCCTTGATCACCAATAGCAGCTACGTTATTCCCAATTTTCTTTTCTTCTTTTTTTTGTCTAGGAAAAATTTGTTGTTCTCACAAGGCAAGGGCAGCCGTCCTTATATAGGCAAACTCCTAGAAAAGAAAAAGAAAAGCACAATAATACTACTCCTTCCTGGAAAAGGAAATACACTAAAATGGGAAATACTTCTACTACTAGGGAAACATGAAATAGGAAAGTAACTAAAAGGAAATATAACACAAATTAGGAAAAAGTACATCCTAGGAAAAGGAAAGATATTGAAATGGGAAATACTTCTACTACTAGGAAAACATGAAATAGGAAAGTAACTAAAAGGAAATATGACACAAAATAGGAAAAAGTGTAGAGCATAAGTAAAACTGGTATATATATGGAGGCTCACAATATTCATTAAGGTTTTTTTTATATTTTATTCACTTGCTATGCGGGCCGCAGCCTAAGAAAAGTATATCGTGGCCCGTGTCAGTAGACATCCCCAGCCAAACTCCAGCGAACAGATGGCCGCAGCATGCAAAACCCATGCTACGCCGTGTCTTTATTCGAATTCAACTATTTTCCTTTGATAAAACGACGTCATCTCTTTCATTCTAACTCCGATTTTCGAACCGTTTGATCCCAGACTGTTGGAAATCACCTTGAAAAGATGCTTAGGTGGTGATCTTCCAAACACCCAAGTCTAGAATGACTTGTAAAGATTTGGAATCGAAAACAGGAACATAAAATCAAAGAAAGAAAGAAGACAAGCAATTTGTTATCGAGGTTCGACAATGTGCCTACGTCCCCGTGAGTTCCTCCGAACTCTCTGCACTAAATCAATAGTTCTTTACAATTACAACAATCTTCTCCAAGAAGCCTCAAGTTCTTGAAAAAACCAAGAAGAGAAGAAAGGAAGAAGATAAGAACTAGCAATGCTCTCTATCTAACCTAGACTCCTCTATCTTTACAACCAGCCTCACTACAATGAGTCCCTATTGTGTTTGTGTCTTTACACTCTCACACAATTCTCTCTTGTATATCATTCTTTACAATTGATCTCAAACAATGTCACAATGTAATTCATGAGGAGAATGAAGCTAGGTGACTCTTTATATAGTGCACTAACTTCTTGTCCCATCTTGAGAGTCAATCTTCACCCTTAGATCTTGATGACCATTTAACCATGGCCCTCCATCAATCCTAAGTGGTGCTGTGCATTTTAACCTTGCATCCACGCACCTAAGAGGAGGTTCAAACAAGCTTTCCAAGTGTGCTTCAGTTTGCCTAGCGCCTAGGCGCTGAACAGGGGGCGGTGTGGCGTTGGGTAGAGTCCCTTTGCACACTTTCTGGGTGGTGCGGCGCTGGCCTTCTTCCAGCACCTCTCTTTCTAGGTGGCATGACGCTAGTGAGGGAGGGGCACCGCGCACACTGATGCCCCTTCACAAAGCACTGCGCACACCTTTTCCAGATTGTGAGCTGAAGCGCACACACTAGTGTGCCTACCTTTACCTTGCTCCAAAGTGATGCACACTCTTGTGTGCAGTCCTTTAACTTGCTGTATTTTAATCTTCCAACCTTGGTTTAGAATTTAACCATTTTTGAACCATGTTTAGACATGTTTAAACCATAAACAAATACCAACAATCTCTACCTTTGTCTAAGTGTTTAAACCCGAACCATTATGCAGAGAGCTTTGGGATCCAAACTCATCTTGAGTCATCAATTAACCAACTCCAATCCTAAGTAGTCAAAAGAAATAATTGAACTTACTTAGAGGTAGAACTTCAGTACCCAAATCCGCAGGATTTTCTTCCATGACTACCTTGTCCACATGGATGCATCCTTTCGTAACATTTTCTTGAATGAAATGATACCGAACATCCATGTGCTTTGTCCTCTCATAGAACACCGGATTCTTATACAAGTGCAATACAGTTTGACTATCTGAAAATGCCACAACCTTCTCCTCCAGTATCTTCAACTCTTTCAGCAACCCTTTGCACCATATAGCTTCCTTAATGGCCTCCGTAGCCGCTAAGTACTCAGCTTCGGTTATTGAGAGTGCTACCACCAGCTGCAACTAAGCCTTCTAACTTACATAATATCCATTTAAGTTGAAGAAGTAGGAGGTAATCAATCTCCTTTTATCCCGGTCTGCTCCATAGTCTGAATCCGCAAAACCCTCAAGGCATATGGTCTTACCCATCTTTTCATAAACCAGCCCTACTTCTAGGCTTCCCTTCAAGTACCTCAGCAACCACTTCATCCCAAGCTAATGCTCCTTTCTGGGATTACTCATAAACCTGCTGAGAACACTCATTGCATGAGCAATATCAGGTCTAGTGCTAACCATGGTGAACATAACAGAATCAACCGCACTAGAGTAGGGGACTTTTTCCATTTCCTTATTCTCCACTTCCGATCTCGAACTTTGATCGCTGGAGAACTTGAAATGACCAGCCAGGGGAACCTTAACTGGTTTTCTATCTTTAAAAGAGAATTTAGATATTATCTTCTCTATGTAGGAAGTTTGAGAGATCTTCAATTTTTTTCTCTCCCTTTCTCGGATGATACACATCCCAAAGATCTTTTGTGCATGGCTAAGATCCTTCATCTCAAACTCCTCACTGAGTTGAGCCTTCAATTTCTTTATCCTCTCCATACTGCTCCCAACCAGCAACATGTCATCAACATAGATGAGGATGACCGCCACTTCCTCAACCTTCTGCCCCTTATAGCATAAGCAAGAATCATAGTAGCTCCTCATGAAACCCAAGTTGATTACAAAGGAATCAAACCTCTTATTCCATTTCCGAGGTGATTGCTTCAAGCCATAGAGAGATTTCTTCAATTTGCACACCAACTCTCCCTGCCTTCCTTCCTCATAACCTTCAAGTTACCTCATGAAAATGGTCTCATCGAGCTCTCCATATAAGAATGATGTCTTCACATCCATTTGCTCGACTTCCCAATCAAATTGGACCACCAATGCTAACACTATCCGGATCGTCTTGTACTTCACAACTGGTGAGAAAATTTCAGTGAAATCTATGCCTTGTTTTTGTGTGAACCCCTTCGCCACCAGCCTAGCTTTATATCGGACTTCATCCCCTGGAGTACTCCCTTCTTTGATCTTGTAGAGCCATCTACAATCCATAACTCTCTGTTTTTCAGGTTTGGGCACCAACTTCTAAGAGTTCTTCTTCATCAAAGAATCCATTTCTTCCTCCATAGCCAGCTGCCACTTTGACAAATCCTCACAATCCATGGCATTTGTGTAAGTTTCTGGTTCAACCTTTCCTGCTGTCCAAGGAGCTGCTACATTAGTATCCACAAACCTATATCTCAAAGGTGGTCTAACCACCCTCCTTCCCCGGTCTCTTGTGAGCTGGTTGTCATTATGACTTGTTAGTCATTATGACTTGCTGCATCAACCTCTTCTTGTTCAGCCTCTTCTTAAGTTTCTTGAGCTTGGCCTTCATTTAAGGGCTCTAACTGGTCCAAACCCTCTTACCTCCTTTGCTCTACCTGGACCGAGTTCTCCTTGATGCGATGCTCCACAACTTCCGGACTGGTTTGCTCACTAGCCCCTGCAAGGTTAGTTTTCTCCAAGTAGGGAAATAATAATTAATTAAAAATAACATCCCTACTTATAATTAGTTTCATAATAATTAATTAAAAATAACATCCCTACTTATAATCAGTTTCATACCTTTCTTTTCTAAGGACCACAACCTATATCCTTTAACCCCATCACCATATCCTAGAAATACACATTTTCTAGATCTTGGGCTAAGTTTATCCTCCTTTTGATGTGCATATGTAACACACCCAAAAGTCCTAAGGTTGCTTAATTCAGGGGGTTTCCCACTCCACATCTCCATGGGAGTCTTGAGCTCTAAAGCTCTAGAAGGTGATCTATTTACCAAGTATGCAGCTGTAGCTACAGCTTCTCCTAAAAAATATTTTGGTAAACCGGATCCTATTAGCATGCACCTAACCTTTTCTATAAGGGTTCTATTCATTCTTTTAGCAACTCCATTTTGCTGAGGTGTTTTTATAACCGTTCTATGCCTTAGAATGCCATTTAATTCACAGAATTTATCAAAATCCTTATTGCAAAATTCTAAGCCATTATCGGCTCGTAAAGCCTTAACTACCCTACCCGTTTGAGTTTCCAGCAACTTCTTCCACACAAAAAATTTATTCAAGGCATCCGATTTATTTCTAAGCAAATAAACCCACACTCTTCTTGAATAATCATCAATTAAAGACAGAAATTAAAAGTTACCTCCCTGTGTTGGTGTTCTTGCTGGTCCCCAAAGGTCCGAATGAATGTAGTCAAGAATTCCCTTAGACTTGTGCACTCTGGTGTTGAAGCTGACCCGGTGTTACTTCCCAAGAATGCAGCTTTCACAGAAATCCAGTTTCTCTACTTTGTCTCCTCTAAGTAGACCATTCTTGCTAAGAACTTGCAGACTCTTTTCGCTCATGTGTCCCAAGAGAGTGTGCCAAAAGGCTGTTTTGTCCATCTCAGCCATCAAGCTTGCTGCTTGATCATTGATTTCTATGTCTCCAATCATCTCATAGAGTCCATTGTTTCTTGCTGCCTTGGTCACTACCAAAGATCCCTTGGCCACCTTGATCTTTCCTCCATTTACTTTGTATGTATATCCCATGGAATCTAGCTGCCCCAATGAGCTCAAATTCTTCTTCAAATCTAGAAGATACCTCACGTTTCACAACAACCTTGTGACTCCATCAAACATCCTCAATTTGATGTCACCAATCTCTCTTACTTGGAAAGAATTGTCATTACCCAAGAAGACCCTTCCATCATTGATCTCCTTGAAATTCTTGAACCATTCCTTGTGAAGGCACATGTGATAAGTGCACCCAGAATCAAGAATCCACTTTCTGCTGCCTTGCCTCCTGCTCATATTTGAGCACACAATAAGCATATCATCTTACTGTTCTCCCTTGGCAACCAAAGCCTCTCTATTGTTGGTGTGGCTTCTCCTCTCATCCTACATCCTCTTTTTGTAATCTTTCTTGAAATGGCCTTCCTTGTTGCAGTAGAAGCATCTCCTTCCTCCTCCAAGTCTTGTCTTGGAATGGGATCTCCTATAGTTCTGCGCTCTACCTCTTGATTTCTCCCGGTAGTTGCCATGAGTGCTACTGTCATAACGAGTTGTTGGCCTTCCTCTTATGAACAGCCCATCTCCACTTGATGTCTCCTTCATCTTGGCTTTGAAATCATGTGCCCTTATGGCATTGATCATAATCTCCTTTGTCAAATTATCTCTTCCATACTCAATGGCATTAATCAAGTTGTCAAAGCAATCAGGAAGAGAATTTAACAAAATAACAGCCAATTGTTCATCCGGAAAAGTAATGCTACAGCTATTCAAATCTTGAACTAGCTTATTAAAGACATCAAGATTATCTTGCAACTCTTTACTAGGATCTATTTTAAAATAAAATATTCTTTTAAGAAGATAAATCTTGTTAGAGAGAGTTTTGGTAAGAAACAACTCATCTAGTTTCTTCTATATGACAGCCGGATCTTCCGAGTCTCCGCACTCCCATGTGACACTATCCTACATGTGCAAGAAAATGGTGCTGTAAGCCATCTTCTTCATCTCGGTCCACTGGTCCTCCGTGACACTTACTAGAAAAGCATAATCTTCTCCAATAGCCAAGTCCACTTTCTGTTGCATTAGAATAGCCTTGATCTTCCGCTTCCAAAGGGCAAAGTCTCCATTTCCATCAAACTTCTCAACACAGAAATTTGAAGCCATCTTTGCAGATAAGATCCCTGATTTATGTACTACCCACAAATGCTTTCTTCTAAACTATAAGAACACAGATCGAAGATGGATCTTAACACCGTTCTTGAATCACCCAAGAAGTTGATCTTTGATTCTTGGAATCTTGGCTCCTTCACCTTCTTGTTCTTGCTCCGATACCCAACTGTACAAGCTCTGATACCACTGTTGGAAATCACCTTGACAAGATGCCCAGGTGGTGATCTTCTAAACACCCAAATCTAGAATGACTTGTAAAGATTTGGAATCGAAAACAGGAACAAAAAATCAAAGAAAGAAAGAAGACAAGCAATTTATTATCGAGGTTCGGCAATGTGCCTACGTCCCCGTGAGTTCCTCCAAACTCTCTGCACTAAATCAATGGTTCTTTACAATTACAACAACCTTATCCAAGAAACCTCAAGTTCTTGAAGAAACCAAGAAGAGAAGAAAGGAAGAAGATAAGAACTAACAACGTTCTTTATCTAATCTAGACTCCTCTCTCTTTACAACCAGCCTCACTACAATGAGTCCCTATTGTGTTTGTGTCTTTGCACTCTCACACAATTCTCTCTTGTATGTCACTCTTCACAATTGATCTCAAATAATTTCATAATGTAATTCATGATGAGAATGAAGCTAGGTGACCCTTTATATAGTGCACCAACTTCTTGTCCATTCTTGAGAGCCAATCCTCACCCTTAGATCTTGATGACCACTTAACCATGGCCCTCCATCAATCCTAAATGGTGTTGTGCATTTTAACCTTGCATCCATGCACCTAAGAGGAGGTTCAAACAAGCTATCCAAGTGTGCTTCAGTTTGCCTAGCGCCTAGGCACTGAACAGGGGGCGGTGCGGCGCTAGGCAGAGTCCCTTTGCACACTTTCTGGGCGGTGCGGCGTTGGTGGAGGAGCGGTGCGGTGCTTGCCTTCTTCCAGCACCTCTCTTGCTGGGTGACATGACACTGGTGAGGGAGGGGTGTGGTGCACACTGATGCTGCCCTTCACACAGCAGTGCGCACACCTTTTCCAGATTGTGAGCTGAAGCGCACACACTAGTGTGCCTACCTTTACCTTGCTCCAAAGTGATGCACACACTTGTGTGCAGTCCTTTAACTTGCTGTATTTTAATCTTCCAACCTTGATTTAGACTTTAACCATCTTTGAACTATATTTAGACATGTTTAAACCTTAGAAAAATACCAACACAGACATTTCAAATCTTGTTACCAATATTTATTTTTTCATCCGAGTATTATTTTTAAGCACCTATGACATGAAAATGCATCAAAAATACCCGTGATTCCGAAAAACATATTTTAAAGAAAATTAAGTAAAAATGCAAGATTTAAACCTAATTTTCCACAAATAATACCGATAAATCACTAAGTATTAGTGTATTTTCAAGTACTCATCACAACCCCCAACCAGCTCCTTGCTAGCCCCTAGCAGGTGAAACGTCTAAAAATTACCTCCAATCAAAACCAAAAATCAAAACTACTCCTAAACTAAGATAAATCACTTTCGCCGATTGCACGGTTGCATGTAGCACATGCAACAAGCCTTTAAAACTATTAGTAGCCCAAATAGGATGAGTATAGTTTCGTGAAGGCATCCAGCGGCGATACCCACAAACACCTGAAAGAATTAAGCTTAATATTGGGTCGATTCGTAATCCTGTCTTGTAAGATTACAAAGAGCATATAATTAACAGTATCGTCAAATATCACACAAATTTAACAGTTAGATTCACAAGTCCACTCATACTCTTGCCATCAATCTCTACCACTTCCCTTGCACGATTATTCAAAAAGATTAGTTTTACTGCTCGGATTGTGTTATGCGAACAAGTATTAATTATGATCTCGAAATATGTGCACCAAACTTCATAGGCCTATTTTTCAGAAATACTCTCTACTAATGTAGGATTGTCACACCACTTGGGATCAAAAGGACTTTATCAAGCTTGTAATGTTAGGCTAGGGTAATGGCTATAAACGAAGGATAGGATTCAAAAAAATTGAGAGGACCTTATTTGAAGCACAATCTTAAAGCACTAGGAGTCTCTATTCCTAAACATTAACTTTCCTTGATCATTGAACTCATCTTTTCAACCAAACCCTTTTTTTCTTCTCTTTTCAACCATCCCCAATTTCTTGCAAACCATGTATTTTCATTCATGCATTTTCTTTTTTCTTTTTTTTTGAATCTACTCCTTGATAACTTGCCACAACCCTTAACCTATCATATTTCAAAACTTGGGTTATGGTAGTATTCAAAATCAACTCATTTCCTAACTCCTTTTATGCTTTATTTTAATGTGTGCACTTAGGTCCTCTTAAAGGGTAAGGATATAGTGTTTAAGCTCAAAAAGAGGTAGGTTATAATGGGCTAAAAACAAGAAAAACATGGTCTCTTATTACGGCTCAAAGGGGTGACTAGTAATCAAAATGAAAAAGGGTAGGCTAGAAAGGCTCAAACGATCCAACACTGGCCTAAATTATCTCCCTAATGGTGTGAATCTAGGATTTCACCTCGAGCAACCATCAAATAGGTTCTAGAGTCTGTTGGGATCAATCATAAAATCAAAATCCACATAAAGCTTATCTAAGCATGCAAAAACTATCAATCCTCACAATCATATTTAGGAATAATATAAATCTCAGACAATTGCAGACTAGACAGGGAACCCACTCTTAAACTCATGCAAAATCCAACTCAATTGAAAAGTACATACAAATTCCACCTGATATACCATCATTGACCATATGAATCAACCCAAACATCAAACTTAGTCTTTTTTTTTTATTTTATTTAAAAAAATAGAATTCTAAGGAAAATGAAACTAAAAAATCTTAAAATCCTAAGGAAAATAAAACAAAAAACAAAAAAAAATAAAAAGCTTAAAAAATAATGAAAATATAACAATACATCATCGACCCCCAACCTAAATTGGGTAATTTCCTCATTGCTATGAAAAACAAAATAAACTGAACCAAACTAAAAACTAAAAATTAAAAACTGAACGAAATAAATGAAAAATAAAAAATAAAAAATTGGGTTGCCTCCCAGTTAGCGCTTGGTTTAGTGTCGTTAACCCGACGTGTATCCCTTTTTCACTCATCAATATATGCTAGTTCGTAGAGTGATACATCTTCTACATCATGCATCTCAAATGACTTATAGTAAGGCTCCAGTCGATGCCCGTTCACAGTAAAGACCTTGTCGGTTTTCAAACTCTTGATTGCAACTACACTGTGAGGAAAAACATTAGTAACAATAAAAAAGTCCAAACCCAACGGGAACATAACTTACCGGGAAATAACTTCAGGCGTGAGTAGAATAAAATGACTTTTTTCCCGACACTAAAGTTTTTCCGCACAATCATCCTATCGTGGAATGCCTTAGTTTTCTCCTTATAAGTTCTTGCACTTTCATAGGCATCATTTCGTATCTCCTCAGGTTCTTGCAGTTGGAGTTTCCTTTTCTCACCTGCGGCATCCATCTCCATGTTGCATTGCTTTACCGCCCAAAATGCCTTGTGCTCTAATTCAACCGGAAGATGGCAAGGCTTTCCATAGACTAACCGATAAGAAGACATACCAATGGGCGTCTTATAAGTGGTTTTATAAGCCCAAAGTGCATCATTAAGGCGTGAACTCCAATCTTTTTTATTCGGGTTGACCGTCTTTTCAAGTATGTATTTAACTTCTCGATTCGACACTTCAGCTTACCCATTGGTTTGTGGATGATATGCCGTTGATACTTTGTGTTTGATGTTATACTTCTTCAACAATGCTTACACCAACCGATTGCAAAAGTGTGTACCTCTGTCACTGATCATGGCCTTTGGTGTTCCAAACCTTGCAAAGATAGTAGACTTTACAATATCTACAACAACTTTAGAATCATTAGTTTTGGTGGCTTTTGCTTCCACCCATTTCGAGACATAATCAACCGCAAGTAAAATATAAAGATTACCAAAAAAAGATGGGAAAGGTCCCATGAAATCAATGCCCTAAACATAAAAAATCTTATCAAAAAGTATCGGGGTTTGTGGTATGTGATTCTGGGCACCTAAGTTACCTATTCTTTGACAACGATCACATGACTTGCAAAAGAGGTATGCATCCTTAAACAACGAGGGCCAATAAAAACCACAATCAGGCACATTGAGTGCCTTCCTCTTAGGTCCAAAGTGTCCCCCGCATGCATAAGAATTGAACAGAATTCAGACTCGGGTACTATAACGACCCATCCCGGGTTGACCAACCCCGAGACGGTGTCATCACATTTTGAGAATCCTAGCACGACACTTATATGCAACAATAAAATAATACTAGCATAAATTTTTATTTTAATCCCCAACCCTTAACAGGGGAGGTACATCAATCTGATATTAACTTACACATAATATACAATGTAAAATGCATGAATAATTACAAATAAAATATTTATTTCATTTTCTCATTTGTGTGAGGATGTTGACACGTACGTGGCTTACAGAAAAAGATTTCGTCTGACTCTCAACCCTCCAGATTATTTGTCCCGTTTGCTACCTGATGAGTGCCAAATATTGCATATTTTGGCCCCTTAATTTATATTTGTTAATTATTTAGTCGTGTCCTAATATGATATTTTGTGTTAGTTCTATGATTTTTAATGTTTTATAAGATTGCAAAGGAAATTGGCGATTTAATCTGAAAAAAATGCAAAAGCTGGAATCTGCTGTTGCGATCGAGCACAAGAGACCTGTGATCGAGCACAACAGTGCTCAAGTATTTATTTATATGTTTAGCTTAGGAATTTGTTACTTTGAGTTGTTTTTTTCGTTGTTTTACAGGTTTACAAGCACTTGGAAAGGAGTTTCACTAAATTGCCAGAATTGCCCGTACAGATTAGTCATTTTTGCGGATTAAACTGTATTGATTCAGGAAGAACCAGGAGATGAGCCATATATGCTTGGAAATATCAAGATGTCTATTTTCTGGAGAATTTTACGACTTGTAAATATAATTTTTCTAGAGAAAGTTATGGCAGTTTTAGTAGACAAAAGTCAGGCCGTGAGTGATTTCAGCGTGGCAGAAGTGATTTTTGCGGATTAAACTGTAATAATTCAGGAAGAAACATGAGGTGAGCCATATATGCATCGAAAGATCTAGATGTCTATTTTCTGGAGAATTTTACGGCTTATAAATATGATTTTTCTAGAAAAAGTTATGGCAGTTTTAGTAGACTATGAATAATTTCATTGTGGGCAGAAGTTTTGAAGGATATATGAAGCCTTAAATCCCACATCCCACATCGGTTGGAAACACATTCTACATCCCACATCAGATTGGAAACACATTGCACTCATGGAGTTCCCTTATAAAAGCCCCATTTCACTTCATCTAATGGGTGTGCAATCTCGGAGGCTTTGCTACCAAAGGGTGCAATCTGGAGGATTTTGCTACCAATCGGGAGAAGCACCGCACAGCAGCTGCGGGTGGAATTTCTCTCTCCATGTATAGTTAGTTTTGATTTATTTCTTTTATGTTTTAAAGTTTAAAGTTTAGCACTTTAATGTTTGCTCTAATTTTTCTCTTGAGATTTTTGTTGTCTATTATATTTATGGGTAACTAAATTCTCAAGTAGGGCTAGGGATGAATTTGCACAGTAGATGGTATTTTTGTTTATTTTTTAATTTATATATTTTATTTTCAATTACTAAAACTCTTTTGTTTTATCATTCTCAATTCATTGATGATGTTTTCTTCTCCGAATAATCGTAGAATTTATTCTGTTTATGAAGTCATTTATGCTTTCTCTATTGAATAGATTAACACTTTGATTATGTTTGGATTAATTATTTATCTATATTGATTTAATTCTTTGCTGCAATATCACTTCCTGAGTATATTGTCATCGTTGGAGTTTCTCAATAGTGATAATAATTTACGTATTTTAAAAGTGGTGAATGATTTTTCAAAGGGTTACATTTGGTTTAATCTTGGTTTATAAATCTATACCTTCCAATTGGGAATTTTGGGAATTGAGTTATTCAATGAATTAAGAATAATTAAAATATCATATTTGTGCAAGGGATTCCCGACGCTTTACTATTTGTTAAATTTGGGTACTTTCTCCATTAGTCACTTTGCTTCACTTTAATTTGCATTTAAAATTAATCTTTGTTCTCCATTAATTATTTAATATTTTTCTTTAGTTTCTTTGTTCCTTCTACTATTCTTTAAATTTGTCTCTCTGTGGAATCAACACCCCAAAACTGTACTACAACTATCGTGTTATTCTTTGGGCGTAATCACTACGTAAAATCATTGTACAATGAGGGATGAGCTTCATAAGCTCAGTGAATTAAATTTACTAGGAGTATTCAATTTGTATAAATAGCCTTTTATATTTAATCATTTATCTCTCATATGACTAGATAATAACATATAATTTAATATTTAAATAATTACTATCACATCATACTTCTATGTCTTTTTCTCACTGTAATTGTCTTTCTGTGAGAGTCATTTATCTACAAATAAAATAAATGCATAATATCCACAACATTTCAGTAATAAAATCAAGATGTAAAACAGATTCAATGCATGAATTATTATTAGGGAACATCTTCCCACATGTTGACATGTTTTTATTATCTTAGACCGGCCCCCTCCTGGTTCTTTTCTTTCCAGCATATACCGGTTGTCACGGTATTTATTTCCAGCATATACCAGCTGTCATGGTTTTTCCCTTTTTTTCTAGCGTATACCGACTGTCACGGTGTCCCTTTTATTCCAGTATATACCAACTGTCACGGTTTTTCAATTAGAAAGCCCCCCCTGGTTCTTTCTTTTATTTATTACACATGCGGATGAACAATGATATGAAATATGCATATGCACAATAATATCAAAAACAACATGAATTCAAATATTAAATTCAACTACTCTGTCTTTCCTCGAATTTCTACTTGATAAATTTTATCAATTTCTTCTCCTCATATATCACATCCATTTATTAACCATAACTCATCAAGAATTTATTTATCACCATCATTATTAAATCAACTCATTATTCTAATAATATTTCTTTTCACATAATAATTTTCTACTTGTCCAATATTCATATCATACCTATCAATTTAATTTTTATCTACCACCAAAGCATAAACTAATAATTTATTTTAATATTATCACTAGATATTTCATTTTTATTTAGATTACTTAAAGTAAATCTAACTCACCATGTAACACTTAAATGTGGTATATGGGTGAATAGTCTTGTGGATGAGTGATGCACGGCGGTAGGGTGGTGAGTGTGACGGAGGAGCGGTGAAAATGTGGTGGTTGGAGTGGTGTGTTGGTGGTTTAGTTAGCTTGGAGGATGAGTTTTGAGAGCAGTTGGTAGTGTGAGTGCGAGAGAGCGTAGCTTGAGTGCGTTTGAGCGCAAGGGTGAAAAATGGGTTTCTGAGTTGAGTGTATTTAAAAATCCTCATGTGCCTTCTGCCCTGAATACACTCGAGCGCATAATGAAGTGCCCTCGATTGCATGTGTGCGAAACGACTTAATGTATTGCACTCGCGTGCACTGGGGTGCAGGGCAAGAAGGTGCTCGAGCGCATGTGGTGTGCGCTCGATTGCATGACATATAATTTTGTTAAGAGCCAAAAGAGTTAATAGTAAAGAAATGAATAAAGGTAAAAAAAAATATATGAACGATACAGTCATACCAACTTGTAGTGGCCTCTGTACCACTAACCTCGATAGAGGCACTTGAGCTATATATTATGCAAGTGGAATTGCTCAAGCGCTCTTTATGGTAGTTTCAAAGCTACGTCATTTGAAGGAGGCACTTAGGACCCCCATCAGGTGGTTCTAGTGCCGTCGACAGCTGCTTTGTCTCCAATTTTGGTGCCTAGTCAATAAAATAAGGAAAAGTAGTATTAGTAAGTGCAAGATTTTTAAATTGAGGATTACACTCACTTGAAAGCTTGGGTGTGTTCTTGATGGTGTGCACAGCTCCATTAATATCTTTAATCAAGTTATTATCCTCTAGCCTAATGTCCAATCTCGTGTCAGCATGGCTGGGGATGGTCTCCAATGGAACAGTGTACTGGACTTTAGACACTTTTTTCACCAATACCTTGCAAGAAGCTCACATTATAACACTCATCATTAGTTTTAGTGGAGTCCAATGTATTAAATATTTTAAATTCTACCTCTTCATCATTTACTCTCATAGTGATAATGCCTCTTTTCACATTAATGTTTGTGTTAGTAGTGATCATAAATGGTCTCCTTAAGATGATAGGGAGTGGTACAGGCATATGGCATTCCTCCATGTCTAATATAATAAAATCAGCAGGTAAGATAAATTTACCTACTCTTACCAAAACATCCTCGAGGATACCTCTTGGTCGTTTGATGCTTCTATCAGCCAATTGCAAAATAATAGAGGTTGGTTGGAGCTCCCCTAAACCTAGTGTCTCGAATACACTGTAAGGTAATAAATTGACACTCGCTCCTAGATCCAATAATGCATGCTCGAAAAGCTAGTCACCTAGCCTGCACGGAATAGTAAAACTACCTGGATCTTTTAGTTTAGGTGGTAGTTTTCTTAATAGTACAGCACTCACCTCTTCAGTCAAGGCTACTGTCTCATGTTCCTAAAATTTTCATTTGTTAATGCATCAATCTTTTAAAAACTTAGCATGAGCAGGCAGTTGTCTTATTGCATCTAATAAAAGAATATTTATTTCTACCTTTTTCAAAGTTTCGAAAATGTCAATCATTTTAGTTTCCTTTTTAGGCTTCATTAACCTTTGAGGGAAGGGCGGAGGTGTATTTACCTTTTCCATCTCTCATACCTTAGATGTGGAGGCTTGGTCTGGAGATGCTTGGCCAATTAGGCGGAGGTGCCGATGATCTTACCACTTCTTAAGGTTGTTATAGCATTCAGTTGCTGGTGTCCTCTTGGATTAGGTAGTGGCTGGGCTGGGAGCTCTCACTGCTTTTTGGTACTCAATTCCTTGGCCAATTATCCCATTTGTACCTCTAGTCCTTGGATGGCTTGATCATGTTTTGCAGTGATTTGCTTCATTTCAGTCTGAAATTGCCTTGACTCTTCCATGAATTGTTCATGTTTATTCAGGATTTGTTGCTGCTGAGATACTAGTTCAGGCACAGATTGGGCTGCTGGTTGGAAGTTTCTTTGCTGCCCTTGATTGTTTTGATTGTTGCTCCATGAGAAATTTGGGTGATTCCGCCAGCCAGGGTTGTATGTGTTTGCATAGGGGTCGTTCTTCGGCGAATAATTGTTTGGTCCCACAAAGTTGGCTTGCTCATGATCTGCAGATGAATACAAGGAACATGTATTAGTATTATGATCAAATTGTGAGCAAATGGCACATACTTGGAGTGGTGTAACTGGTGGGTTAGTTGAGGTGTTTTGAGCGGCCATGGCTTTAACTAATAGATCAAGTTTCCTCTCTACAGCAGCTATTTGAGGAGATGATCCTCCATTTAGGCTTACCTCATACATACCCTTACTCTTGGTTATATGTCTACCTCGAGAGGAGAACTGCTGCGTGTGTTCACTTAGGGTTTCGAAGAGTTCCATCGCTTCTTCGTTGCTCTTTTCCATCAGTACTCCTCCACAACCTTAATCAGTAATATTTTTGTTAGAGTCACTCAAACCTTCATCGAAACCTTGTACCAGTTCGTCTTCGGGTAGGTTGTGGTGTGGGTACTTGAGTAATAGCTCGTTGAAGTGTCCCCAGGCCTCGAAGAATAGATCTTCATCTTTTTGTTGGAAGGATTGAATTTCCTTCCTCATTTGCCTTGTCTTTTGGGCTGGGAAGAATTTCCTTAGGAATTTGCTAGCCAACGCCTCCCAAGTGTGGATAGAAACTATAGGCAAAGAATTATACCATAATTTAGCATTATCTTTCAAGGAAAATGGGAAAAGAATTAACCTTATTCCTTCTTGGTCTAAGCCTCGGATGTGCTGGAATTTGCAGAGGTCGAAGAACTCTCGAATGTGCAAATGTGGATCCTCACTAGGTGTAACCCTAAAGTGAGTTAGTGCTCTGAGTATCTGTGGAGATATGTAATAGTTTCCTTCCGCCTCAGGTTGATATACAATGCACGAAGGTTGATCGAGGTTCTGTGAGATGAAGGATTGCTTCATCGGCCTCCACTCAGGTGTTTGCTGCTTGGCTATCTGTTCTGCCATTAGTATCTCTTCCTCGATTCCTCATTCTACCTCTTCCGAGTTATCTCTAAACCTTTGTCGGATAGTCCTCTCTAGCTCGGGATCAACGGGAAGGAATACTGGATGCTTGGATCGACGTCCGTGCATGAATCGGTGGTAGTTACGTAAGTGCAGCAGTCAAATACTGTTGCTCGGATGACTCTCTGCCTTAATTGCGCTCGATCACACAGGAGGGTGCGCTCGATCGCAAGTGGCACAGAAAACTCTCCTGGAGTACCTGAAACAGAGAAAAAAGGAAATTGATTAGGGTTTTAATGAAACAAAAAATAAGATAAACACAGTAATTAAGAATGGAATAGAATAAAAAGGAAATAACAATAATTAAACTAAATGAAAAATTAATTCTAAAAGAAATTTAGCGCAATCCTCGGTAACGGCGCCAAAAACTTGTTGTGACGATTATCTATCTAAATAAATATGCAAATAACTGTCCTAGTTTTACTTGCAAGTGCACAAAGTCAGTGGTAGCATAGTGTGTAAGTGCGAGATCATTTCCACAGGGATTGGTGAATTTCGTTTTAGAATTAGCTTCTTCAAGGTAAAAAGAGAAATAACTATTGATTGTGAGTAAATAACAATAATGAGAACATAGGACTACGATATCCACCACTAATTATACTTTCCCACTAAATAAGGTGTCAATGCTCTAGTCTTATCATGAATATTTAATGGTGGCCAACCTAAGGGCTTGGTCCACACCTTAGGCTATTGATCTCCTTATGCAATGAGTTAGGCATGGTGTATACTCTAACTCTTTTCTTTTTTAAGGGATTCAGCATGGGTGTATACTGAGTTGTTCCTTAAGAGAGCATGAGGGTTGTGGAGATCGACAACCACACGGGACCTAAGGCCTGGTCCGCTCCCGGTTTTCCATGTTGATTAACCTGGAAATCCGGTGTGGATATCTCTTGTTACTAATGTCGAACCCAGGACTCGGTCATCCAAATTGGTTCGACTAACTTATCCATACCACATGCATACGTTGATCAGACACACACATATTAGGAATTTAAATACAAACAGACATTAATCAAGTTAAATATTCTAACAAGGCTATAGCAAAGATAATCAATGAATAAATATGTGGAAAAGCATAACTAGGGCTTCAATCGAGCCCTATAGGAGTTTAGTTACACATGCTAGTTAAACTAAACATTCTAAACATAATGAAATAAAAACATAAACTAAAACCGAAGAAGACTCGGGAGACGAGTCGTCAATTCCTCTTCTAAGCTTACTACTTCGAATCTCAAAACAAATGGTATAGTTTATGTGTTTTACAGGGCTATTTATAGGGTCTTCATGGTGTCCCGAAACCCTAATTTCCTATTTGGAGTCTGGAGACTTCTTTCCATATCTGGCTCTGCTGCCTCTGGAGTAATTGCGCTTGAGCGTATGCGGGATGCGCTCGAGCGCATGTGTGCGCTCGAGCCTTCTTCAAGTGCGCTCGTGGGCTTGTGCGCTCGATCACAGGAGAGGTGCGCTCGAGCGCACCTTGCTGAATGGCAGACATGACTTTTGTTTCTAAAAGCTCCAATTTATCATCTTTTTGTCCAAGTCCTATGAAAAACACATAAAACACAAAAATGAAGTAAAATCCGTAGAAATAGATAAATAAAGAGCCTAACAAGTGTAAATTAAGGGGCTTAAATATGATTATTTAAGAACTTATCAGTAACCTCGAACCTACTCGCTTTAAATTATCACAAATATCAACAAAAGAGTCCCTATCCTGCCAGAGATATGAAATAATCTATTTGCATTCATAAAAATTCACTCATATTTCTTCAAACTGAAATGGTCAAATTCTTTGCCCCCTTTCAATTTTCCTCGGTCTATTAGCATCAAGCATTAGAGGAATATGATCAGAATAACTAGTATAAGAATGAGTCACCAATAATTAGGCTTCAAGGCTTCAAATCACTCTAGTTAACAGAAGTTACGAATCTATCTAATCATTCCCAGACATGCACATCTGGATACCGATTATTCGTCTAAGTAAACCATTTCCCATGATAACCCAAACCTTGAAACACACAATCGTCAATAACCTCCCTGAAACCTCGAATCTGAGTCTCTCGCCTTACAGATATTCCCTCATTTTCTGATGACCATAGGATCTCATTGAAATCACCCTTACACACCCAAGGGAGCGTACTTCGGGATTTAAGATATCAAAGTAGATTCCATGAATCTGATCAGTGTGAAGTAACTGTATTACCATAAAATCTTGTGAAACACTAATCTCCACCAACCTCTGAAATAATCACATCCACATGTGAATCTGAATAAGATTCCAACTGAGCTGATACTTCTCGTTTCCAAAAGAATGCCAATCCTCCACTACGTCCATGAGCTCCCACTACAATACCACAATCCATATCACATCTATGTTTCATATGATCCATCTCACTAACCCATGACTTGGTTACCATGAGAAAGGTCATGTTGGGATTCTCTCGCTTGATGACCTCACCAAGAGCTCACAACGCACGGGGTCGGAGACCCCATACATTCCAGCTCAAAAGTCTCATCTTGTGCTCCTGAGTGGTTTTGCCAACTTATTTTTCATAGTGTGAAAATCTGTAATCTCCATAGTCATCATTTCCCCCCTTTTAAATTTTTATCCACTGGTCCAATTTGACTCGCTTCAGTATCTTCCACTCCAATGGAAACATTAGGAACCTTTTGTTTCTGCTTTCCCTGACCCGACACAGTCCGATTGATATTTCTGCCCTTAATTCTCTTCCACTTTTTCTTTGAACCCAAACTAGCTTTTTTAGAATGATCATCTCTAAACTCTACCATCGCAACTAGGGCATCAATGAGTACCTCAGAACTGAACTCTTTTCCAAAAACAAGCACCTGTGTAATCACTCCCTTCTCCTTGCTCTTTGCCGGGTATTGAAGGTTTACTTTATTAGTACCTTGCTCAATTATCGTTACCTCTAAAATTGGTTCCCTGACCTATTTTCTTTTTAACCTAGCCTGAACTTAGGCGTCGTTTATCCCATCCTGAGACCAATTATCACTGATCCCAACCTGAGCCAAATTACCTTTCATCCCAATATAACTGTGTCACCATTCATCCCAATCTGAGCCTGACTGTTTTGCGACCCAATATGGTCCTGTTTATCTTTCTAACTAGCCTTTTCCTCGTCAACTAAATCCACCTGAATGCCCGAGCTTGGTAAATCAGAGGCTTTCTCTATAATGGACTGCTCTTGTCGTTGCCGGACCATGGGAAGCTGCTCCTTGGTTCCATGATCAGTTCCCGAATTCATGTCCCCCTTAAAACATTTTTGATCCTTTACCGGGCAATGACGATCAGATTTAACACGCAGCCAATCACCGTACTGCACTGTTTGACCCTTGTCATAAGAACAGTCACAATCTTTCAAAGTATAACCTAACTTACCACAACCAAAACAGAAATTTATCCACATCGAAATTTTATGATCAGGCAATTATACTCGCACTCCCTTACACAACGGTTTTATGATATCCGATTAGATACGCACGCGAAGATATATTATCTAGCCCATTCCCGATTCATCAGTCTTAACTCACTTGACAATACCTAGCCGCTCTCCCACACTATGACCCACAACCGCTGACATACAACTAGATGGAAGATTATAGAACTGTATCCAAAACCATGAGTGCTGAAAACTTAGCTCAAACGGTTGTACTATCCTATTATAGTCTTGAAGCAAGAACAGGTGTTTATCAAAGGACCACAGACCTGCATCAATAATCCAGTCTCTATTCTTAAGAGTATTGAATATTAACAAAAACAAGTTTTCTCCCAAATCCCTAGCCTCCACCCCCTTTATAGTTCTTCATATAGCTTTTATGGTGGTCATTAGGGTGTCCGCATTGAATGACCTCATGGTAAGAAGCCTCCTAACTAGCCCCAATGCCCCAAGACGAACCCCTGTCTCTACAACACTGGTTAGCAACACCAACGTATCCCCTTCATCCTCTATCAACCGAAATCCCTGCAGTTTAGACACTAGGTCCTAAATCATACATGGACTTCGAATCATTGTAAAGAAATAGAGTCAATTAGAGAGAAAACCAAAAACTCCCACGTATGAGGAGGATGACCTTGCATACAAAAGGGGAGAAGCTCACACAGGTGGCGGCTAAAAACCCTAGAGAAACCCTAGGGCAACCCGACTCCTGGAGAGGAAAAAAATACATATTAAGGATGCATGGTGTCCAGTATTCAAACAACTAACATTAGAATAAATGAATGATAATTATTTCCATTGCCTTTACAAGTTTTTTATTGCTGTAAAATTAAAATGTATAAGATCTTATCTTAGTAAAGAAACAATACAGAATCTTCAAAGGGATCTTGCTGTAGAGGTAACTAGCTTTGAAACAGTAATTAATATGAGAGAAAAAGAAAATATACCCAGCTGAAAAGAAAAGCAGATAGTGTGCTGGAATAAATGAATTTCATTAAATTTATGGAATTCCTTTTGTAATTCTATACTTGTTATGTTTGGAAAAAAAAATTATGTATTTCATTTGGAAATGTATTTACTATGGAATTGAGTTAGCATGCAAATTCTATCAAAATTGATAGAATTTACAAATGAATTTCACAAAATGAAGAGTAAAAAAGTTATATTGACTAAAATACTTTTTTTTTCTCTCTCACTTTCCCTCTTCCTCCCCTTGCCTCTCTCTTACGTCTTTTGAATTGTTTATTTATTCCAAACATTTTAAACATAACAATTTAATTGAATTCTACACATTAACATAAAAAACCAAATATAAAAATTCATTTCTAATGATTTTTATTTTCAATTCATTTGAAAATGAAATCATTTTCATTTTCATTTAGTTTCAAACATAACATTAATTATATACTTTCTCTATCCTATTTTGGTTGTCACCATTGAAATAACACAAACTTTAAGGAAATATTTTACTTTTTCACAATATTCTTTATTTATGTGGTGGAGAATAGGATCATAATCCTCTCTATTTGAAAATTGAAATTAAGTCAAGTTTATAGTGGGATTGAATGCCACATTATCAAATAGAGAATATTTAAATTCAAATTTGTTATGATGACATTCAAATTCAAACAAAGAGGATTGTGGTCCTGAAGAATAAAAGTGGTAGGTCTCACTAACCAAGCATGGTTGAGAATTGCTTGTTGTTTATATTTTACTTTTAGAAAGTGGACAAACAAATTGAGACATTTAATTTTTTTAAAAAGTAACCAAACAAATTGGAACGAGGAAGTATGTATAAAAAACAACTGAATTTCTCCATGGTTCTATTTGGCAGTCAGTTGTAGTTAGGTAAGTGCAAATGGACTTCATGCACTGCAAAAACGATTATACCCACAAAACTCCTAAACCTTTTTTTGTGCCAAATAGATTCCTCTAATAGTTTCAGTTGAATCAATTTTGTTGTTTTCCTTAAAACGTCAAATGATGACATTAAATGGCAGAATGAGAGTAATTATTCCCAGCTCGAAACCATTTTTCTATAATTCATTGAATACTTATTCCCTCCAAGCTAGTATTAGTTGGATTTAGTAACTTTTAGTTAAAATCTAAAAATGGCCAACCACTGCTTAAACTTACCTGAACTTAGAGATTTGGGCAAAGAGTTATTCAATGCAGTATAGAGTATTGTTCATATCTCTAGCATTTATGTGTGTCTTATATAAAAATTTATCTAGTGAATTCTATATGAATATAAGATAAAAGTATTGTAATAATCGGTGAGTATTGAAAAATTTATCTATTTGGGCAGAGATTATTTCATTTGTTGTTTTTTTAAGTTTTATTTGTTAGATTATGTATAACATAGTTATTGCTTAGTTAGTTTAATCCCACATTGGTTGTGTATATCTTTGGCTCTCTTATTGGCTCCTATAAATAGGATAGCTCACTTGTAAGTAAATCACATCATTCAATACAATTCTCTTCTTTGTATTGTCTCACTTCCTCTCTTAAATCTTTAACATGGTGTCAGAGCCTTCGTGGTTCTCGGTATATTAAGAGTTGAGTATGCTCTATGATTGCCACTATTAGTGGATCTTTCACATCAGAAAAACTTCTTGAAGGTTGTTGGTATATTAAGAGTTGAGTATGCTCTGTGATTGCCACTATTAGTGGATCCTTCACATCAGAAAAACGTCTTGTATATCCTTTTTATATCTGTCGGGTCACCACTATAGTCGGAGTCTCATTCTCCATCGATGTCATCTCAGCCGCTGCTCCATCAACATCACTATTCAACCGTTGACCGTTGACCGACGATCATATTTGACCAGATGGTAGAAAAAGATATTTTTCGTCATGTTTAGTCTGTATTGGATGGTACAAACTATATTGTTTGGTCTCAATCTATGCGAAGTTTCCTCAAAAGTCATAAGCTTTGGTCTTACGTGGTTGGTATTGTAGAGAAGCCAGTTAAAGGGGCTACTAAAACTAATGATGCTCTTTTCACTCGTCTCATTGATTGGAAAAGTAATCATCATCAAATTCTCACATGGTTTCGTAATACTACTATTCCATCTATTTCTGCCCTATTTGGTAGCTTTGATGAAGCTAAGGGTGCTTGTGATATGCTTGTTTCTCGTTATTCTGCTATTGATGGTGCTCAAGAATATCAGCTCCTGTTTGAGCTCTTCGGCCTGAAGCAAGAACCGAGGCAGAGTATTAATGATTTTCTTGCTCGCATACAATTCTTATGGAATCAAATTGATCTCTCTGATCCTATTTGGAAGGATCCTACAGATGCCAAAATGTATGCTGAACGAAAGGATCAACATCGTCTTCACCATTTTCTTCTGGCATTATGTGATGATTTTGAGCCTATTTGTGTGCAACTTTTACATCGCTCTCCTCTCCCTACTTTGGACAATGCTATCTTTGAACTTGTTCATGCAGAAAGTAGATCACAGACTATGCACTCTCAACATAGTCCTTCAGTGTTGGCTGCTCCATTATCTAGTTCTTCATCATTTCAGCTAAAGCATTCTGACAGGTTTGGTGCTCATTGACCTTCTCCTAAGCCTCGCGACAACAATTTCTGTCGTTTTTGTAAATGTCGAGGGCACACTATTGATAAATGTTGGCAAAGGGGAAGATCTAATGCTTCCACTGCAGCAGTTGCTCATCCTGAGAGCACTCTCTCTACAGTTGTTTCATATCCATCTGCGACTACAGCTTCATCTTCAGTTGCACTCTCTGACGAGTCATCAGGATCTACTGTCACCTTATCTGCAGCTGACTTTGAGGCAATAGTTAATCAGGTCATCCAGTCTCGTTCTGGTAGTGCATATTCCTTTGCCCTCTCAGTCCTGCCAGGTAATTCTGCCTCTTGGCTTTTTGATTCCGCTTGTTGCAACCATATGACACCTTTCCCAGCTTCATTTACTACATCTGCACCTTCACCTCATTCTTCATTCATTCGCACAGCTGATGGCTCCACTATAACTGTTAAAACTATAGGCACCATCAATAGTCGTTCTCTTTCTATTCCTGAAGTTTTTCATGTGCCAGAATTATCCTGTAATCTTCTATCCGTTGGGCAAATATGTGAACTTGGATATAGAATTGTCTTTGACTTTTTTGGTGTGAATGTGCAGGATCCTCGTACTGGTCAGACCCTTGGGACCGGGCATAGAATTGGGCGCATGTTCGAACTCTCATCCTTACACCTGCCCAACCTTCCCACCTCTAACGTCTCTGCTGCTGCCTCCTTGTCACCACCATCCCTTGCACTTTGGCATTCACGTCTTAGTCATGCATCTGCATCTCGGGTACAACTTTTAGCTTCAAAGGGGTTGTTAGGGTCAGTGTCTAAAAGTTATTTTGATTGTATTTCGTGTCAACTTGGAAAACAGTCGGCTTTGCCTTTTAATAATAGTGAGTCTCATGCTACTACTTCATTTGATTTAATTCATTCTGATGTTTGGGGACCTTCTCCTGTTGCTAGTATGAGTGGTTCACACTATTTTGTAATTTTTGTTGATGATTTCTCTCGTTACACTTGGGTATTTTTAATGAAATCTCGTTCTGAATTATTGGATATTTATTGTACTTTTGCTAAAATGATTGAAACCCAATTTTCAAAACCCATCAAAGCTTTTTGTTCTGATAATGCTTTAGAATATACTCAACATGCTTTTAAAGACATCCTAAAAAATTATGGCACCGTTCCTCGCTTGTCATGTCCTGGCACTTCACAACAAAATGGTCGAGCTGAACGTAAACTTAGGCACATTTTAGACATTGTTCTAGCCCTCCTCATTTTCACATCTGTTCCTACACCATTTTGGGGTGAAGCCACTCTAACGGCTATCTACACGATCAGTAGGCTGCCTACCCCTATCCTTGATAATTGCACTCCTTACGAGTGGTTGTTTGGTTATGTTCCCTCATACCACCATCTTCGTGTGTTTGGTTCTGCTTGTTTTGTTTTACTCCAACCTCATGAGAGCACCAAACTTGAGCCTCATTCTCGAATGTGTTGCTTTCTTGGATATGGAATTGAATAAAAAGGCTATCGGTGTTATGATCCTGTGTCTCGTCGTCTTCGCATCTCCCATCATATAGTTTTCTGGGAGCATAGACTATTTCATGAAATTGGCAAATTCAGCATACCATCTTTTCCTCCTTTTACCACACTTATGGAGCCTCCTATTTCTCCTACTCACACTAGTGATGTCTTGCCCGAGTCTCCCTCACCTAATACTCTCGATTCCACTCCACCTGATACTCTCGACGTCACTTCACCTGAGCCCCCAGGGTCTGTTACGTATGAGGATCATGTTCACACTTCCTCTCCAGACCTTCGCCGATCCACCAGAGTAAGATCTCTTCCATCCCATCTCCAGAATTTTCATTGCTTTCATGATTTAGCTACTTTACATGAGCCCCACTCCTATCGTGAGGCTTCCACTAACCATTTTTGATAGACTGCAATGAAAGAGGAACTTGATGCTTTACACAAGAATAATACATGGGATTTGGTTGACTTGCCTTCTAGAAAGTCTGTGGTTGGCAGTAAATGGGTTTACAAAATTATGACTTGTTCAGATGGTACTGTTGACAGGTACAAGGCTCAACTTGTTGCCAGGGGTTTTACTCAAGAGTATGGTGTGGACTATGAGGAGACCTTTGCTCCAGTTGCTCATCTATATTTTGTGCGTGCTTTGCTGGCTGTTGCAGCCTCTCGCCATTGGTCACTTTTTCAAATGGATGTTAAAAATGCATTCTTTAATGGTGATCTTAATGAAGAAGTCTATATGCAACCACCTCCTGGACTATCTAATCCAACAAACAAGGTATGTCGTCTTCGTTGAGCTCTATATGGACTTAAGCAAGCTCCTCGAGCATGGTTTGCTAAGTTTAGCAACACTTTGTCTAGCCTTGGATATTCCATCAGCTCCTATGATTCAACCTTGTTTGTTCGCCGACAGACTGAGGCGTCATACTTCTTCTATTATATGTTGATGACATAATTATCACCGGGGTGATCCCATTGGTATTCAGGAATTTAAACAGTTTCTCAATCAACATTTTGAGATGAAAGATCTTGGTCCTCTCAGCTATTTTCTTGGTCTTAAGATTTCATCTTCTTGTGATGGTTATTATTTGACAGAAGCCAAATATATCTCTGATATGCTTTCTAGGGCAAATCTCACAGACAGTAAGGTTGTTGACACACCAACTGAGCTTAATGCTCGTCTTACACCCCATGATGGTGAACTTCTTCGTGATTTTACTTTATATCGACATTTGGTTGGCAGTCTTGTCTACCTTACTGTTACTCGACCTGATATCTCGTATGCTGTCCATCAGGTGAGTCAGTTTATGGCTGCTCCTTGCTCTACTCATTTTGCTGCTGTTCTTCGCATCCTTCGTTACCTAAAGGGGACATTGTTTCATGGGCTCTTTTTCTCCTCTCAGTCTCCTCTTCAGTTGTGTGCTTATACCGATGCAGATTGGGCAGGTGATCCTACAGATCGTCGTTCTACCACCGGTTATTATTTCCTACTTGGTACCTCTCTTATCTCTTGGCGTAGTAAGAAACAAGCTGTTGTTGCTCGATCTAGTACAGAGGCAAAATATCGTGCTTTAGCTGACGCTACTTCTGAGCTTCTTTGGTTACGATGGTTGTTACAAGATATGGGTGTATCACTTTCTGCTGCCACTCCTGTATACTGTGACAATAGAAGTGCTATTCAGATTGCTCATAATGATGTGTTCATGAACGGACCAAACATATTGAGATTGATTGTCATTTTGTCCGTTATCATCTCCTTCAAGGCTCCCTATAGCTTCATTCTGTCACATCCAAGGATCAGCTCGCAGACATCTTTACCAAGTCACATCCTCCAAGGCGTTTTCGTGATCTTGTTTTTAAACTCAAGTTGGTTTCTCATATTCCACCTTGAGTTTGAGGGGGGCTGCTAGATTATGTATAGCATAGTTATTGCTTCGTTAGTTTAATCCCACATTGGTTGTGTATATCTTTGGCTCTCTTATTGGCTCCTATAAATAGGATAGCTCACTTGTAAGTAAATCACACCATTCAATACAATTCTCTTCTTTGTATTGTCTCACTTCCTCTCTTAAACCTTTAACATTATTAATAAAGTGATATTATATACAAATAATATAATGATTAATTTGATTAAAATATAAGTATGCACTATTTCATTACTCATATAAAAAATGGGATAAAGAACCCAAAGTTTTAACATTAATTGAAAGTATACAAATCCAACAAACAACCCATTAATTGTGAAAATCAAATATAGGATCTTGTAGACCCAAAGTTTTAACATTGACCACTTAAATCAAGACCTAATCAGCTTCATTTATGCTCTCGTTGCTATTAATTGAATCGTGAGCTACTGCAATGCCCCTTGTCAAGGGCAAGGGTTAATACTAGAAGTTGAATGCGGCTACTGTACTTCCCTTTTTCAGCGTAGCCAAGGGCAAAATAGACATGTAATGATTAGATTGTTATTAGAAAAATACTTCAGGAAAATTTATCGAAAATGTTGAAATTTAGCTCTTAATATATGATTTTTTATACATCAACAGAGAGAAATAAAATCCAAATCTCTAATATGGAGAACCCAAGAGTTATTACAAGATCAAAAAACCCGGATCCAATTTATGATATTTTATTTTTATATGAAGTTGCATATAATTCTTTGTGTTTATTTATCATGAATTACATAAGCACCATTTATATACCTATGTATGGAACCATATATCTATAAATGGACTCTATACCAGCAGTTACTTGATGAACAACAAATCCTCAAATGCGCGCTTTTCTGTCATGGTCAAGATAATTAATTGAATTATATATGAAACCTAATTTATGGCTAATTACCATATGAGTAACTATGAACTTTTAACTAATTTTTGACACAAAATAAATTAGGCTTAATTACAAAAAATATTTTGTAGTTGATTGCATTTTAAAAAAAATATCTCGAGCATTTTTTATGGTAAAAAATAGAATGTGGTTGATTATATTTTCAAAAAATACTGTGCCGATTTTTTTGTAGCAAAAAATACTTTGCAGTATGTTTCTGTTAGCAAAAAATACTTTGTGGTTTACTAGAAGAAACATACCACAAAGTATTTTTGGTTTAAAGAAACATACCACAGAATATTTTTTGCTAACAAAAACATACCACATGATATTTTTTATCATAAAAAAAAAGACTCAGCGTATTTTTTGAAAATGAAATCAACCACATGATATTTTTTGCCAAAAAAATCTCGAGATATTTTTTAAAAATAAAATATAATTAACCACGTTGTACTTTTTTAATTAAACTAATAAATTATACATTAATTGAAAGTCATTTAATAAGAAACTAAATATGGCAAAGAACATTAAATGTTCTGTTACGAAAGTAAGTACTCTTTAGTTCCATATTAGAACATATTTGCTTGCTCGAATAATCCATAAGTTCAAGGAAACCTCTCTAGTTTTACACCTCAGTTGTCAAATAACATAATTACTCCTATGCAGGGATCCAATACATATGCATAGTTTGTTGAAGTGAGAGAAAGAAATTCTTATTTATCACATAATGCATCGTTCAATGGTATGAGAGAAAAAAATTCTTACCAACGAACGTTACATCATGCATTGGGTCCACTAAACCCGTCAGACAAAAATTTATCTATTATTAATAAATAAAATTTATCAATATCCGACTCGGCATTTGACTGAAATTTCATTGAAACATTTAAAAAAGCGCATTACCTTAAAAAAAACCAATATTTAGCAAAACTTAAATTGGAAAGTGCTTCCATTGATGGAGGGGCATTAAAGTCATAGCACAATACGAATACCCTCCAAATTTCATACTCCCTCTCTTTTCAGTCTGACCCACCTTACTTAACATGGCCCACCAAAAATACATCCCTCTATGTTTCTATCGTCCAATTGTCCCTAATAAATGGTCACTCTGGTTCAGATTCTCATCGACTATGCTTTAATACAAATCACACTTGCAAAATCCAATGCGTTCACATATTTAAAAAGAATAAAATAGATGTAAGAGCCTTATATGTCTTTGGTTCTCAACATTTTCGATAAATTTTCCTGAAGTATTTTTCTAATAACAGTCTAATCATTACATGTCTATTTTGCCCTTGGCTACGCTGAAAAAGGGAAGTACAGTAGTCGCATTCAACTTCTAGTATTAACCCTTGCCCTTGACAAGTCATCAATGGCTAATAATCGGCCACGTATACACTTTGGTCTCCCCCATTTCACTTTAAAAAGGACATTGGTTTTCACTTTCATTCTACTAAAAAACAGTAAACCACTCTTCCTTTCTTGAGCTCCCCCTCTCTCCCTCGCCTCTCTCTCTCTCTCTCTCTCTCTCTCCCTTCCCCTCCCTTTCCCTTACCTTCCCTCTCCTCTCTCTCTTGCTCTTGCATGGAGTACTTTGAGACACTCTTCAGAGAGGAATTTCCTATCCTTTCTAGCATTTTCTATGATAATAATCCCATTAATGGGTCTCCTCATCTTTTCAACCCGTACCATCCTACTTACCATTTTGATCAAATTTCAGTTGAAGGGTCCTCAAAAAATCCTTTTTTTGGAATCCCATCATCATCTACATACTTAGATCCTGTAGAAGATTATTTTACAAATGGGGTTTCTTCAACATATGATTATAATAATTTTATTCCCTCTAATATCCCTTATGTTCTTGATACTGTCAATGGTGGTACTACTCTTTCGCATGGCTTGCAGGAAAATGGCTATAATTGGGATTTTATTAATCCTAATCAAAATCAAGAGCTGATAAATGGAGTTAATAGCATTACTTATGATCACAATCAAACGGCCCAGATTTATAATCAGGCTATGATCAGTTTTCAAGAGTTCGGATCTGGGAGTAGTACTGCTTACAAGCTACCAGCAGATGAGTTCTCATTTATAAATGGACAAAAAGGATATCAAAAGAAAGCTCATGATGATCAGAAGAAGAGTGAAACCAGGCATAGGAGAAGAGCAAGCAAATCTCAAAAGAAGGTCATGATCAAAGGCCAATGGACTGAAGACGAGGACAGGTAATATATATATATATATATATATATATATAATTTTTCTTTGGGGTTTTGCAAACTAACAAATGTTCTGTGTTATACTTTTTTTTTTCTTTTGACCTTTTTTAGGGGTTTTCATATTTGGCTTATCTATAATTATTTTCAAGTATTAAATAAATTTGATGATATAATTAAATCTATGCTTTGTAGGCTCTTAGTGCTCTTGGTAGCAAGATATGGAACAAAAAGATGGGCTATGGTTTCTATGAATATGGAGGGAAGAATAGGAAAACAATGTAGGGAGAGATGGCACAACCATTTGCAGCCTGACATCAAGGTTTTTCTTCTCTTCTCTCTTTCTCTCTCTGCTTATAACTTATATATCTACCACTTATAAGTATATATTTCTTATTTGTACATTTTGCTCTCCCTCTATATACACATATATATTCAATATGTATCTTATTTTGTTAAAAATTAAATTTGCACAAAGAGTCCATCAACATGCATAAACACATAGAGATGAATATATACATTATATCAAATAATTAGATTTTTTGCTTCCAGATTTGATCTTTTAATGAGTTGCATATACATACATGAATATTGTTCATATATTTATTTCTTCATAGAAAGACTTATAAATAATATTTTATTTGACACGCGTCACTGAATGCATGGAAATTATGATGTTATATTTTCTGTTAGTATTATATGTTTGTTGACGCGTTTGGTAAAATATATAAACACTTACCTTGTTAATCGTTTGTCGTTATACGCATAACAACACATTGACATGCATGACAATGAATTATATGTGTTGGACCAAGATATTTTGAATTAGATCCTAGGGTAAATTTTGAAATTCCTAGATTAACCTTTTATATCGTTGATTTTGCGTCTAAAAGAATTATTTTTTCCATTCATCCGACATTTACACATGCCATTTTGATACATTAAACATCTTATATTTAATATATGTATGTATGTATGTATGTATGTATGTATAAATTCATGTGATTTATTTGAATTAAGGTTTAATTTTCATTCAATCTAGGGTTTTTTTCTTTAGTTGGACCTTACTTTCAATAGTGTAAATTGTAAAATACTAAAGGTGAATTTTGTTATCATTAATTTTATGTGTAAAGTGATAATTCCTTTTAATTTAGTCATCTTTTCTTCTTATGATGACACTACTATATATGTTTATTCTAAATCCATGTTAATTATTTACATGAACTAATTGAGGTTTATTTTTCAAGCTATTAATTTTTTATAAAAAAATATTATCACATGTTTTTTTATACACCAATACAACTAGTTAGTCAAACCAATAGTTAAATGAATTTAATTAGGATTTATTAGTGTTTGATGTTAAAAAATATTACACTAATTTTGTGCATGTCCTATAATCCAATGTAAATGAGTAAGTATATATACTCAATTTTTTATACTATTCTCTTTATATATTATACTCCCTTTATTCCAAAATTATGCGTCACAATTGTGATTGGCATACATGTTTTAAAAAAAAAATTAAATGTTGAATTTAAAATTGAAACTTTCTTTTTAAAAATTGTATCTAACAAAATTCATCAAATTAAACCTTCGAAATATTATAATGTAAAGTTAAATATAACATTAGAAATTGAAAACTTAAATTCTTTTGACTTTTTTACTGTAACATTTGTTATGCACTAAGTTGCAAGAAATTTTATTTAGAGTTGGAGATAGTAAATTTTTGCATCAATAACTTAAAGTCTCAAGAATCATGAACTATTTTATATATATATATGTGCATATGTGTATGTTTATTTATTGTACTGTATAATGGTTATATATACAAATTTGCAGAAGGAACAATGGACGGAAGAAGAAGACAAAATATTGATTGAAGAACATAAGTTGGTTGGCAACCGTTGGGCGGAAATCGCTCACAGCCTTCCTGGGCGAACCGAAAACATCATTAAAAATCATTGGAACGCAACGAAGAGAAGGCAATCATCAAAACGCGGCAAAGGTATCAACACAACTCCCAAATCCAGTCTCCTTCAAAATTACATCAGGAGCATCTTGGCTACTGCTTCTCCCTCAACTTCTTCTTCGAAGTCTTCATTGTCGTCGAAGAAGAAAACAACAAATATCCGAAACAATAAAGGGAAAATTGTATTAACAAAGCCAGCATCAACACCAGAACCCGCAGCTAACTATTATCACGCGTCGCCGCCGCCACTGTCACGTCAACAAACAGTTGTTGATCATATGATTATTAACTGCAACATGAATCAGCAAATGGTGCAAGAGAGCTTAGCTGATCAGCATTACACTTCACTAAACTTGCAAGTCTCTACAGCTACAAGCATGATTGCTGGTTCTAGGTCTGGGTCGCGTTTTGAGTCGTGTTTGGGTACGGGTTCGATTGTGGATGAGAACAACATTAACGTATGCTGCATGGATGAGATTGATGAACTGATGACTTTTGAAATGGATAATTGGATGGCGATAAACAAAGAAATGGACTTGGGGGAGATGATGGTGTCAATGGGAATCTTATAATTAATTGAGGTCTTTGTGATTGGTCTTAATATTAAAGTTTAATATGATTTTAATTCTTGCTTTTGAAAGGTTAGGTTTGACGAGAAATTGAGTGTGTTGTGTGTAAAGTACAGTGGTGGTGTGGGATTGTTATTGTGTTGTGGGGTCATTTTCTCGTGACTTGAAAAGGTGTGTTTGGTTGGTTTGTTTGTTTCTTTGTGATTTGCTTGTGTTTAATTAGTGTTTGGTTTGAAATACTTGTATTCCCATCTTTTGTATGGAAACTTTGCAATGGAGTTCATGTTTTTGTATTTCTCTCTCTATATATTCGAAGGATTAGATAAACAATAAATTATTGTATATTTCGGATCCGATGAAACAACGTGTAAATACACCATCTCTGTAATTAATGGGGTCTATCTATGGAGTTTATATAGATCCACATTTGGAGATTAGATCTTATCAGTTATGTGAGAGAACAAATTTGCACAGTTTTAGGAAGTTTAAAACATGCAATAATTTCTCAAATTCAAATGGTAAGTCAAATCAAGATAAACATATAGTGAAGTGTAAATTTTGGGTTTAATTACTTATTGAGTGCAAATAACTTCCTAAGGAGTATTTATTCCGACTTTTACTCGATACATATAAATGAAACAATTTATATATACTTGATACCAAAGATCTAAGTATATATCGGTACCCTAGAAAAACATTTGCAACTACATGAACGTTATGATTAATAATGACGATGCTTGAAAACTGATTAAAACATGTTTAAATGAGTAAGTATGGGTTGGTGCAAATGAATAAGTATATGTAAACCGAGGTTCAAACCCAAGACGGAGTGAATTAAGTTTTTAAAAACTTTGGCTAATTACTTGCAAGTTTATAAAAACAATTAAATGCACAAAGCATGCAAACAGGTAATGTGCTTTTAAGTAAAAGAGTTTAAGGAAGAGAAAGTACAAACTCAGTTAACCTCCTTGAAGTAATCCATTAAAACTTTTAGTCGTACAACTTCACGGGTGTTGTACAAACGTTACAACCAATCCCTTCCTCACAAAAACTATTCCCTTCCTTGCGGAAGCTAATCCCTTCCTTATAGAAGCTTACAAAGAAGTGTTTAATCCTAAACACTCTAAGAGTTATTACAACTATTTCCCTTTTACAATAAATAAGATTTACTGTAAAGAAAATGATACAGAGATAGTAATAAGTGCTTTTACAAATGAAAAATATCTTTATTTTAAGAATAAGCTTGAAGAATGGCTCAACAATATATTTTTCAAAGCTTTTGAGAATTAATGAGCAAACTTGTGTATTGAATGTGTTTTCTTCTTGTTTTAAATGCTCATTGAAGTGGGTTTATATAGTCTTGAATCAATATGGCCGTTAGACACTGACTTAGTAGGTTTGGTGCATTAAAAGCTAAAGTCTCGCGTCTCAAACGGTCATATTTTCGAATTATCAGTCGACTGGGTCAAGTGAAAAACTTCACTTTTAGGCTATGAGGGAGTAATAGTCGACTCGGTCCTAAGTACCAGTCAATTGGGAACTCACTGTCCCAGTTGCCAGTCGACTGGGTGTTTTACACCAGTTGACTGGTATATTAAGCCAGTTGACTGATTTGCCCTTCAACCCAGTTTTTCATGTATTAAAAATGTTTTTGACTTGTAAATATTTGTATTAATAGTTTTGTCAAAAATCTTTTGTAACATGAGCCATAGGTCAAGCTAAGTATTTGAACATGAGAGATTTACAGTTGTTTTCGATACCTTAATGCCTATTCTATATCTTTTGTCTTGTCTTGGCATCTGAAACTGGTTGAGTTCTTGCATCTTGTTTCTTTGCTGAAAGCTTTTACCGCTTAAACACTTAGATAAAACTGTTAGTACAATTAGAGTAGTGTTTTGTCATTATTAAAATCAAATAAGGGTCAACAATCTCCCCATTTTTGATGATGACAAAACTAATGAGAGAAAACAATTTTAAAAACTAAGTGTTGGGCTTTTAGAAAAAATTGGGCAGAGTTTCCTTTGTTTTTCGGATAAAACCAAACTGTTAAGCAGTTTAAATGCAGTTTATAATCAACCCAACCAAGCAAAGTAAGACAGATTTATATTCATCATTGTCTTCGGAGCAATGCTCCCCCTAAATATATGCTCTATGATAAGTTTACATTGAGTTTTTCTCTTTTTTTCATTTTTCTCTCCCGTTTTGACAACAATAGAAAAGGGGGTTTAAACTAAAAAAAATAAGCAAGATAAAAATTACAGCTATAAAGATAAGGTAAAAATAAATTTTAAAAACTAGGCATGTTTTAGAATTGGTAAGACTTCCCGGTAGAGTCAGAAGTTTTCACACTCATATTAACAGTTAAGGCATATAGATAAGCAGGAACATTATGAGATAAGCAACCATATAGCATAAAAGTAAGATATATATATGAGCTAAATGCTAAAAGCGTAAATCAAAGTGACAATGTATATACATCCATCTAATGTGAGCTTACAGAAAGCTTATCTGAGTACAAAATATGAATGAAAGCTGAATGTTCGTGCTACAACCATCTAAGAGCTATATATACATAAAAAAAAGTCAAATAAAAAGCTCAACGAGTGGGAGAATCGAAATTGTCTCAAATAAGATCCCGAAGCTCAACCAAGAAGCCCTCTGTGTGCTCTCAGTGCAGCTCAAAATCGTCACGAAGTGTGCGGAGGTCACAATGCATGGAATCAACAGAAGAGCTCAAGCTCTGGAACTCGGACTGCATGGATAGCTGGAGTCTCAAAATAGCCTGTAGTAGATCATCATACCCAGCCTGACTAGCACTAGAACCACCATGTTATGGTGCTCGATCATCAGTATCCATAGTAATGGGAGGAGCTGCATCACCAAGAACCTCATCATCTTCCTTGCTGCTGTCACCCTCTCTAATCCTTATGTTCTTCTTGGCATTAGAGTAGATCAATTCATCGTGGATAGTGCACCCTATCTTCTTAAAAAAAACATTAATGATGTCATTGGGGCCGATGTCTTGAGCCTGAGAGGCAGGAAATGGGACCCGAAAGTGTTGGAGGATAAATGTGATGAGCATCCCATAAGGAAGGGGCCCGAAGTCACTAGCTTCGTTGTTTATCATGTTGACGAGCAGTAGGGGGTAGATATTGAAGTGGTGTCCAGTTTTGAGACACCAAATCAATACTACGTCTATCTTCGAGAGATAGCCCCGACTCCTAAGTTATGGATGGATGGTATAACTCACGATAAGATTGAACAACTTTGAGTCGAGAGGCATATCACTACATGTGTGAAATGTAGTGGGACTAAAGATGTAGTTAGGGTCTCTCCTAACGATCTGGCATGCTTCCTTATAATCGAAGTTGTCCAGTCATCCGTCCAGACTCCATTGGATCTCTCTCACTGGGATCCTCAGAATGCTGACCAGGAGGTTAGTGTTCACCTCAAACTCCATGCCCATTGCACTAGTTTTGAATCAAAGAGCCAGTGGACTAGGCTTCACCAAGTTTGCGTAGAATTGGTGAATAAGGCATAGGTAGCACTGTTGGTGAATCTTGACAAGTGATGTCAAGTGCATTATCTCAAAATGAGGTAATATGTCAAAATTTGCATGACAGATAGAATCAAAGTCAACGAATCTACCAATCATGATCTTTTTGTGCCGAATAACGGAGTTATACCTTTTTTTGGCGGTTGGACTCTAGAAGAGTAAGTCGTTGAGCTCAGCCCTCGCTTTTTTGTTCAAGACACCCCCAAGCTTTTTTTTTTGGCATCCGGTGCCGTGGATTTCTTGGACCGTGGCCTTGTATGTGCATGAGGTCCTCCAACGGTGGTTTTGATCGAAATTCTCTCAGATATTTGGAAGAATGTGCTTTTAGGGAGAAATTTGAGAGATTTTTGGGAAAAACATATTTTTCAACCGTGGAAAGTTGAAATGAAGGTGATGGGGGATTAGATTAAGGATTCTATGGAGTGTTTTTGTGAGATTGTGGACAGAAATTAGAGATTTTCTAGAGAGAGAAAGCTTAAGGGTTTTGAAAATGGCGTGAAAAACCTGAAAAACTGAAGCAACTATTTATAGAATCGCGATGCCAGTTGACTAGGTTAGGGCACCAGTCGACTGGGTCTTTCATAATTTGGAAATTTTTTACATACTAGTCGACTGGGTCGAGACACTAGTCGACTAGGTAAACTGGCAGAGATATACCAGTCGACTAGGTCATCCATACCAGTCGACTAGGTAGGTTACCAGAATTTCAAATTTTGGCTCCAAACAAAATCTTGTGCTACCAGTCGACTGGGTACTTAGACTAGTCGACTGGTTGAAATGGCAGTGTATTACCAGTCAACTGGAGTCATCTTACCAGTCGACTGGACCCTTTAAGAAACTTAAAGAAAAGAAAAACTCAAGCTTAGAGTTTTGGCACGAATTTTGCTTATCTATGCCATATTGAGTGAGAGAAATATTAAATAAGGTTTAATACTCATTCATTAGATGTCAAATATGCATATGATGAATGTTGATGCAATCAAACATACAATTTATCATGGTCTATTAAGCCTATCAATAGTCTAATCTTATAAAAACTAACTTCACTTAAGGGTTTTGTAAGAATATCAGCTATTTGATCATCTGAAAGAATGAATTCTAGTATTATATCACCCTTTTGAGCATGATCTCTTATGAAATGATGTCTAATTTATATGTGTTTAGTTCTAGAATGCTGAATAGGGTTTTTGGTTAAGTTGATAGCACTGATGTTATCACAATGAATTAGAATATCTTTAAAGTTCATGCCATAGTCTTCTAGTTGTTGTTTCATCTACAACCCTTATGCACAATAACTTCTGGCTGCTACATATTCCGCCTCAGTGGTTGATAGCGCAACCGAGTTTTGTTTCTTGGAAAACCAAGATGTTAGCATTGCACCTAAGAATTGGCATGTTCCACTAGTGCTTTTTCTATCTAGTCTACACCCCGCAAAATCAACATCTGAATATCCTACAAGCTCAAAAGATGAATCTCTAGAGTACCATAATCCTAGGTTTTGAGTCCCTTATAGATATCTAAGGATTCTTTTTACTGCAATCATATGTGATTCCTTAGGATTAGCTTGAAATCTAGCACACGTGCATACACTGAACATTATATCAGGTCTACTTGCAGTTAAATAAAGTAAAGCTCCTATCATCCTTCTATAAGTTTTAGTGTCTACACACTTACCTCCTTCATCAAGGTCAAGTTTTGTAGAAGTGCTCATAGGAGTGCCAATTGACTTTGAGCTTTCCATCCCGAACCTTTTTAATAGGTCATTGGTGTATTTTGATTGATTGATGAAGATGCCTTATTTTAATTGTTTGATTTGAAGTCCAAGAAAGTTGGTAAGTTCTCCCATTATGCTCATTTAAAATTCACTTTGCATGCACTTAGCAAACTCTTGACACATAGATTCTTTAGTAGCCCCAAATATGATATTATCAACATATATTTGGACTAGTAGTGTGTCGTTTTTATGAGTTTTTGTGAAAATGGTTGTGTCTATTTTTCCTCTTGTAAAATTATTTTCAATCGAAAACTTACTTAGTCTTTCATACCATGTTCTTGGAGCTTGCTTTAACCCATATAGAGCTTTAGAAACTTACAGACATGATTTGAAAGACTAAGATTTTCAAATCCAAGAGGTTGCTCAACATACACATCTTCTTCTATAAAGCTATTTAAAAAGACACTTTTTTTACATCCATTTGGAATAACTTAAACTTGTTAAAGCATGCAAAGGCTAATAACATTCGAATAGTTTTTAATCTAGCTACAGGAGCATAGGTCTCATCAAAGTCTATTTCTTCTTCTTGATTATATCCCTTAGCAACTAGTTTAGCCTTGTTCTTGGTTACTATTCCATTTTCATCCATCTTATTTCTAAATACCCATTTAGTTCCTATTATAGTATAATTCTTTGGTCTAGGAACAAGATTCCATACATTGTTTCTTTCAAATTGATTTATTTATTCTTGCATAGCATTTATCTAATAAACATCCTTCTCGGCTTCTACAAACGTCTTAGGTTCTATTTGAGATAAATAAGCTACATGATAGGAGCTTAAATATTCATATTTAAGCCCCTTAATTTACATTTGTTAAGCCCTAGTTTATGTTATTTTAGTCCATTTTACTTCATTTCTGTGTTTTACATGGATTTTATAAGTATATGAAGAAAATGAAGCATTTTGGAAGCTTTTGGAGCTTAAAAGGAAGAAAACTGGAAAACCTAGAGCAGATACTGTCTGGAGTGCGATTGAGTGCACCTTCGTCTGGAGTACGATCGAGCGCACTAAGAAGGGCGATCGAGCGCAATCTTATGATCGAGCGCACTCTGCTCACGATCGAGCTCACACGTACGACACTGAACAGTAAAACGACATCACCTATTTTGGAAATTAGGGTTAGGGCCCTATTTTGGAAATTAGGGTTTCCAAGTGTCCTTAGAACCCTATAAATAGACTTGTAAAACACAGAAAACATATCTCCCATTTGACAAGCATATATTCCTTTTAGTTTAACCTTTTGTTCTAGATTCGAAGTAAAGAGCTTAGGAGAGGAATTGACGACTCGCCTCCCGAGTCTTCTTCGGTTTTAGTTTTCTATTTTCATTTAATTATGTCTAGCATGTTTACTTTACTTAGTATGTGTAACTAAACTCCTATAGGGCTCAATTGAAGCCCTAGTTATTCTTTACCACATATTCATTCATTGATTATCTTTGCTATAGCCGTGTTAGAATATCTAACTTGATTAATAGCTGTTTATATTTACATTCCTCATATGTATGTGTCTGATCAATGTACGCATGTGGCATGGATAAGTTAGTCGAATCAATTTGGATGACTGAGTCTTGGGTTCGACATTAGTAACAAGGGATATTCACACCGAATTCCCGGGTTAATCAACATGGGAAACCGGGAGCGGACCAAGCCCTAGGTCCCGTGTGGTTACCTATCTCCACAGCCCTCATGCTCTCTTAAGGAACAACTCAGTATACACCCATGTCGAATCCCTTAAGAGAGAAAAGAGTTAGAGTATACGCCATGCCTAACTCGTTGCATAGGGAGATCAATAGCCTAAGGTATGGACCAAGCCCTTAGGTTGGCAACCATTAAATATTCATGATAAGGCTAGAGCACTGAAACCTTAGTTAGTGGGAAAGTATAATTAGTGGTGGATATCGTAGCCCTATGATCTAATTATTGTTATTTAATCACAATCAAATCACTATTTCTCTTTTTAACTTGAAGAAACTAGTTCTACAATGAAATTCACCAATCCCTGTGGAAATGATCTCACACTTGCACACTATGCTACCACAGACCTTGTGCACTTGCAAGTAAAACTAAAACGGTTATTCGCTTAATTATTTAGGTGTATAATCACTCCAACACTACACAATTGCAAATATTTCTAATAGATGAATGAGTTCTTACCCCTTATGAAGGATCACCAATCACTTGATCGATTGGATGATAATTTACATACCTCTAATCTTTGGGAAGACTATCCTCTTGTTGACTTATAGATGGTTGATCAAGATTGAGAGCTTCTTCCTCTTGACTTGTTTGAGTTAGGCTTTTCTTTGGGTCAACAATGGGAGTAGGTGTTTCCATTCTTAGAATAAAATCTGCATCATCTTTGAAAGAGACTACTCTACTACTGTAATACCCGTATTTGTAAAGCAAGGACAAAGAAATAATTTAATAAATGTTACATGAAATTAAAATAATATATTTACGCAAAGGATTTAGTATTGAATAAAATAATTCTTTTGAAAAAAAACTGGACTCATGGAAGCGTAGTTACAAAGAAAAAAAATTTCTTGACGTCCAGTGTGAAAAATAAAAGAAAGGAAAAAAAGAAAATAAAAAAAAAAAATTTTCCAAAAAAAAAAAAAACCTGCTGCCAAAAATTTGTTAAACCAACCTTGCATGTCCTCCACATTTTTGAAACGTGGAGGCTCTGTATTTTGCTAAAGTTGCAGTGTTGTGCCAAAGTTACATTTTTTCTTTTATATATACATATAAAATGCAAACACAAATTTTTACTTACCCAATTTTGTTTATTTTTTTTCTTCAAATCACTCGTTTTCTTTAAACACATGGGGACCCAAAGAAAGAAAAAAAAAAGCAAAATTTTGAAACGGTTTACTACGGAATTTCATAGAGAATCACAAAAAACTATCAAAAAAATATAAGGTAATAATATAGTGTTTATTTTTGAATTTTTAGCATTCATGAAATTTCCCCGAATTCAAAGTGGAAATTTTCAAATGGTGTGATTTATAACGAATTGAAGAATAAATTAGAAATTTAATATAAATATGATGTCAGGTGTTGAAGATCAACAACTAGGGGAAATTTCTGAGAGGAATGGTAAAGGCAAGAAGGTGATCCACAGGTAGCTTTAAGTGATACGTGGTGAGTTGGATTTACTTTAAGTAATCTAATTAAAAATAAAAAAAATCTAGTGATAATATTAAAATAAATTATTAGCTTATGTTTTGGTGATAGATAAATATTTGGTTTATAGATATGATATGAATATTGGACACGTAGAAAAATTATTATGTGAAGAAATATTATTAGAATAATAAGTTGATTTAATAATAATGGTGATAAATAAATTCTTGATGAGCTATGGTTGGTATTTTGATATGAATTATGAGGAGATGAAATTTAATGGATCTTGACAAGCTTTGATGGATGATTTGATGTGATTTGGGATGAAATTTAGTGGATCTTGACAAGCTTTAATGGATGATTTGATATGATTTAGGATGAGAGGAAATTAGTAAAAAAAATTTATATAATTTGAGAAAAATCACGATAGCTAAAATTAAATATTTGAATTCATGTTTGTTTTGTTTTGTTTTTTTTTATATATCATTGTTTATATGCATATGCATTAAATGAAAAGAAAAGAACCGGAAAAGTAGTCGGTCTAATTGAAAAACCATGATAGCCAGTAATGTACTAAAAATAAAAGGGACACCGTGACAGCCGATATATGATGGAAATAAATTCTGTGGCAGCCGGGACAAGTTGTAAGGAAAAGAACCGGGAAGGCAACCGGTCTAAATGAGAAAGAAAATAACTGGGAGGGGGCCAATCTAAGATAATAAAAACATGTCGACATGTGGGAAGACGTTCCCTAATAATAATTCATGCATTTTAAATATTGATTACATCATTGAGATGCTGATGTGTTGTGTATTATTGTGAAATTATTTATAGATGAATGAGTCTCACAGAGAGACAGTTATGGTGAGAAAGTAACATAGAAGTATGATATGATGTAAACCATCTAATGGTTTACTTTTTACTATGAGAAAGTTGATGGTCTTGAGGTGAACCAATATATAAGAAGAAGAGACTGATAGAGAATGAGACATATGATATGTGTAGAAATAGTAGAAAGCTATTATCAAGTTATGTGAAATAAAATTGATTTGATATTGAAAGACCATTTATACAACTGAATACTTTTAGTAAATTTAATTCACTGAGCTTGTCAAGCTCACCCCTCATTGTATAATGATTTCAGGTAGCAGACATGACAAATAGTTTGGTGAGTTGAGGTTTGGAAGAAATCATTTTCTGTAAGTCACGTACGTGTCAACATCCTCAGACTAATGAGAGAATAAAATAAAAATTTATTTGTAAATATTCATGCATTTTATGTTGTATCTAATGATTAAAGATCAGATTGATGTAACTCCCTTGTTGGAGGTTGATGATTGATGAAAAATTTTCTATTGGTGTTATTTATTTTTTATTGTTGCATATATGTGTCATGCTGAGATTTTTCAAAATGTGATGACACCGTCTCGGGGGTGGCCAACCCGGAAACAATTTTTCGTATCAGAGCCAGGTTTTAAGATTCTGTAGACTGCAAGAGAACTTAAAAAGTAGAAGATCTAAATAAATTATATTTTAAATAGTCTAAGGATGACACATGGATGCGCTAGAGCTATAATTAGAGTTGTTGATTTAAGAGGGCGTGGTAGGCCCCCAATATTTTTGATAAGTCGAGATGGAGTCTTAATTTATGGTTCCTAGAAGGGAACGTGCTGATAGTATGATTGATATTAGTAAAGGTATGAGATAATCCGAAGTTGAAAGAGATGAGCTGAGATAAGCTCTTACACATGTTCTTAAGAAAATGAATGTAACAGATAATAGAGTTGGTAGCTTATAGCATAGACTTGATGAACAGGCTAGAGCAGTGCTTGAGGTTGTTGTAAATTCTGTAATGGTAGACATTTAAAAAGGGAGAAAAGTGAGTTTTATGCATGAGATGCAGAGAGATTGTTAAGTTGAATGTTTTATTGTTTAAAGGATTTATGAATCCTTTTAAGCCTGAGTTTTGGGATAAACATGTAGAGAGATTTAATTGCTATTTTACTAGTAACTAACAGGCAGAAGGTTTCCTTTGCTTCTTTTGAGTTAGAATGAGAAGTTTTGGAATGATGGAAGGATACTCTTCCCAGAGTAAGTACGAATATTGATAGACCCTTAACCTGGAATAGGTTTAAGGAAAATTTTCTTGATAAATACTTTCCTTAGACCTTTAGAGCCCAACAAGATAGAGATTTTATTTTTTTTTGGGTAAATGTATTGACTATGACTTAGTATGATAAGAGAATTGTGGCTTATTAGAGGTTTGTACTGGAAATGGTAGACCTAGAGGAGAAAAAGTGTAAGAGGTTCATAAATGAACTATGTTTTAAGATTTGATCAAAACTATCTTACATGAGGCATAGGAATTAAGTTTGATTGGTGAATATAGCACTTCAGATTTAGAAAGATGTGATAGAATTTAGAGGAAAGAGGAATTGGCGAAAGAAGTCTAGATTTGAGGAACCCAGAGATGGTACTAGGATGAATGTGAGGGTGGGAGACCACCCAAATGAGGTCTTCTTTGCCATAGAGAACTTTAGTTCAGAGTCAGAGGCAAGCAGAATATATTGCTTTTGTAGCTTAGAGTAATATCGTGGGACCCCTAGATTTGAGAGGTAGGTTATGGGAACTGGAAGTTATGGTAAATATGGGAGGGTACTACGTAAAGGATGTGATAACATGATAAAAATAGTAGAACGTATTATAGATGTAATCCGATAAGATATTTATCCCATAATTGTTCTAATTTGAGGTGCTTGGTATATAGAGAAGGTTAACATATCAATATTGGTTGATCTTGGTGCAACCTATTCTTTTGCATCCAGTATTCATATGAAGTCTATTGAAGTATGTATTACTCATTGGATGCAAAATATTTTTGTTGAAGTTCCCACTAGAGATAGAGTGATAATCATAAATGTTTACAAGAGTTGTATGATTCGTATCAGTGATAGAGAACCTGAAGTTGATTTATTATCTTTGAATATGGTGGATTATTTTAGAAAGAAGGTAGTGTTCAAGATATGAACATGAAGAGTGTACCTTTCAGAGAGAATATAAAATACTCTCGAATTATCTTATTTTACTCTGACCACTAAGAGATGGTTGAAGAAGAGTTGTGAGAAGTATTTGGCATACATAATGGATTCTAAAAAGGAAAATTGAAAGTTAGAATAAATCTTAATGGTGAAAGATTATTCTAATGAAATTCTTGATGAGTTATTTAGGTTGCCTCCAAGTTAGGAGATCAAATTCTCTATTGATGTGATACCATGATCCTCATATATATTTAATAGCACCCTACAGAGTGGCACCCACTGAGTTAAGAGAGTTGAAAGTTCAAGAATTTATAGATAAACAATTTATTGGACCTAATGTATTTGGGGAGCCCATGTGTTGTTCATGAAGGAGGAAGATGGAACGATGAGATTGTGTATAGATTACAAATAGTTGAATAAGAACAAATATCTTTTACCCAGGATAAATGGATTGTTTGAGCAGTTGCAAAGAGTGAGAGTGTTTTTCTAAGATAAACCTAAGATCAGGTTATCACCATTTGAGGATAGAGAAGAGAGACATGCCTAAGATTACGTTTAGGACACGTTATGGTCATAAGCTTTTTGTGATGTCATTTGGATTGACTAATGCTCTTACAGCTTTTATGGACCTTATGAATCGATCGTTTAAAATATTCTTGGACAGGTTTGTGATTGTGTTCATTGATAATATTTTGGTATATTCCAAGAATGAAGAGGAGCATATGAAACATTTGGAGACAGTGTTGGAGATTTTGAGGAGAGAGAAATTTTATGCAAAGTTTTCTAAGTGTGAGTTTTGATTGAGTGAAATATCTTTCTTGGGGCATGTTATGTCGGAAGAGGGGATAGCAGTTGATCTACAAAAGGTAGAGACAATGTTAAGTTGGAAGAGACCAACTAGTGTGACTGAGATTAGAATCTTCTTGGGGTTAGCTGGTTATTATAGAAGATTCTTTCAAACTTTTCTATTATTGAAATACTATTAAATAGACTGACCAAGAAAGAGGTGAGATTTGTATGGTGAGGGAAGTGTGAGAAAAATTTTCCTATCACTAAAGGAGAAATTGACTGCAGCTCCAATATTGGTGTTTCTTTCTAGTGATGAAAGATTTGTGGTGTATAGTAATGCGTCACATCAATGTTTAGGATATGTGTATCATAGGAAAGTTGTGACCATACTTCTAAGAAAATGAAGATTCATGATGGAAATTACCCTACTCATGACTTAGAGTTGACTACTATAGTGTTTACTTTAAAGATTGGAGACACCATCTGTATGAAGCCACTTGTGATATTCATAGGTTATAAGAGTTTGACATACCTACCTAACCAAAGAGGGTTGAATTTGAGGCAAAGATGGTAGATAAGGTTAATTAGTAATGATGATTGTACAATTCACTATCATCTAGAAAATGCGAAGATGATAGCTGATGCATTGAGTAGAAAGTTTACAAGATGATTGTCTGCTATTGAAAGTCATGATGTGTAATTGAAGTCAGATTTAGAGATATAAGAATAAAGTTGAATATCAGTGATAGAGGATCATGGTTAGCGAATATGGTTGTACAGTAATCCATAGTAAAATGTTTTAGAAATGCAAGGTTGAGATGAAGAGATAGAAAAGATTAAACATTGAGTGCTTACTAGAAAGCAATATGAGTTCAAAATTTGAAGTGAGATTATTTTACTATTGGAACATAGGAGTTGTGTTCCCAATATTGTAGAGTTGAGAAAGAAAATATTGAGAAAGGTGCATGATGGTGTATATTCGATGCACCCAAGTAACAATAAGATGTATAGAGGCTTGAGACAGAATTTCTGGTGGTCAGGATTGAAGAAGGATGTAGCTGAAATTGTGGGATTGTATGGAACACCATTAAGTATAGTGTCAAAAAGAGATGCTAGATTTACATATTGGTTTTGGAGAGGCTTTTAGAAAGCCACGAGTACACAGTTGCAATTTAATATAATTTTTCATGCTCAGACAGAAAGGATTTTTATAGTACTAGAAGATATGATTAGGGTAAATGTGATGAGTTCTCAGTAAGTTGGGATGCTTTCATGCCATTAATTGAAGTTGCTTATAATAATCAGTATCAAACTAGTATTGGGATGGCACTGATTGAAACAGTGTATGGTAAGAGGCGTAAAACTCCAGTATACCGAATAGTTATGCTGATAATAGGAGAAGACCTCTCAAGTTTCAAGTAGGTGTTTGGGTGTATTGAAAGACAACTCTATGAAAAGGTGTGTTAAGGATAAAAAAGAAAGGAAAGTTGAGTCTGAGGTATATGGGACCTTATGAGGTTGTTCAGAAAGTTGGACTAGTTGTGAATAGCCTGGATTTGCCTACAGAGTTGAAGCAGTGGCATAACATATTTCATGTTTCACTTTTAAAAAAGTGTTTACATGATGAGTGTTATGATATTTCAAGCTAAGCTATAGAAATTCAGAAAGATTAGGCTTATATACAAGTACCAGTGAGAATTTTAGACAGAAAAGAACAAGTCTTGTATAATAAAATAATTTCATTAGTTTAAGTTCTGTGGCGGAATAAGGATGTTTGAGAAATTATGTGAAAGCGTGAGACAATTATGAAGAAGTATTGTTCACAATTGTTTCTTGAGTTAGGTAAGGAAAATTCAGGGACGAAATTTTTGTAAGGTGGGTAGAATTGTAATACATATATTTGTAAAGTAAGGATAAATAAATAATTTAATAAATATTACATGAAATTAAAATAATATATTTACGTGAAGGATTTAGTATTGAATAAAATAATTCTTTTGAAAAAAAACTGGACGCATAGGGGCGTAGTTACAAAGAAAAACAAAATTATAGACATCCAGCATGAAAAATAAAGGAAAGGAAAAAAAAAAGAAAAGAAAAAAATAATATTTTTTTCAGAAAAAAAATTTTCAAAACCTACTGCCAAAAATTTGTTTAACCAACCTTGCATGTCCTCCACGTTTTTGAAACGTGGAGGCTTTGTATTTTGCTAAAGTTGCAGTGCTGTGCCAAAGTTACATTTTTTCTTTTATATATACATATAAAATGCAAATGTAAATTTTTACTTACCCAATTTCATTTATTTTTGTTTCTTCAAATCACTCGTTTTCTTTAAACATATGAGGACCCAAAGAAAAGTTAAAAGTGCGAAATTTTGATGGGGTTTACTGCGGAATTTCGTAGAGAATCATGATAAGCTAGCAGAAAAATATAAGGTAATAATGTAGTGTTTATTTTTGAATTTTTAGCATTCATGAAATTTCTCCGAATCCAAAGTGAAAATTTTCAAATGGTGTGGTTTATAACGAATTGAAGAATAAATTAGAAATTTAATATAAATATGATGTTAGGTGTTGACAATCAACAACTGGAGGAAATTAATGAGAGGAACGGAAAATGCAAGAAGGTGATCCACGGGTAGCTTTAAGTGCTACATGGTGAGTTGGATTTACTTTAAGTAATCTAATTAAAAATAAAAAATCTAGTAATAATATTAAAATAAATTATTAGCTTATGTTTTGGTGATAAATAAATGTTTGGTTGATAGATACAATATGAATATTGAACACGTAGAAAAATTATTATAAGAAGAAATATTATTAGAATAATGAGTTGATTTAATAATAATGGTGATAAATAAATTCTTGATTAGCTATGGTTGATATTTTGATATGAATTATGAGGAGATGAAATTTAGTGGATCTTGACAAGCTTTAATGGATGATTTGATGTGATTTGGGATGAGAGGAAATTAGTAGATTTTTTTTTTATATAATTTGAGAAAAATCAGGATAGCCAAAATTAAATATTTGAATTCATATTTGTTTTTTTTTATATATCACTGTTCATATGCATATGCATTAAATGAAAAGAAAAGAACCGAGAAGACAGCTGGTTTAATTGAAAAACCGTGACAGCTAGTAATGTGCTGAAAAAAAGGGACACTGTGACAGTTGGTATATGCTGGAAAAAAATTTAGTGGCAGTCGGGATAAGTTGTAAAGAAAAGAACTTGAAAGGCAGCCGATCTAAATGAGAAAGAAAAGAACCGGGAGGGAGCCGGTCTAAGATAATAAAAACACGTCGACATGTGGGAAGACGTTCCCTAATAATAATTCATGCATTGCATATGTTTTAAATATTGATTACATCATTGAGATGCTGATGTGTTGTGTATTATTGTGAAATTATTTATAGATAAATGAGTCTCACAGAAAGACAGTTATGGCGAGAAAGTAACATAGAAGTATAATCTGATGTAAACCATCTAATGGTATACTTTTTACTATGAGAAAGTTGATGGTCTTGAGGTGAACCAATATATAAGAAGAAGAGATTGATAGAAAATGAGACATATGATATGTGTAAAAATAGTAGAATGCTATTATCAAGTTATGTGAAATAAAATTGATTTGATATTGAAAGACCATTTATACAACTGAATACTTTTAGTAAATTTAATTCACTAAGCTTGTCAAGCTCACCCCTCATTGTATAATGATTTCAGGTAGCAGACATGAAAAATAGTTTGGTGAGTTGAGGTTCGGAAGAAATCATTTTCTGTAAGTCACGTACGTGTCAACATCCTCAGACTAATGAGAGAATAAAATAAAAATTTATTTGTAAATATTCATGCATTTTATGTTATATCTAATGATTAAAGATCAGATTGATGTAACTCCCCTGTTAAGGGTTGAAGATTGATGTAAAATTTTCTATTGGTGTTATTTATTTTTATTGTTGCATATATGTTTCGTGCTGGAATTTTTCAAAATGTGATGACACCGTTTCGGGGGTGGCCAACCTGGGATGGGTCGTTACAACTACTAATTAGGTTAGACCCATTAAAGGCTACATGTACGGATTCTTCTACCACTAGAGTTCTTTTGTTAAAGACTCTATAAGCTTTACTAGAGGTTGAATATCCTAAGAATAACCCCTCATCGGTCTTTGAGTCAAATTTACCCAAGTTAGTTTTATTGTTATTTAGAATAAAGAATTTACAACCAAACACACGAAAATATGAGATATTAGGCTTTCTACCTTTCCATAATTCATATGGAGTTTTGTTAAGCATAGGCGTAATTAAAACTCTATTTAAGATATAGCAAGATGTGTTTACGGCTTCTGCCCAAAAATATTTTGGCAAACTACTTTCACAGAGTATTTTTCTTGCAAATTCTTTTAGAACTCTATTTTTCCTCTCAACAACTCCATTTTGTTGAGGAGTTCTAGGAGCCGAAAAGTTGTGATCAATTTCATTTTCATCACAAAATTTTGAAAAACTTTGGTTTTCAAATTCTTTTCTATGATCACTTCTAATGCTTGAAATACAACTTCCTTTTTCATTTTAAAAATTTTTTACAAAAGTTTTCAAATCCTTTGTAAGCCTCATCCTTGTAAGCAATAAAAATAACAAAAGTATATCTTGAATAGTCATCAACAATAACAAGAGCATATTAATGGCCACCTAGACTAATGGTACTTATTGGACCAAATAAGTTCATAAGCAAAAGTTTCAATGGTCTAGTGGTTGAGACTACATTTTTTTATTTAAAAGAAATTCTAGTTTGTTTTCCCATTTGACAAGTATCACATACCTTGTCTTTTTCGAATTTATTTTTGGAAGTCCAATGACTAAATCTTTTCTTGAAATGATTTTAAGCAAATCCATATTCACATGACCAAGCCTTCTATGCCATAGCCATGGGTTTTCACTAAATGCGGGAAAATATTTTTTCATTTTCCAAATACAAAGATTTTAAATCAACTATATAGACATTTTCGTGTCCATGGCCAACAAACTTGATCTTGTTACTCTTGATGTCTATAACTAGACAATGAGAGATTTCAAATATGGCTTTGTTGCCTTTGTCACATAGTTGACTTATACTTAGTAAATTTGGCTTAAGGCCTTGCATAAATAATATATGATCAATAGTTGAGAAATCATTACCAACTTTTCCATGCCCGATGATCTTTATCTTTGTGTTATCTCCAATGGTGACATGTCCACCATCTCTTAGAGTTAATTCTTTGAATACACTTCGATCACTAGTCATGTGCTTTGAGCATCCACTATCAAGGTACCAATAGTTACCTTTTTCCTTGGTGTGGAGACATATCTACATTACACAAGGATACACAACTGTTCTCTTAGGTACCCAAAATTTCTTGGGTCCTTTGGGGTTAGTCTTAGAAAATACAGTTCCTTTAGGGACCCATACATTCTTAAAATTGTAAGGTGCTCTATATTTATAGACATGTTGATGATCCACAATCCTAGGATAATATTTATTGAAATTTCTAGGATTTCTTAATTTTGCATGTCTATAGTTCCTTGGATAAGTATTCTTAGAATACATGTTTCTATTATGAAGATTATGAACATGCATGTCATTTCTAGGAAATGTCGGAGAATGATTTCTAGGATGTGTACTTACATTATAATGAACATACATATTGTTTGTAGAATATACATGATGGTAATTCCTAAGATGTGCATGTGTAGTGTGAAAGTTATGAGTATACATGTTATCTCTAGGATGCACATGATGGTTACTCCTAGGATGTTTATATGCATTTCTTTAGTGAGCATACATATATGCATAAGTATTTCTAGGATGCTTACCTCTAGTATTAGAATTTACATTTGCACTTTTAGACTTACTAGCATATATTGAGGGAGTACTTTTGATCTTGCTAGTGGCCTTGGAAGTAGAGGCTTCATTCACACATGTTGCTTTCATGAATAAGGTCTCTTTTGATTTTTGCTTGCCTAGTGGAGAATAACCCAACTCGTATTTTCCTCCACTTAATCTTTGGCAAGACAACACTTCATCTAGCTTGTCTTTTCCAAGCATAAGTCTTGATATAGTGCCATTCAATTTGATTATTTTATTCTTTAAGTTTTTATTTTCATCTTTAAGAAAATCTTGAGAAGAATTGTAAAGCATGGAAGATAGTTTTTCTTTTTCTTCCTTTAAGCCTTCCATCTCTTTAGAAAGAGATGAGACTTCCTTTTTGAGAATGGTATTCCTAGAATCGAATTTCTTCAATTCTTCATGCATTTCATTTATGGCCTCTATTAATTCTTCACTAATACTAACAATGTTATTATTAGAAGGGGAATAATTTGATACCTTATTTTCGTCATCGATTGCAATTAGACATAGGTTGGCAATCTCCTCGTATCCGACCTCATTATCCGAGGATTCTTCTTCATCATCATTCCAAGTGGTTGCAATGATTCATACTCGAACACTAGCATATAGATTTTTGATTTTTTTAACTTTGCTAATTCCTTCATATGTAACTTGCACACACTATATTGCAAACGACTCGTGCGTTTGCGAGTAATTTAAAACTCACAACAAGTTTTTAGCGCCGTTGCCAGGGAATTGTTTTGTTTGTGAAAATTAAATTTTTGTCTGAATTAATTTTATTTTTCTACTAGTTTAGTTTTCATTTTTGGTTTCATTTTTTCTATTTGCAATTGCCCATAAAGAATAAAAATAAATAAATAAGAATTTTTCCAATTTTTTGTTGGTCCATTTTTTGAGTATTGTGTTTTCTGTTTTTGCATTTATTTTATTGTTATTTGTTATTTATATTTTATTTTATTCTTTTATTTATGCTAGTTAGTTTATTTTATTGCTTTTTGTGTGGTGTATGATTGGTCGGAGATCCCTGAACTTAGAGTTGATACCTTTAGATCCCGACTTAGAAAGAACTCTTAAGAGAAATAAGAGAGCACTTGTTGAGAGTGAGACGATTGAGATGGGGGACAATTTAAGGAATGCAAATCAACCGGAGAATGTAGAGCAACCTAGAGCTTGGAACATGGACTTCACTACATCCCTTAGGGATTTGTTCGCACCTGTTGCAACTAACTCCCCTTCTTGTATAGTGTTGCCACCAACCATTGCTACCCATTTTGATCTAAAGCCACAGTCATTGGAGGACACCCTCAATGATTTCATGAAGATGACCGGCCAGTCCATCAATGCAGCCAATACATTCAATGTTGATAGTTGTTCCATTTATGCTAGTCCCACGCATTTAATACAGAATTATCCATCTATGCCGGCTTTTACCGAGTATCCCATGGAACAAGTGAACACTTTTAATGACTATCAGAAGCAATCAAATGGATCTTACTCCAAGATTTACAATCCAAGGTGGCAGAACCACCCTAATTTTTCATGGAAGCAGAACCAACCGATGAATCAGGGAGGAGTCCCTTATCATGCTCATAATCAATACCCTCTCGGATTTCCTCCATCAGTTCCAAGTCATGGTCGCTCAGCCCATCCAATACCATCACCCGCTTACCAAGCTCCTACTTAAGTGCCAGCATCGGTTTCACAGTCATTAGAGGACACCCTCAAGGATTTCATGAAGATGGTCAGCCAATCCATCAACGAAGTAAGGAGTGCGATAATAGTAAACACCCAAGTGATTGCCAAGCTAGAGAGTCAAATGAGTTAAATCGCAAGTCACGTGGGTGAAGAAGAGAAGGGAAAGTTCCCAGTCAACCCATGCCCATCCCAAAGGAACAGTTTGTGGTTGGAAATTCATCAACTCCTACGCACGGGTAAGAACAAGTGCAATCGATTATCACATTGAGGTCTGAGAGACAAGTGGACAATCAAGTGGAAGAGAACCCTGCTATGTAGCAAAGACAAGAAAGTGGCAATAAGAAGAAGAGAGATACTGAGCCATCTACAGCTACACCTACTATTAAGGATCTTCCTAGGCTGTTTGTAGCTAAAGCACCTTACCCTGAAAGATTACAAGCGCCCAAGAAAGGAGCAAAGTCTGAGGACATTCTGGAGGCATGCTTTGCTCAGTTTAGAGAGGATTTGGAGTTAGATAAGTTACTTGAGCAAGCGAATGCCATTTTGGAGTCTGCTACTCGGGAGAACAATGAGACGGAGGAGACTGCAACACTTGAGCTCCCCCACAAGGAACTTAAGCCTTTACTGGACAATCTTAAGTATAAGTTCCTAGGTCCAGCAGATTCTTTGCCTGTGATTATAACTTTAGATTTGGTTGATGCTCAAGAGGAGAAATTATTGAACGTTTTAATAGAGCACAAGGAAGCTATCGGCTGGACTATTGAGGATATCAAGGGGATTGGTGGTGATGCATAAGATACATTTAGAGGAGAATGCCAAGCCATCGAGGGAGCCACAGAAAGACTCAACCCAGCTATGCAAGAGGATGTGATGACTGAAGTGATAAAGTTGCTGGATGGAGGGATTGATGAGTCTTAAATATTGCATATTTTAGACCCTTAACTTATATTTGTTATGCTCTTAGTTAGTAGTATTTCACTTTATTTTACGTCTTCCTTGTGTTTTGTGTATTTTTACAGGTTTGTGGAGAAAATAAAGCATTTCAGGAGATGTGAAGCTTCTGGAGACATTGCGATCGATCGCACGAGATATGCGATCGAGCGCATCTGCTCTCGAGCGCACCTACCTACGAACGAGCGCATGGTCAACATCCCACATCGAAATATATGAAGTTCAGTGCATCTGCAATCGATCGTAGCAGACATGCGATCGTGCGCACAAGACATGCGATCGATCGTACCTGCGATCGATCGCACCACACTGCGATCGAGCGCACACGAGCAGTATCCCATATCGAATCTGCAACCCATATTGCTCCGGGTCTTCCCCTATATAAACACCATTTGGCTTCATCATTCAGTGTACAATTCCTGAGCCACTTTGGTGTTTACCGGTGGACGTCCGCTAGCATTCTGGTGGATCTCGAAGGCTTTGTCACCACAAGGGGAAGCGCCGCCCGTCAGCGAGTGGAATTTCTCCCATGTAAAGTTGTTTATTTATTTCTTTATATTTAGTTGTTTTAGTTTAAATGTTTAGCACTTTTTATTATAGTTTTATAGTTATGAGTAGCTAGACTCTTCAGCTAAGGTTGAAGATGAAGCCCCGCCGTTGTTTGGCGTAGTAGTTCAGATTTGCTTGTACAAATCTGACAATTTTTAGTATAAATATTCTGTCAATTATTTGAGTTAATCTTATAATTGATTGAGTTTAAATTGTCTGTTGGATATTCCTTGTGTTTCATCTGATGGATACATTGAATGCTTTTCGATTAAATTGGATTTCCTTTGTGATTTGTTAAGAGCAGATACATTGGATGCTTTTGGTTTAGTTGGGATATTCTTTGTTTTTTGTCTTATAGTTGGATTCATGGAATGTTTTGATAGGCTATATTTTTAGAACATATATGCTTAACTTTGGTGGGGTGGATTCGGAAACCTTAGTGTTTTTAATTATTAGTTTTTTTAAATCAACTTAGTTTACTTTTAATTTCTTTTGCAATATCATTCAAAATTCGGAACTAGGTTAAGATAGAGTTAGTTTAGATTGAAAATATACTTTCACAACGCAATTCCCTGTGGATTAGACCTCGCACTTGCACAACACTATACTGCAAACGACTCGTGCGCTTGCGAGTAAATTAAAACTCACAACAAGTTTTTGGCGCCGTTGCTGGGGAATTATTTAGTTTGTGAAAATTTTCGGTCTAAAATGATTTTATTTTTCTACTAGTTAGCTATTTTTTTTTTGTTTAAAAAAAAATTATGTGGATGAATCTAGCGTCGGTTTCACAGTCTTTAGAGGACACCATTAAGGACTACATGAAAATGACCGGCCCGTCCCTCAATGCTGCCAACACATTCAATGTTGATAGCTGTTCCATCTGTGCTAGTCCCATGCATCTAGCACAGAATTGTCCATCAATGCCGGCTTGTGCCAAGTACCCCATGGAACAAATGAATGCTTTCAATGACTGTTGTTGGGAATCAAATGGATCTTACTCCGAAACATATAATCCAGGGTGGTGGAACCACTCTAATTTTTCATGGGAGCAGAACCAACTAATGAATCAGGGAGGAGCCCCTTATAATCAACACCCTCCCGAATTTCCTCCACCAATACCAAGTTATGCCTATCCAGCACCATCACCCGCTTACCAAGCTCCCATTCAAGCGCCAGCGTCGGTTTCACAGTCATTGGAGGGCGCTCTCAATGATTTCATGAAAAAGACTAGCCAATCTATGAGTGAAGTGATGAGTGCAACCATAGAAAACACCCAAGCGATTGCCAAGCTAGAGAGTCAAATTGATCAAATCGCAAGTTACGTGGGTGAAGGAGAGGAAGGAAAGTTCCCCAGTCAACCTGATCCTAACCCAAAGGAACAGTTTGCGGTGGGAAATTTATCAACTCCTATACAAGGGCAAGAAAGTGGCAACAAAGAAAAGAGAGATGCTGAGCCATCTACAGCCACACCTATCATTAAGGATCTCCCTAGGTCGTTTTTACCTAAAGTGCCTTACCCTGAGAGATTACAAGCGCCCAAGAAAGGAGAGGAGTTTGAGAATCCCCTGGAGGCATGCTTTGCTCACTTTGGAGAGGACTTGGGCTTAGATAAGTTACTAGAGGAAGTGAATGCCATTTTGGAGTCTGATCCTCAGAAGAGCAGTGAGACAGAGGAGACTATGGATGAATCACGTATTGAGGACCCCCTGGAGGCATGCTTTGCTCAATTTGAAAAGGATTTGGGCTTAGATGAGTTGTTTGAGCAAGCAAATGTTACTTTGGAGTCTGCTCCTCAAAAGATCAATGAGACGGAGGAAACCACAACACCTGAACCCCTCAAGAAGGAACTTAAGCCTTTATCGGACAATCTTAAGTATAAGTTCCTAGGTCCAGTAGATTCTTTGCCTATAATTATAGCTTTAGATTTGGGTGATGCTCCAGAGGAGAAATTATTGGACGTCTTAAGAGAGCATAAGGAAGCTATAGGCTGGACTATTGAGGATGTCAAGGGAATCAACCCCTCGTTAGTAATACACACGATACAGTTGGAGGAGAATGTCGAGCCATCGAGAGAGCCATAAAGAAGGCTCAACCCTGCTATGCAAGAGGTTGTGAGGGCAGAAGATATTAAGCTGTTAGAGGCAGGGATCATTTATCCCATCTCTGATAACAAGGGGGTGAGCCTGATTCAAGTCGTGCCCAAACGTGCTGAATTGACGGTAGTAAATAAAGACGACGAGTTGGTTCCAACTCGAGTGCAATCAAGATGGAGAAAGTGTCTAGACTACCGTAAATTGAATGTTGCCACTAGGCCTGATCATTTTCCATTCCCATTTATTGATCAGATGGTGGAGCGCTTAGTTGGGCATGTTTACTAATGTTGGGTCTGGCTGAAGACGTTAAACTTAGCGCTCATGGGAGGCACCCCACAGCTTATCTTTTCTTTTGTTTATTTATTATTTCGCATTTTTATGATTAATGTTTGTTTCCAGTATTTTTTGTTTTCTATTTTTTATTTTTCAGGGACAAAGCGTACTTCAGTTCAAGTTTGGGGGTATGCTATGAGCCATACCAGTCCAGATAGTTCTCCATATCTCAGGTCAGCTCTTTCCATATTAGTCACACATTGGGGTCAATGTGTAATTTAAGTTTGGGGGTATGGGAGACACATCACACACTTTGTCCTAATTTGTTGTCTTTTCATCATAGAGATAAATGCATGCTCATGTTATCGTGAAATTTTAGTTGATCTAAACATTTTCTGTGATGTGATGTCATTGGTGAGCTTAACATTTTGAACAAATGATCTGGTGATAAATTTTTAAAATTTAGTTACTTACTTTAGGCATTTTGAGAATTCACATGTTTGATCTAATCTAACACGAGCACATTAGCACAAATTATGTGAGGTATGACACGTGATTTTAATGTGTATTTTTCCTTATCTTAACTGAAACTGGATGACTTGTTGGATGAACACTTGGGCATAAAGAAAGAAAAAAAAATTAATTACTATAACTTTCCGCTGAGTAACTGGACCTCTTCCCTCAGTAAGCAGTGAGTGTTCACGTCAAAAGGTGGAATTTTGCTTGGTAATATTAAGGCTGGTTTATTTTCGTAGCCTTTTTGACTCGAGTTAGTAAGTCCTTAGGGGTGTCTGTACACCTAATGCCCTAAAACCATCTGGTTTGGGAGTCATTGACTCAACACTCGCTACATGGGTCAATTAGAAAGCTTAAGGGAATTAAACATAGTCGTGCCTTATTATTGTTAAAAAAATAAAAAGAAAAAAGAATAAAATAAAAACTATGCTTTTTCGTTCATTTTTGATGGGAAATTCGGTGAATCTTGAGACATGGAGACCTTACACATTAGAGTTACTTGGAAGCTTCATTTTTATATGCTAATTCACCTTACACTGATTCAAGCTTGTGATGCCTTATCCTGCCTTTTGTAAGTAATTAGATTTTAACATTTCTATTCATTGCGAAGATGGGTTTACCTTTTTAAGCTTGCTTATGAATGAATATCATGGTGATGTGTGCTCCTTAAATTTTTGGATACCATGAGTGATGACTTTATCTTTATGTTCTTTGTTTTTCATTGAGTCTTTTATTTTGTTTTGCTAAGGGACTAGCAAAATATAAGTTTGGGGGTATTTGATGAGTCTTAAATATTGCATATTTTAGACCCTTAACTTATATTTGTTATGCTCTTAGTTAGTAGTATTTCACTTTATTTTACGTCTTTCTTGTGTTTTGTGTATTTTTACAGGTTTGTGGAGAAAATAAAGCATTTCAGGAGATGTGAAGCTTCTAGAGACATTGCGATCGAGTGCATCTGCGCTCGAGCGAACCTGCCTACGAACGAGCGCATGGTCAACATCCCACATCGAAATATATGAAGTTCAGTGCATCTGTGATCGATCGTAGCAGACATGCGATCGAGCGCACATGAGATCGTGCGCACAAGACATGCGATCGATCGTACCTGCGATCGATCGCACCATATTACGATCGAGCGCACACCGGCAGTATCCCACATCGAATTTGCAACCCATATTGCTCTGGGTCTTCCCCTATATAAACACCGTTTGGCTTCATCATTCAGTGTACAATTCCTGAGCCACTTTGGTGTTTACCGGTGGACGTTCGCTAGCATTCTGGTGGATCTCGAAGGCTTTGTCACCACAAGGGGAAGCGCCGCCCGTCAGCGAGTGGAATTTCTCCCATGTAAAGTTGTTTATTTATTTCTTTATATTTAGTTGTTTTAGTTTAAATGTTTAGCACTTTTTATTATAGTTTTATAGTTATGAGTGGCTAGACTCTTCAGCTAAGGTTGAAGATGAAGCCCCGCCGTTGTTTGGCGTAGTAGTTCAGATTTGCTTGTACAAATCTGACAATTTTTAGTATAAATATTCTGTCAATTATTTGAGTTAATCTTATAATTGATTGAGTTTAAATTGTCTGTTGGATATTCCTTGTGTTTCATCTGATGGATACATTGAATGCTTTTCGATTAAATTGGATTTCCTTTGTGATTTGTTAAGAGCAGATACATTGGATGCTTTTGGTTTAGTTGGGATATTCTTTGTTTTTTGTCTTATAGTTGGATTCATGGAATGTTTTGATAGGCTATATTTTTAGAACATATATGCTTAACTTTGGTGGGGTGGATTCAGAAACCTTAATGTTTTTAATTATTAGTTTTTTTAAATCAACTTAGTTTACTTTTAATTTCTTTTGCAATATCATTCAAAATTCGGAACTAGGTTAAGATAGAGTTAGGTTAGATTGAAAATATACTTTCACAACGCAATTCCCTGTGGATTCGACCTCGCACTTGCACAACACTATACTGCAAACGACTCGTGCGCTTGCGAGTAAATTAAAACTCACAACAGGGATCATTTATCTAATCTCTAATAGCAAGTAGGTGAGCCCGATTCATGTCGTGCCCAAGCGGGCTGGATTGGTAGTGAAGAATAAGGACCAAGAGTTGGTGCCAACTCGTGTTCAGTTAGGATGGAGAGTGTGTCTAGACTACCATAAGTTGAATGCTGCCACAAAGAATGATCATTTTCCACTCCTATTTATTGATCAAATAGTGGAGCGCTTGGCTGGGCACGATTACTATTGCTGAGTCTGGCTGAAAACGTTAAACTTAGTGCTCATGGGAGACACCCCATTGTATATCCTTTATATTTGTTTATTATTTTACATATTTCTTATTACTGTTTATCTCTAGTGTTTTTTTTTTTGTTTTTCAGTCTTTATTTTTCAGGGACAATGTGCACTTCAAATCAAGTTTGGGGGTATGCTATGAGCCATACCAATCCAGCTAGTTCTCCATCTCCCATGTTATCTCTTTCCATATTATTCACACATTGGGGTCAATGTGTAATTTAAGTTTGGGGGTATGGGAGACACATTACACACACTTTGTCCTAATTTGTTGTTGTTTTTTTCTTTGTTTTAAAGAGAAGATAAATGCATGCTCATGTTATTTTGAAATTTTAGTTGATCTAAACAAATACTGTGATGTGATGTCATTGGTGAGCTTAAAATCTTGAAAACATTATCTGATGATAGAATTTTAAAATTTAGTTACTTACTTTAGGCATTTAAGAATTCATATGTTTGATCTAATTTGACACAAGTACATTAGTACAAAATTATGTGAGGTATGACATGTGATTTTAATGTGTATGTTTCATTGTCTTAACTGAAACTAGATGACTTGTTGGATTAACACTTTGGCATAGAAAAGTATATAAAAAAAAAAATTTAATGATCATCAATAAACTTTCCACTAAGTAACCGGACCTCTTGCCTCAGTAAGTAGTGAGTGTTCACGTCAAAAGGTGGGAATTTTATTCATAATGATCATTGCAAAACTTTCCGCTGAGTAACTGGACCTCTTATCTCAGTAAGCAGTGAGCGTTCATGTCAAAAGGTGAGAATTTTGCTTGGTAGCATTAAGGCCAGTTTAATTTCGTAGCATTTTTTATTTGAGTTAGTAAGTCCTTAGGGGTGTCTTTACACCTAATGCCCTAAAACCATCTGGTTTGGGAGTCATTGACTCAACACTCGCTACATGGGTCAATTAGAAAGCTTAAGGGAACTAAACATAGTGGAGCCTTATAACAAAAGAGAGAAAAAAAATAAAATTATGCCATCGTTGTTCATTCTGATGAGAAATTCTGTGAATTTTGAGACATGGAGACATTGCACATTGAAGTTATTTGGAAGCCTCATCTTTATATACTAATTCAATTTACACAGAGTTAGACTTGTGATGCCTTAGCCTGCCTTTTGTAAGTAATTAGATTTTAAAATTCCTATTCATTGCGAAGATGGGTTTATATTTTAAGTTTGCTCATGAATAAATATCATGGTTTTGTGTGCTACTTAAATTTTTGGACACCATGAATGATGGATTTATCTTTGTGTTCTTTGTTTTTCATTTAATTTTTTTTTTATTTTGTTTTGCTAAGAGAGTAGCAAAATATAAGTTTGGGGGTATTTGATAAGTGCCAAATATTACATATTTTGGCCCCTTAATTTACATTTGTTAGCTTAAGAATTTGTTACATTGAGTTGGTTTTTTCATTGTTTTACAGGTTTACAAGCACTTGGAAATGAGTTTCACTAAATTGTCAGAATTGCCAGTACAGATCAGTCATTGTTTTTGGATTAAACTATATTGATTAAGGAAGAATTAAGAGATGAGCGATATATTCATGGAAAGATCCATATGTCTATTTTTTGGGGAATTTTACGGCTCGCAAATATGATTTTTCTAGAGAAAGTTATGGCAGTTTTAGTAGATAAAGGTTAGGCTGTGCTTGATTTCAGCGTGGTAGAAGTGATTTTTGTGGATTAAACTGTAATGATTCAGGAAGAACCAGGAGATGAGCCATAATGCTTAGAAAAATCCGGATGTTTATTTTCTGGAGAATTTTACGGCTCGTAAATGCGATTTTTCTAGAGAAAGTTATGGCAATTTTAGTAGACAAAGATCAGGCTATATGAGATTTTAGCATGGGCAGAAGTTTTGAAGGGCATGTGAAGGCTTAAATCCCACATCGGTTGGAAACACATTCTATATCCCACGTCCCACATCAGATTGGAAACACATTGCACTCATGGAGTTTCCCTATAAAAGCTCCATTTCACTTCATCAAAAAGGGTGTGCAATCCGGAGGACTTCTGCGAACAATATAGGGGATCTCCAAGGCTTTGCTACCAAGGGAGGGAAGCGCTGCACAAAAGCTGCGAGTGGAATTTCTCTCAATGTATAGTCAGTTTTAGTTTATTTCTTTTGAGTTTAAAGTTTTATGTTTAGCACTTTAATTATGAAATTTAGTTTCATAATCATGAGAGGCTAAACTTTCATGTAAGGTTGAAGATTAAGCCTCGCCATTGTTTGGCATAATATTTTCAAATATGTTCGTACAATTATGATATTTTTAGTTTTAATGTTCTGTTTCAATTGTTTGAGTAAATTCTTATGACTGATTGTGTTTAAATTGTTCAAATTGGATATTCTTTGTGTTTCATCTGCCGGATACGGCGGATCATCCAAAGTAAATTGGATATCTATTATGATTCTAATGGGATACATTGGATGATTTGGTTGAATTAAGGTATTCGCTGTGATTTGTATAATGGTGGATTCATGGAATTATTTGATAGATTACTGTTGTTCGTTTATCTACCTAAATAAATAAGTAAATAATCATACAGTTTTACTTGCAAGTGCACCAGGTCAATGGTAGCATATATGCAAGTGCGAGATCATTTCCACAGGGATTGGTGAATTTCGTTTTTAGAATCAGTTTCTCAAAATAAAAAGATAACAATAATAGTTGAGTGTGATTTAATAATAATAAGAATATAGGACTTTGATGTCCACCTCTAGTTATACTTTCCCAATGAGTATTATGTCAATGCACTAGCCTTACTATGAATACCTAATGATTGTCAACCTAAGGGCATGGTATCTACTCCTTAAGTTATTGATTTCCTTAAGCACCGAGTTAGGCATGGTATCTACTCTTACTCTTTTTTTTCCTAAGGGATTCAGCATGGTATCTACTGAGTTGTCCCTTAAGAAAACATAAGATTTATGGAAATCGACAACCACATGAGACCTAGGGCATAGTATCTACTCCCGGTTTTTCATGTTGATTAACCCAAGAATTCGGTATGGTTTTCTTTTGTTACTATTGTCAGACCCAGGACACGATTATCCAAATTGGTCTAACTAACTAATCTATACCACATGCACATATTGATCAGACATACACATACGAGGAATTTAAATAATCACAGGCATTAATCAAGTTAACCATCATAATCAAGGCTATTGCAAAGATAATCAATGAATATATATATGGGAAGGCATAACTAGGGCTTCAAGCGAGCCCTATAAAGAGTTAGTTACACATGCTGTCTAAGATAAGCATCATAACATAAACTAAACATAAAATATAAAACCCGAAGAATACCGTGGAGATGGGTTGTCAATCCTCTCCAAGCTTACAACTCCGAGCTAAGCAAAAAATAAAAGAAGGGATGTCTTTTGCGTGTGTTTACAGGTGTATTTATAGGGTTGAATAACCCTAGAAGACTCGGGAAACCCTAAACTTCCTAAAACATAAAACCTCCTCTATTTCCAAAACTGGTTCTGTCTTTTTACTGTTCACTCTCGTACATGTGCGCTCTATCACAGTCATTGTGCGCTCGATCGCAAGGCAGCGCTCGATCCTTCTTCGTGTGCGCACGAGCGCTAATGCGCTCGATCGCAGCCAATAGTGCGCTCGATCGCACTTGAGCCAACATCTACTCCAGGATTTCCAAACTTCTTCCTTTAAGTGCCAAAGTTGCTTCTTTTTTCTCCAGGACCCTATAAAAACATGTGAAACACAAAAATGAAGTAAAATGGACTAAATTAACATAACTAAGGAATTAATAAATGTAAATAAAGGGGCTTAAATATGAATATTTAAGCACCTATCAATTACTTTTATACATAACATAAAAATATATGCTTTATTTTGGTGGGGTGGATTCAAAAACCTTAGTATTTTTATCATTTCTTTCAAGTCAATTTAGTTTAGTTTATATTCTTTGCAAAATACAATTCAAAATTTGGAACTAGGTTAAAATAGGTTTAGTTTAGATAAAAATATATTTTCACGACACAACTTCCTGTGGATTCGACCTCGCACTTGCACACACTATATTGCAAACAACTCGTGCGCTTGTGAATAATTTAAAACTCACAACAGGTGCCTCTTCCCTAAGATCATCACAAGCTTGATCCCCTACCCCGGTATTCCTAAGTCCGTGCTCTTCAGGAATCCTATACTTGACTCTAAGTACATGGAGCTCTTCCTCCTTCAACTTGTTTGGTTCCGAGTTAGTGCAAAAGACTAAATTCTCCCTCTTATCCGCACCTATTTTCTCCCAAAATTTAGCTAAGGCATGGTTACCCTCATACAACAGTATGGCACGAGACTCGGTTGAGCCACTACTTGCCCTAACCTCCATGAGACTACGAGTACTACCACTACTATCACTATTAGAAGACATTGAAAGAAGAGGAAAAGACTTACCAAAAAATTGAAAGCTTCAAATTTTGAGGAGCTCTACTCTCAAAGACTCTGAACTCCTTATATCTCTTAAACTCATAAGGCTCCCAAGGATTTCTTCTTGTGCAAATGAGTGAAGTGACAACTGAGTAAGGCTTCAACTCTCTTCAAACAACTGTATGAATTAAATAAAAAAAGAGTCTTTTCAGATCACCAGGGAGAAAAGATGATTGGGTACTTCCTTTTGGAAATATTCTGGAAGCTACAGGACAAAATAAGCTAGTTCCCAACCAATGGACCCAAAAAAAAACTTAGCCTAGCCAATGGGCCCAAAGATCAACAGTTTCAAAGCCCAACTTGTGGGTCCAAAGAATTAATGCTTGGCCCAACCTATAGGCCCAAAAATTTAGCATTAAAGACCACCAAGTGAACTTGCCTATAGTTGTGATAAAGTTGGTTTAAAAAACTCAAGTATATTCTCCTCAAACTTATTCGCCAAACTACGAGTAGTTCAGTCCAAGTCATTCTCCTCGGACTTATTTATCAAACTATGAGTAGTTTGATCTATTTTATTCTCCTTAGACTTATTTGCTAAACTCTAAGTAGTTCGATCCATATCATTCACCTCGGACCGATTCGCTAAACTCCGAGAAGTTTGATCTATGTTATCCTCCTCGGACTTATTCGTCAAACTCCAGTAGTATAATCTATTTCATTCTTCTCGGACCTATTTGCCAAACTTAGGGAAGTTTGATCTATGTCATTATTCTCAGACCTATTTGTTATACTATGAGCAATTTGATTTATGTCATTCTCTTCGGACTTATTCGCTAAACACCAAGTAGTAGTTTGATCTATATCATTCTTCCCGGACTTATTCCCCAAACTCCTAGTAGTCTGATCTATGTCATTCTCCTTGGACTTATTTGCCAAACTCCGAGTAGTTTGATTTATGCCATTCTCCTCGGACCTATTCGCCAAACTTTGAGCAGTTTGATCTATGTCATTCTTCTCAGGCTTATTCGCCAAACTCCGAGCAGTTTGATCTATGTCAATCTCTTCGGATTTATTCTTCAAACTCTAACCAGTTTGAACAATATCATTCTCCTCAGACTTATTCTCCAAACCCCTAGTAGTTTAACCTATGTCATTCTCTTCGGACTTATTCGCTAAAATCGTAGCAGTTTGATCTATTTCATTCTCCTCGAACCTATTCGCCAAACTCCGAGCAGTTTGATTTATGCCATTCTCTTCAGACCTATTCGCTAAACTCCAAGCAGTTTGATCTATGTCATTCTTCTCAGACTTATTCACCAAACTCCGAGCAGTTTGATATGTCATTCTCCTCGGACCTATTCACCAAACATCGAGCAGTTTGATACATACAATTCTCCTCGAATTTATTCACCATACTCCGAGTAGTTTGATCCATGTCATTCTCTTCAGATTTATTCGCTAAACTCCAAGCAGTTTGATCCATGTCATTCTCATCGGACTTATTCGCCAAACTCCAAGTAGTTTGATCCATGTCATTCACCTCAGACCTATTCGCCAAACTCCAAGCAGTTTGATTAACGTCATTCACCTCTGACCTATTTTCCAAATTCTGAGCAGTTTGATCCCTATCATCTTCTCGGACTTATTTGCTAAACTTCGAGCTATTTGATCTATGTAATTTTTCTGGGACTTATTTGCCAAACTCCGAGTAATTTGATCTATGTCATTCTCCTCGGACTTATTCACCAAACTTCGAGCAGTTTGATATAGGTCATTCTCCTCGGACCTATTCACCAAACTCCGAGTAGTTTGATCCATGTCATTCTCCTCGGATTTATTCACTAAACTCCGAACAATTAGATTTATGTCATTCTCCTCAAACTTATTCGCCAAACTCAGAGAATTTGATCCATGTCATTCTCCTCGGCCTTATTCGCTAAACTTTGAATAGTTTGATCTATGTCATTCTCTTAGGACCTATTCACCAAACTTCGAGCAGTTTGATCTATGTCATTCTCTTAGAACCTATTCACCAAACTCCGAGCAATACAATCTATATCAGTCTCCTCATACTTATTCACCAAACTCCGAGTAATTCGATCCAAGTCATTCTCCTCGGACTTATTCACTAAACTTCTAATAGTTTGATCTATGTCATTCTCCTCGAAGTTATTCACCAAACTGCGAGCAATTTGATCTATGTCATTCTCCTCGAACTTATTTGCCAAACTCTGAGTAGTTTGATTCAAGTCATTCTTTTCGGACTTATTTGCCAAACTCCGAGTAGTTTGATCCTTGTCATTCTCTTCGGAACTCTTCGCCAAACTCTGAGTAGTTTGATCCATATCATTCTCCTCAGACCTATTCATCAAACTCTGAGTAATCTGATCTATGTCATTCTCTTCGGATTTATTTGCCAAACTTCAAGTAGTTTGATCCATCTTATTCTTCTTGGAAATATCTCTCAAAGCTCCAAAAAAGTTCACCCCTCCACTCGAGGCTGTATAACTCAGACTCGCTATTCTCCACTTAAGTTTGTGCTACTTAGATTGCCACATACCTCGTTTTGAGGGACTTAGCTCTAGTATGTGCTTCACAGACTCATCACTCTCTCCTCCAAAAGCACAGTGTCGAGCTGTTAGGCCTCCTCAGAGTTTACATTTCCTCATAGGCAGGTAGCGTTGAACAAGTAATCCTTCTCAGGTATGGAATATTCAAAAGGATGGCCATGCACTATCCCTTACACTACTCGAACAAATTCGAGTCTCTATTTCTAGCTTTCTTAGTACCCGGGTACCCATATAATCATAGGCCTGATTTGAATTATATAACATTGTAAACAACATAAAAAGCCTTGGATAGAACATGTCAAGCATATTAAAATCCATCAACCAATGATGCAACTAAAGCCGTCAGCCAATGACGCAACTTAACGCGTTGGCCAAAGAGCGTCGAGCACAACACATCAAGCCTCAACTTTTGCACTCCATGCATGATACATTAAGCCTTAGCTGCATCATGCCAAGTACTTCAAGCCTTAGCCACCACATGTCGGGCATAACATGCCAAGCCTTGGCTGCCTCTTCAAATTGAGCATTCTACAAACTACTTTATCAATTGCATAACTGCGCTCAAGGAAATGGGGGCATCTGATGTAGGGGAAAATTCTCCTTCCAATGACATGGTGACACTTGGAAACTTCCAAGAGAAAAAGAGAAATTTCACAACTTAGAATAATATTGAAACAATCCAGCTTATAGATAATCTCGATCTTATCATCATACTTAGTGATTAATCACTATCATAATTGGACTCAGCTCCAAAATACTATATAAAGGGTCTCTCACCATCAAAATGTACATTCAACTCTTAATCGCAGCTCTACAATTTTCTACAACTTTCTTTTCACTCAAAAGCCCTATTCTAAATTAGGCATCAGAGAGTCCCCTCGAAGGTACAATCCCTCTAGTCCTCAAATGAATTTTAGGTTTTCTCCTCGTTTCATGTGTGTAGGTACCACATTTCGGCTCTTCGACTACTTAATAGATTTTCGGCATCACCAATGCCAAATCAACATATCATTTAATCCATTTTCAGCTAATGGGGGATGCTACAAATAACATCTTCCCCTAAATGAATAAAAATCCTGTGAACAAGTGCTTCATCTCAAGAATCAGTAGCATCATTAATCAACTCACTAAGTTTAGCGTTTTCTAGCACTTAATCAGCCATTTGTCTCCTATAAGAAAAACCCAAATATCAAAAGGCAAAGAAACCACACCTTGAAATTTTGATACCATATTAAGAAATAATTAAGTTTAAATTATCCTAAAATTTTAAATTGATGAGAAATGAATCAATGATCAAATTAATTCTTTATATTTTAACAACCCATATATTGGTTGTGTTTGCATTTCCAACCCTCCATCTCAATCTTTTTTGTAAGGTTGGAGTAACACTCTAAATGCTGTGCCATGTGAGTGAAGGTCGAGCACCCAAATGTGACTGTAAAGATGAGTTGCCTGGAAATTACTTACTCTTTAAGATTTAGTGACAAATTGATGAAGGTTCTATGAATCCTAACCCACCACTTCTTTTGGAGTAACAGACCTGTTGCCAACGCATCCAATTAATTTTTCTTTCATGCCTATTCCCCCACAAAAAAAGTATTCATCATGCGTTCCAGCTTCTTACACAGTGAGTTTGAAAACCAAAAGACATTCATAGAGAAACTAGATGGAATCGAATCAGCGATTACTTTGATAAGAACCTCCTTAATTACCTATTTTTGATAATAATGCTATTTTCTCTAGCCTTATAATCTCTTCCAAACTCTATCCTTGATCTCTTGAAAAGCTTTGTTATATATATTGGCTACCATCCATGGTTGAAATCCCCAAATATTTCTCATGTCGCATTGCACACTAAACTACCACAATTGTTTGAGCCTCATTCTTGCAATTGTGGCTGGTATTAAAACTAAACAGGATGGTTGGTTTATCCATATTAAGCACTAGACCTATCCATATTCTGATAAAGTATCTTTCATTGCAAGTCACTACAACAAAAATGTTAATTAGTGACACGTGAAATTTCGTCACCAAAAGTACATCTATATTGACGAAATATAGATATTGTCACATATTTTGAGGGACATTAATTTTTTGGTGACGCAATAGAACATCACAAAATGTGTCGCGCCAAATTTGTCTACCAAAACAATATAGAGAAAAAAAATTGTGACATTTAATGTATATTAGTGACAATTTTTAGTGTCACTAAATAATTTATATTTTGTGACACAAATTCTAGCAATGAAGAGAACTAAAATGTTTTGTGATGCTTCCTTTTCATCACCAATAATCTAAGTAAAAAAAAAAAACGTCTTTTTTGTTACATTATCAGTGACAAACTCAAGTCGCAACCAACGAATTTTATTTTTTGTGACAAATGTTTTTGCCATCACATATAATGAAAAATAATGAGTGACACTTTGACTTCGTAATGAATAAAATGATAAAGATTTTCATTATTTGTGGTGAAATTTTGTGATGAAAATAATGTGTCACTAATAAGTGCTCTATTTTGTGACACAAATATTTAGAGTCACTAATTACTTAAATTTTTGGTGATATTTAATTTCTGTCAATAATAAACTATGTATATATATGTATATTTAATTTCCATCAATAATAAATTATACGTACTATCGAGCTAGCCCGTGATACCACTGTACCGTTGAACAAAAAAAAATATGTATATATAATGACGATATTCAACCGTCACAAATAATCAAATTGACATATTTATTGGTGAAAATTAATTTGTCATAAAAGGTTTTTTATTCCATGAAAAATATTTTGTGTCACTGATAATTAAAATATGTGATGACACATACTTTTCGTTAGTGGTGGGAAACAGACAAGTCGAGCCGGTACGGGTCGGGTCTTACGAGTAACAGGTCAACCATACGGGTTAAAAATTCTCGTTTTTTAACGGGTTTTATTTTTTATGTTCATACCTGTGTTTTACCGGAAGGGTAACGGGTCAAAAACGGGTATTGACAAAAATTCGCCTATTTATATGAAAAAATGGAGACTCGGACCGGATACAGACCTTGTCTTATGGGTAGCAAGTCAATGGGTACGAGCTAAAAATGCTCGTTTCTTAACATGTCTTATTTTTCATGCCTATATCGGTGTTTTAGCGTGTAGATAACTGATCAAAAGTGGGTACGGGCTAAAAGTCCCACATCTACTTTTCGTCAACAATAATCATGAGTACATCTTTGTATTTTAATTATTTGTGATGATTTAATTTAGTCACATTTATAATTCAAATTTTATGATGCAATTATTTGTGCCATAAAAACAAAATGTTTAATTTTTTTGTCACACAAAAACTTTTTTTTTTATTGGTAATGAAATTAGTATGTCATAAATAGATATGTAGTTTTTGAATGAATATCCTATTTCAATAATAATTATTTTATTTGGTAACATTAAAAACACATCTTGTATTGGTAGCAGACCTTGCTTCACTTTAAAGGTGGATTAATGTTTTATGAGCTCTAGATTAAGGGGCAAGGATAGATGTTTCAACTGACATTAAACTGGCTGTCTAGGACGTACACTGCATTTCTGGAGCATTTATGCCCTCTTGTCTGAAATATTTTTCTTCCGAATACCTTGGGATGTATATTGCCTGAAATAAAATTTAACTAACAGAAGTTGTTTTTCTCATTTTCTGTCATAATCATTGCCCAATAAGATTCTTTCTCCAAACAGTTGGGGGTATGAGCCTTTTATGAAGATATTGTTATTCTGCAATAGTAACCAGTAGTTGTTAGTGAGACTTAAGAGTTACAGGCTCTTTGTCATTTACACTCTTATGTACTCTCTTCAAGTCTCTGTGTAACACAGTAGTTGTTGTACTTGTCTTTTTATTCTAAATACGATTGATTTCCTCCCATTTCCCAACAATGAGAAGGGCTCCTAGATCTCTTTAACTCATTTATAAAAAAAAATAATTTATCAAAAAAGATATCTTTCTCTTAATTCTGTTTTTTAGAGGAAAATAAGTAGGAGAAAACAATTGCCTCATTAAATTTTTGTCACAGGGTGGTTATCATCTATGACTTCCCAACTGGAGTAGAGGATTATGTTAATAGGATTAGGAGGACTGGTAGGGCTGGTGCCACTGGATTGGCTTACACATTCTTTGGTGACCAGGATACAAAGTTGCTTCGGATCTGATCAGGACTTTCGGAAGGGGCAAACCAACGAGTCCCTCCAGAAATTCGTGATATGGCTTCACGTGGCGGTGGGATGGGTAGGCCTCGGCGTTGGGGTTCTAGTTCTGGTGGTCGTGGTGGATGTAGTGATTCAGGTTATGGTGGAAGAGATGGTGGTAGGGGTAGTTGGGGACTTTCTTCTTCCTCTTCTAGCGGGCAAGAGCGAAGTGGAGGCCGCGGATATGACGACGAATCACGTGACAGGTATATAAGCTAGTTCTTTTTTCTTTATTTTATAAAATAAATAAGCAAATAAACAAAAAAATATCAAGCACAACAATTTAATGTGGTTTGACAACCTTCTTGCCTATGCCACCAACAAAATCACAATTTTATTCATCCTTAACAACGATTTTAGGAAAAACAAAATTATTACCCTCACAACCCACAATCCCTAATACACCCAAAACTCTCAACCTAGCTTTAGTTATAATATTGGAATTATGAGTATGTCTTAAACTTCTCTATTGATCTCCCTAAGAAACGAGTTAGGCATGGTATCTACTCTAACTCTTTTCTTCCTTAAGGGATTCAGCATGGTATCTGCTTGAGTTGTTCCTTAAGAAAGTGATAAGAGTTCATAATATCTATATGTTTGTTATATTTTCTCATATTTTAATAGTTATAATTGCTTAAATCTTGGATTTTGATTATGTTTCGTATTTTGTAGAGTTTATTGAGGAGTTAAATCAAATTGAATTCAAAATCAAGAGATTTGTGAAGATTGGACAGAAACTTGGAGTTGCAGCGCCAGAAAGCTGAGGCTGCAGCACCAGAATGGTAATAATATGTGAAGATGGGGCAGCAACTTGGAGCTGCAGTGCCAGAAAGCTGAGGCTGCAGCGCCAGCCCGCGAGTTTTGAAAGTCATAAATATTAACCCTAGCTGAAAGAAAAGAGGAAGGTCTGATAGAAGGCGCGACTGTTGAATAAAAAATCCCTCTTCTCTTTTCTTTAGGGTTTTCTTTTAATTATGAGTAGCTAAATACTTTTCTTCCAACTGAAGAATAATTGAAGTCTTGGTTCTTCAAGAATTGTGAGATCTAAATAATTTTCATTGCTCTTTTATTTCTTTTCTATTTATATATCTTCTGTGTTTATTATCAATTATTGTCTTGGTTGATTGATGCAAAGGCCCTGTTGTTCAATTATCAGGTCAATAAATTGCTATTTAGAACTTTAAATCCGTAATTGTTTAAACGTTCTAATATTAGTGGTAAAATAACAAAGTTGATTATAACCAAATTTTCGATTAATGTTATGGAGATATATAACCTAGTCTAAATGAATCGAGCTTGTGTATTTGTTGGCTAGAATTTGTCGATAGATTAAATCTTAAGAGCTTATTTAGGGTTGTTTATTAACACGGGAAGTAATCAAAGAGCTTGTTTTGGTTATCGAGAAAGTAAGGAGAGATAGGTTGTTAGAGCTTGTTAGCAACCATAACCAATTTGGTGAAGAATAGAAGATTTTATCCTTGTATCTGTGATCAATTCTCTGAACCAATTCTGAAATTATACCTTCGATTAGATATTTTCCTGATATTGATTTCTCCTTAGTTTTTAGTTGATTATAATTGCCTTCTCTTTTATTTCACTCTGATATTTCAAACCCCCCTTTTTTCTTTACTTTATTTTTCATTAAAATAAATCTACTCAATCCCTGTGGATTCGACCTTGCTCATCACTGTTACAATTTGTATTTTTGAGAGTGAGAATTTTATTATTTGTTGGATTTGACACCCACCAAATTTTTGGCACCGTTGCCAGGGATTGGTGTTAATTAGATTTATTTTAATGCTTCGATCTTCTCGTGCAGGTGAACTCCAATACGATCCTGAGATTGAGAAGACAGCTCGGGAGTTGAGGAAGGAAGCTAAATTGCGTGACAAACAAGCATCTTCACCATCACCCCCCGGATTTAATTCAGTACCTGACTTGGTTGATTCATCCAGTGATTCTGAAGCAGAATAAACAATGGCCAATCAAGAGAGAATTTTAAGGGAATTGACTGCACCAAATTTAAATCAACAGCCACTCTGCATTACATATCCAGCTTTGGAAGTGGGTTTTGAGTTAAAATTTGGATTGATCCATTTGCTCCCAAATTTTCGTGGTCTTGAGAATGAAGATCCTCACAAGCATCTGAAGGAATTCCACGTGGTGTGTTCAAGCATGAGACCGCAAGGAGTGACCGAAGAACAAATCAAATTACGTGCTTTGCCATTCTCGCTGACTGAAAAAGCAAAGGACTGGTTATTTTATTTGCCCCCTGGCTCTATAACCACATGGATGGAGATAGTGAGATTGTTTCTTGATAAATTTTTCCCTGCATCACGAGCTGCTGGCATTAGAAGGGAAATATGTGGAATAAAACAGAAAGATACGGAGACCCTTCACGAGTATTGGGAAAGATTTAAGCAACTCTGTGCAAGCTACCCACAACATGGAATTTTTGAACAGCTCCTCATTCAATATTTCTACGAAGGGCTCCTACCCATGGAAAGGAAGATGATGGATGCAGCGAGTGGAGGTGCCATAGTGAACAAAACTCCTCGTGACACTAGAGATTTGATCTCCATCATGGCCGTTAACTCACAACAATTTGGATTCAGGCAGGACACATCTCCAATAAGGGTGAATGAGGTAAGTATATCTTCCATTGCAAATCAAATATCCAATCTAACTTCTGTTGTCCAACAGTTAGCTGTAGGAAATATGCAACAAGTGAAAGCTTGTGGGATTTGTGCTACCATCGGTCATCCAACTGGCATGTGCACTTCGAGATGATTCCTATGAGCATGCCAATGCAGCTGGAGGATTTCCAGGCCCACCACAAAGGAAATACGATCCCTACTCAAATACCTACAACCCAGGATGGAGGGATCATCCCAATTTCAGCTATGGAGCAAGACCACCATTCCAACACTTTCAACATAGACCGCCTGTTCCACCACCACAACAAAACTCCACAAGTTCAGGTATGTCTCTAGAAGAAATTGTTAAATCACTTGCAACTAACACACAACAATTTCAACAGGAGACAAGAACAAGCATTCAACAATTGGAGAACCAAATGAGTCAACTGGCATCTTCTGTGAACCGATTGGAATCTTAAGTTAAATTGCCCTCCCAAACTATTGTTAACCAAGAACAAAATGCTAGTGCAGTTACCTTGAGAAGCGGGAAGGAGTTGAAAGAACCCAGTAAGGCAGCACGTGGAGAAGAAATTGAAAAAGAAGTAGTTGTTCCTCAACCTCAAACTGACCAGCCTAGGAGTACTTGATAGTGAACAACCATAGGCATTGGTGACAAATCCTCCCTTTCCTACTAGATTGGCTAAATCCAAGAAAGAAGAGGAGGAGAAGGAAATTCTTGAAACTTTTCGCAAGGTTGAGGTAAATATTCCCTTACTTGATGCAATTAAACAAGTGCCTCGATATGCTAAATTTCTCAAGGAGTTGTGCACCAATAAGAGGAAGTTGAAAGGTAATGAAATGATAAGTATGGGGGAAAATTTTCAGCCGTCCTCCAGAAAAAATTACCTCCAAAATGCAAGGACCCAGGTATGTTTACTATCCCTTGCAAACTAGGTGATGTTAGGATTGAGAGAGCAATACTAGATCTAGGAGCTTCAATAAATGTCATGCCTCTCTCTATTTATTCATCTTTAAATATTGGTCCATTAAAAGAAACATGTGTAATTATTCAACTTGCTGATAGATCTAATGTATATCCTGAAGGAGTTTTGGAGGATGTCTTAGTACAAGTTAATGGGTTGGTCTTTCCTGCTGATTTTTATGTTCTTGACGTGGAAGAAGATGACTCTTCTAATTCAACATTAATGTTATTAGGAAGGCCATTTCTAAAAACATCTAGGACAAAAATTGATGTGCATGATGGTATACTCACAATGGAATTTGATGGTGAAATTATTAAATTCAATATTTATGACGCCATGAGGTACCCTAATGATGTGTCTTCTATTTTTGTTATGGATGTTATTGACCCGTTGGCGCAGGAAATCTTTGATCCAATTGATAATGATAAGTTGAAAGTTATACTTAGCAGGCATTTCACTCTTGAAGGGACTGCTACAACTGAAGAACTCGTCATCCAAGAAGAAGCAAGGAACTTTGAGTTTGAAATGGGAAAAGAAGTGCCAGAAGAACAAATAATAACAACTGAATTGAAAACTTTACTTGCTCATTTGAAATATGCTTATCTAGAGAAAAATATTTTCCCTATTATAATATCTTATTCGTTGACAGGTAAAATGGAAGAACGGTTGCTGGAAGTCCTAAGAATGCATATATTTTCGGGAAAGCTGAAATCCCGGTGGACTGAACCATACACAGTGATAAGTGTATCACTTTTTGGCTTTTGGTACCATTGAAATACGACACAAGAAAAACAAGGCGTTCAAGGTCAACGGGCATAGATTGAAGCACTACATCATGGGGACGTTTGATCCTCAATCGTCCACAACCATTCTCCAAGAGCCATAAATCGACAACGTCTAGCCAAAGACATTAAAGAACGGCGTTTTTGGGAGGTAACCCAACTTTTTGTCTTACTTTCCTTGTTTTATTTGTTTTATCCTTTTTCTTTATTTTGGCGATCAGCTTGCAAGACTCGAAGACCAAGTTGCTAGAATGGACAAAACATGACAGCCTTCTTTGCTTACATGGGATTCACACAACCTTCGCCCCCAAGCACGTGACTGATATCCTGGTTGATGCTCAACATTTTCAGGGGAGTTTTCTACTTACTCTTGTTCTTTTATAGCTTTTGAGCATCTATTTTTGATACATTGAGGACAATGTATGGATTAAGTGTGGGGGATGGTCTCTGACATATGAATTTGAATTTGATTTTACTTTGAACTTCACTTTTCAAGAAAATTTTCAAAATCCAAGTGATACTTTAGTTCTTGTTTGTGATCATTCTCTTCTGAATTCTAGATTCTGTCGATGCTTGTCTTAAATGATCTGGATTATTGTGAATTATTGAGATAAATTGAAGCGTAATAAGGGATTAGCATGAATGGTTGAATTCTTATTTACTACACAGTGATTAATTGCTCCTGATGATTGATTGAATGAAAAATGTGTTGGATCTAATGCACATGACTCTTTTTGTGTGCTTTTGAGCCAATGAGCATTCATATTTTATTATGCTCCATTTTCTTAATTGAGTGATTATCACACATAGTTGATTTTTCTAGAACTTGCTTTGTTATGCATGTCACGAAACTACATTATTGAATTGGATGCATTGAATTAATAAGGGCATTTAGGTGGAGCCATTTAGCTTTCTTAAAAAGCCTACCTTGATTTTTACTGTAGAAAGCCAATTTTGAACCTTGGCCCTTTTGTTGGAAGTTAACCATGGTATAAGCAATGTCAACCGATTCTTTTGTCGATTTCCCTCTTTTGAACCTTGAATTAAAGGATCGTACTAGTTTGTTCACATAAAGCTTCAAATTATCTCTGAAAATATTGAAAGATACTGGGAATAAAGTGATTCAAGTTACAAGTGCTTTAATTCTTCTCTATATAAAAAAAAAGAAGAAGAAAAAAAAGAAAAAAAAAAGAAAAAAAAGAAAAAAATATAGGCGGCTAGAAAAAGAGAAAAGTTGTGCAATTTTAATTGTTTGGAGAAAACATTCGACGTTATTGAGTTGTGCTTTGTGTGGAGAAGTTGGTATAATTCCTTTGACAAAAACACCTAAAAATTCCTTCTCACCACACCTTACCTAAGCCCCGTTACAACCCATTTAAAACCCTTAGATTCTTTGCATTCAATTCAATCAATTGATGTGATATATTAGCAAGCTTATGGTTAAGATCTTCTATGTTTTGACTTGAGAGTTCATTGATACCCTAAACACTTTGAGCGTATTGAGTGAATCCAATGAGAGGGTGTTAAATCCTATTGCATTTTGATTTCAAGAAGATCATTAAGGTGATTGTTCATGGTGTGGTTTATAAGAATTTACACTATGAAATTTTTCATTTCTTATTTGTCTTTAGATTTAAATCTTTAAGGCATGATAATTTGGATTAATAATTTGGATTATAGAGGATGAGTAAAGGTAGAAGAAGGAACGATGGTGAGAAAAGGTGACGAACTTGAGTTATTGTATGCTTGAGGACAAGCATTGTTTAAGTGTGGGGGAATTTGATAAGAATTCATAATATCTATATGTTTGTTATATTTTCTCATGTTTTAATAGTTATAATTGCTTAAATCTTGGATTTTGATTATGTTTCGTATTTTGTAGAGTTTATTGAGGAGTTAAATCAAATTGAATTCAAAATCATGAGATTTGTGAAGATTGGACAAAAACTTGGAGCTGCAGCACCAGAAAGCTGAGGCTGCAGCGCCAGAAAGCTGAGGCTGCAGCGCCAGAATGGTGATAATATGTGAAGATAGGGCAGCAACTTGGAGCTGCAGCGCCAGAAAGCTGAGGCTATAGCGCCAGCCCACGGGTTTTGAAAGTTATAAATACTAACCCTAGCTGAAAGAAAAGGGGAAGGTCGGATAGAAGGCGCGGTTGTTGAATAGAAAATCCCTCTTCTCTTTTCTTTAGGGTTTTCTTTTAATTATGAGTAGCTAAATATTTTTCTTCCAACTGAAGGATAATTGAAGTCTTGGTTCTTCAAGAATTGTGAGATCTAAATAATTTTCATTTCTCTTTTATTTCTTCTCTATTTATATATCTTCTGTGTTTATTATCAATTATTGTCTTGGTTGATTGATGCAAAGGGCCCGTTGTTCAATTATCAGGTCAATAAATTACCATTTAGAACTTTAAATCCATAATTGTTTAAACGTTCTAATATTAGTGGTAAAATAACAAAGTTGATTATAACCAGATTTTCGATTAATGTTATGGAGATATATAACCTAGTCTAAATAAATCGAGCTTGTGTATTTGTTGGCTAGAATTGGTAGTCTCTCTAATTATTAATGTTGTCGATAGATTAAATCCTAAGAGCTTATTTAGGGTTGTTTATTAACAAGGGAAGTAATCAAAAAGCTTGTTTTGGTTATCGAGAAAGTAAGGAGAGATAGGTTGTTAGAGCTTGTTAGCAACCATAACCAATTTGGTGAAGAATAGAAGATTTTATCCTTGTATCTGTGATCAATTCTCTGAACCAATTCTGAAATTATACCTTTGATTGGATATTTTTCTGATATTGATTTCTCCTTAGTTTTTAGTTGATTATAATTATTTTCTATTTTATTTCACTATGATATTTCAAACCCCCCTTTTTTCTTTACTTTATTTTTCATTAAAATAAATCTACCCAATCCCTGTGGATTCGACCTTGCTCATCACTGTTACAATTTGTATTTTTGAGAGTGAGAATTTTATTATTTGTTGGATTCGACACCCACTGATAGGAGCTTAAATATCCATATTTAAGCCCCTTAATTTACATTTGTTAAGTTCTTTATCTATATGTTTTAGTCTATTTTACTTCACTTTTGTGTTTTACACGTTTTTATAGGGTCTTGGAGAAAAAGAAGCATTTTTGGCACTTAAAGGAATAAATCTGGAAATCCTAGAGCAGCTGCTGGCTAAATTGCGATCGAGCGCACCACATATGGGATCGAGCGCACATGTACGGGCGTGAACAGTAAACTGCAGAACCCTGTTTTGGAAATAACCCTGTTTTGGAAATAACCCTATTTTGGAAATAAAGGAGTTTTGCGTTTTAGGAAAGTTTAGGAACTCATGAGCCGATTAGGACTTCTCAAAGACCTATAAATACACTTGTAAATCACACACAAAAGGCATCACCTCTTAGGGGGATCACTTCTTAGATCCCTTCTTTTATCTTTTGCTTTAGCTTGGAGAAGGAGACCGTGGAGTGGAATTGACGACTCTTCTCTCGGGTTTCTTCTTTCCTTTTTATTTTATTATGTGTAACTAAATTCTTAGTAGGGCTTGGTTGAAGCCCTAATTATGTTTACTCAATAAATTTAGTATTGGCGCCTTGCGATATTTATGTTGTGTTGCTTAAACTTGATTAATACCTGCTTTTATTTAAATTCCTCATATGTATATGTCTGATCAATATGTGCATGTGGTATGGACTTGTTAGTTAGATCAATTTGGATGACCGAGTCCTGGGTCTAACATTAGTAACAAGGGATATCTTATCTGGATACCCGGGTTAATCAACATGAGAAACTGGGAGTAGATACCATGCCCTAGGTCTTATGTGGTTGTCGATTTCCATAGTACTTATGTTTTCTTAAGGAACAACTCAAGCAGATACCATGCTGAATCCCTTAAGGAAGAAAAGAGTTAGAGTAGATACCATGCCTAACTCGTTGCTTAGGGAAATCAATAGCTTAAGGAGTAGATACAATGCCCTTAGGTTGGCAACCACTAGGTATACATGGCATGAGTAAAGCATTGGCATGCTGTTATATTGTGGTAGCATAATTAGTGGTGGATATCAAGTCCCTACGCTTTTATCCTTATTATTTTAGCTTTATCAAAATTAACTCTTTTATTATTTTTATCTTTTTATTACTGCGAAACTAATTCTAAAGTTAAATTTACCAATCCCTGTGGAGATGATCTTGCATTCGCACACTATGCTACATTGTTGACCTTGTGCACTTGCAAGTAAAACGAGTACGATTATTTACCCATTTATTTAGGTATATTTTCGCACAACAAGTTTTTGGCTCCGTTGCCGGGGATTGTGCTAAATTTCTTTTTGGAATTATTTTCGTTAGTTCTTTTTATTATTATTTTAATTTATTCTATTCTGTTTTATTTTTATCAAAAATCATATTTATTCCTTCTTTTCACTTTCTGTTTTTTTGTTCAGGTGTGCAGAGGAGGAGTTTCTATCCTCATTGCGATCGAGTGCACTACTTGGTGCGATCGATCGCAAGCCCAGAGCGATCGAGCGTAGAGGAGCTGCGATCGAGCGCAAAAGGTCCAGAGAGTACCCGAGCAGCAGTACTAAAACTGCTGCACTGAAGCTTTTCAACTAATTCATTCAAAGGGAGAAGCACCAATGACAGAAGCTCAATATACTTGTCTAGATGCTATGGAGAGGAAGCTAGATATGCTCATAAACGCCATGACTACTCAAAACATATCACCTAGTACGCGAGGCAAACCACTCCAGGTATGTGCTATATGTTCTCGTTTTGATCACACTACTAACACTTACCCTTTGTATTCATATGCAGAGCAAGAAAATTATGAGGGACCGCACAATGCATATACAAATACCTACAATCTTGGATGGAAGCACCACCCCAACCTCTCATAGAGCAACAATCACAATGCTTTGAATCTTCAAGGACAGCAACGACACTTCCAACTAGCAGCCCAACCAGTGCCGGAATCAGAAAATAGTGACCTCGAGAGTCTTATGAGGCAACTGATGACTTCACAAGAACAGTTCATGATTGAGCAACGACAAATCAATACCAAGCATGAGCAAGCTATTCATAGATTGGAAGTACAAATGGGGGAATTGGCTAAGGAACTAAGTGAACAAAAGCAAGGTGTTGTTAAACAAGTCTTTCATGACCATCATATTGATCCCTTGGAGACCACCTTCACCCATTATTTCAAAGGATCAAATATTGAGCCAAAATCAAAAGATGTTACTAAAGACCCCATTGAAACTGTGCACATCCTTGAGGCCTTTCCAAAGCATCCAAGTAAGTACACCGATCCATTTGACCATCATGTGCCTACTAATATTATTTTCCCTTCTATTGTACAGGCACCTAACTTGGAATTCAAGCAGTTGTCAGAGCACTTACCGTATGCTTATATGGGAGAGAATAAGACATTTCCTATGCTAGCTGCTGCCACTCGTAGTTTTGGGGAAAAATAAGGCTTGGTCCGGCTGAAGACGTTAAACTTAGCGCTCATGGGAGGCACCCCATAGCTTATCCTTTTATTTTTATTATTTTACGTATTTATTGTTATTTATTTATTTTTATTACTTCTTGTTTTCCTGTATTACGTCAGTTTTTATTTTTTAGGGATAATGTGTGCATCCGTTCAAGTTTAGGGGTAAGCTATGAGCCATGCCAACCTAGCTAGTTCTCCATCTCCCAGGTCAGCTTTTTCCTTGTTATTCACACATTGGGGACAATGTATAATTTAAGTTTGGGGGTATGGGAGACACATTCACACACACCTTGTCCCAGTTTTTTTTGTTTTGTTGTTTTTCATAGATAAATACATGTTCATTCCGTTCCAAAATTTTTGGGTGTTCTAAACAAACAATATGATTTGACTTCATAAATGAGCTTAACACCTTGAACATATGGGCCAATAATTAAGTTTTGAACCATAATCACTTTCTTTTAGGCATTTAAGGATTCACAAGTTCGACTTAAACTAAACATGAGCACATTAGCACATAGTTGTGTGGGGTATGACATGTAATTTTGATTTGTATGTTTCTTTTGCTTGACTGTTAACCAGATGACCTATTAGATTAACGCGGTGGCATAAGAAAATAAAAAAAGTTCATTATTGCTCAAAAAGAAAAGAAAAAAAAATGCTCCTAAAGATCATTAAAAAGAACTTTCCATTGAGTAACTGGCCCTCTTGCCTCAGTAAGCAGTGAGTGTCATGTCAAAAGGTGAAATATTCTGATCGGTAGCATTAAGATCAGTTGGTTTCGTAGCCTTCTTGACTCGAGTTAGTAAGCCCTTAGGGGTGTTTCTACACCTAATGCCCTAAAACCATCTGGTTTGGGAGTCATTGGCTAAACGCTCGTTACACGAGTCAAATAGAAAGCTTAAGGGAACTAACTTGGCAAAAATCTCACAAATAAAAAAAAATAAGAAAATCTATGCCATCTTTGTTGATTCAAATAGAAAATTTGGTGAATCTTGAGTCATCGAAACACTACACATTAGAATTATTTGGAAACCCAATCTTTTATGTGCTAGTCCACCACACACTCAGTTAAACTTGTGATGTCTTAACCTGCCTCATGAAAGTGATTTGCATTCAAAACTCGTATTCATTGTAAAGATGTGTTTATACTTGTTAAGCTTGCTCATGAATGCGCATCATAGTTTTGTGTGAAACCTAAACTTTTGTTGGACACCATGAGCATTGGATTTATCTTTGCGTCTTTGTTTTTCATTTAGTTTTTGGTTTTGTATTGCTAAGGGACTAGCAATATGTAAGTATGGGGGTGTGATAGGAGCTTAAATATTCATATTTAAGCCCCTTAATTTACATTTGTTAAGTTCTTTATCTATATGTTTTAGTCTATTTTACTTCATTTTTGTGTTTTACACGTTTTTATAGGGTCTTGGAGAAAAAGAAGCATTTTTGGCACTTAAAGGAATAAATCTGGAAATCCTAGAGCAGCTGCTGGCTAAATTGCGATCGAGCGCACTCCTCTATGCGATCGAGCGCAGCATTGCGATCGAGCGCAGCATTGCGATCGAGCGCACCACATATGCGATCGAGCGCACATGTACGGGCATGAACAGTAAACTGCAGAACCCTGTTTTGGAAATAACCCTGTTTTGGAAATAACCCTATTTTGGAAATAAATAAGTTTTGCGTTTTAGGAAAGTTTAGGAACTCATGAGCCGATTAGGACTTCTCAAAGACCTATAAATACACTTGTAAATCACACACAAAATGCATCACCTCTTGGGGGGATCACTTCTTAGATCCCTTCTTTTATCTTTTGCTTTAGCTTGGAGAAGGAGACCGTGGAGTGGAATTGACGACTCTTCTCTCGGGTTTCTTCTTTCCTTTTTATTTTATTATGTGTAACTAAATTCTTAGTAGGGCTTGGTTGAAGCCCTAATAATGTTTACTCAATAAATTTAGTAATGGCGCCTTGCGATATTTATGTTGTGTTGCTTAAACTTGATTAATACCTGCTTTTATTTAAATTCCTCATATGTATATGTTTGATCAATATGTACATGTGGTATGGACTTGTTAGTTAGATCAATTTGGATGACCGAGTTCTGGGTCTAACATTAGTAACAAGGGATATCTTATCCGGATACCCGGGTTAATCAACATGAGAAACTGGGAGTAGATACCATGCCCTAGGTCTCATGTGGTTATCGATTTCCATAGTACTTATGTTTTCTTAAGGAACAACTCAAGCAGATACCATGCTGAATCCCTTAAGGAAGAAAAGAGTTAGAGTAGATACCATGCCTAACTCGTTGCTTAGGGAAATCAATAGCTTAAGGAGTAGATACCATGCCCTTAGGTTGGCAACCACTAGGTATACATGGCATGAGTAAAGCATTGGCATACTGTTATATTGTGGTAGCATAATTAGTGGTGGATATCAAGTCCCTACGCCTTTATCCTTATTATTTTAGCTTTATCAAAATTAACTCTTTTATTATTTTTATCTTTTTATTACTGCGAAACTAATTCTAAAGTTAAATTTACCAATCCCTGTGGAGATGATCTTGCATTCGCAAACTATGCTACATTGTTGACCTTGTGCACTTGCAAGTAAAACAAGTACAATTATTTACCCATTTATTTAGGTATATTTTCGCACAACACCCACCAGAAAGCATAAGTACTATGGAAATCGACAACCACATGAGACCTAGGGTATGGTATCTACTCCCAGTTTCCCATGTTAATTAATCCAAGTATCCGGTGTGGATATCTTTTGTTACTAATGATAGACCTAGGACTCAGTCATCCAAATTGATCTAACTAACAGATCCATACCATATGCATACGCTGGCCATACACATACATATGAGGAATTTAAATAGGCATAGGCATTAATCAAGTTAAGCAACATAATAAAGGCTTTTGGCAAAGATTATCAATGAATAAATATATAGAAAAGCATAACTAAGGCTTCAATCAAGCCCTATAAGAAAGTTAGTTACACATGCTGTCTAAAATAAACATCATATATAAACTAAGCATGAAATATAAAACCCAAAGAATACTAGGGAGACGGGTTGTCAATCCTCTCTAAAGCCTAAAACTCTGAGCTTAAGCAAAAGATAAAAGGGATCTCTAAGAGGTGGTGATTTGTGTGTGCTTTACAGGTGTATTTATAGGGCTTTAGTAGTCCTCGAAGGTGCAGGAAACCCTAGACTTCCTAAACCGTAAAAATTCTCTTATTTCCAAAATAGGGCTCTGTAGTTTACTATTTATGCCCGTACGTGTGCGCTCGATCGCACACGTCTTGCGCTCGATCGCAGTGTGCGCTCGATCTTTCTTGTGTGTGCATGATCGCAATGTGCGCTCGATTACATTGCATGGTGCGATCGATCGCAGCTTGACCAGAAACTGCTCCAGGATTTCCAGGCTTCTTCCTTTAAGTGCCAAAATTGCTTCTTTTCTTCCAAGACCTATAAAACATATGTGAAACACACAAATGAAGTAAAATGAACTAAATTAACATAACTAAGGACCTAATAAATGTAAATAAGGGGGCTTAAATATGAATATTTAAGCACCTATCACACCCCTAAACTTACATATTGCTAGTCCTTTAGCAATACAAAATTAAGAACTAAAACGAAAAAAAAAAAAACAGATAAATCAAATGTTCATGGTGTCCAACAAAAGTTTAGATCTTACAAAACTATGATGCGGATTCATGAGCAAGCTTAACAGATACAAACATATTTTTGCAATGAATAAGAGCTTTGAACGTAAATCACTTTCACGAGGCAATTTAAAACATCATGAGTTCGACTTTGGTGTGTGGTGAACTAGCACATAAAAGATTAGGTTTCCAAATAATTCTAACGTGTATGTTTCGATGTCTCAAGATTCGCCAAATTTCCTATTAGAATCAACAAGAATGGCATAATTCTTCTTTTCTTTTGTTTGCGATATTTTTGTCAAGTTAGTTCCCTTAAGCTTTTTTTTTGACTCGTGTAACAAGCGTTTAGCCAATGGCTCCTAAACCAGATGGTTTTAGGGCATTAGGTGTAAAGACACCCCTAAGGACTTACTAGCTCGAGTAAAAAAGGCTACGAAACTAACTAATCTTAATGCTACCAATCAGAATTTTTCACTTTTTGACATGACACTCAATGCTTACTGAGGCAAGAGGGCCAGTTACTCAGTGAAAAGTTCTTTTTAATGATCATTTAATATTTTCCACCTTTTGACCTGACACTCAATGCTTAGTGAGGCAAGAGGGCCAGTTACTCAGCAGAAAACAAGTTTTATTGATCATTAGGAGCATTTATTTCTTTTTTTGAGCACTAATCAATCTTTTCTATTTTTATATGCCAAAATGTCAATCTAATAAGTCATCTAGTTCACAGTTAAGCAAAAGAAACATACACATCCAAATAACATGTCATACCCCACACAGTTATGTGCTAGTGTGCTTATGGTAATTTAGGTCAAACTTGTGAATCCTTAAATGTCTAAAAGGCAGTGATCTAGGTTCAAAACTTAATTATTGGCCTATATGTTCAAAGTGTTAAGCTCGCTGATGAAGTCGAATCATAAAGTTTTGTTTAGATTACAAAAAAAAAAGTTTATTGGACAGAATGAACATGCATTTATCTATGAAAATAGCAACAAAATAGAAAAATGTGGGACATAGTGAGTGTGTGAATGTGTCCCCATACCCCCAAACTTAAATTGCACATTGTCCCCAATGTGTGAATAGCATGGAAGGAGTTGACCTGTGAGATAGAGAACTGATGGCTGGCATGGCTCGTAGCACGCACCCAAACTTCAACTGGATGCACTCACACTGTCCTTGAAAAAGAAAGAAAAACAAACATAAAATGGAAAACAAGTAATAATAAACTGATAGAAAAATAAACTAGGAAATATGAATAATAAAATGAAATAAACTAAGAAAACGAATATGCTTTGGGGTGCCTCCCATGAGTGCTAAGTTTAACATCTTCAGTCAGACGTGATATCTTCTCACTGCTGATCATCAGGTGGTGCAGTCGAAAAGGTACCGGGTGTCGGAGGTAGACGATCAAGAATAGCCTACAACATAGCCTCCTGCCGTGCAAATCGTGCCTCCAAACTATCGATGCACTGATGCATGAGTGTGGTGGCGGCAGAGACCTCGCCTTGGAAAGAGGACAACTCAGCTAGAAAGTGTGAGGACTCGGTGGGTCCCAAATCTGAATGGTCCTCCTTTCGTACTGGGCTAATGATCGGGGGCTCGGTCTCCATACGATCCTCTTCAACTCTCTCAGCTACCAGAGCAGGTGCCGGGAGTCCTCGAGGCATGTGCGAGATGCTGTGTGTCCACTGAGCCTTCCCGAAGAAGAGATGCTCTCGCACTGGTTCTTCGCTGGAGGTCCTCTTTATTCCTTTCTTCTTGAGTATGTATGAGAGTAGGAATGGGAAAGGGAGGCCCCATGCATTGGCCGTGGTGGTCTGATGGCCATGAATGTGATCCCAAAACTTGTGTAGCTGGCTCCAAATGACAACCGGAATGGAGTACCAGTGGCCTTTGTGGAAGGCATATAATGACTGGAGAAACTAGTCTCACCACTGTGTCTTGTGCCCCAATGGACACACATTGCGCTGTAGGATTGTGTCGACGAGCCAAAGTCGTGGAGGAAACTTTGACCGGCTGGCCGCATTGTTATGTTTGTCCGTATACTGGCCAGCACACATGTATGTAATGATCTCAGCCAGGGCAAAGGACTCCGGCTGCTCCTCGATATCGGTGTCCTCAGAAGGGGACTCGTAATTGCAATGAAGGGCAGTGGCTATATCGACACTAGTTACCTCGATGGGTATGCCCTGGATTGAAGAAGTGAGTACTCCCGGTCTGCTGCAGTCAAATGATAGGCTTGCATAGAACTGGACCACAAGCTAGGAGTAAGCAGTGGAGCAAACTGGCTTAAACAGCCTCTTCAACCCTCGGTGTCAAAAGGCTTAGACAGCCCATTGAGTGGCCTCCATGTGCTTAAATACTTCATCGATGGCGAAGGCAGTCTCAAACAATAGCTCCCGTTGCTCGATGCTGGGCCGGGATGACGAGGCATGACTGCTGGATGCACCAGAGGTAGAAGCAGATGGTTTGGTCATGTTTTTGTTTGCTTCTGCCCAATTTGCGATCAATCTCAAATCGGTTCGCTCGATCGCACACTGGCTATGCGCTCGATCGCAAGTACCGTGCACTCGATCGCAAGTACCGTGCGCTTAATCACACACGGTCAGGCTTTTCCTCGAATAGCTTGTGTGCACCAAAAGACCAAGCTATGGTCTTGAGGATTTGAAATCATTCCTAACCTCCTGTAAACAACAAGAATTACCCAATCACACATAAAATATCATAAATGTATACTTAATGTAAATAAACATGTAAAAATTCGTGTGTATGTGGATGGAAATGGGTACCTTGTGTAATGGACAAAATGTGGAGTGCAGAGGGTGTATGCAGTGGTAATGGGTGTTTGATGGTGGTGATGGTGTCGAGTGTGAGTGATGGAGGGACAGAATGGTAATGATGGAGGTTGTGAATGAGAGGGTGCAAGAGAGTGTGAGCGAGAGTGTGTTGGTAGACGGGAGAGTGCGCGTGAGAGAGAGTGTGAGGGTGTGAGTGAACAGTGAGAGAGTGTGAGTGCCTGTGAGTGAAAATTTGCAGAGTTATATCTAAAACTTCTGCCATGATTGCGCTCGATCGCACACAGGTTGCGCTCGAGCACATTGACTAGCGCGCTCGATCGCACTCTTGCGCTCGATCGCATGGAATGTTGTGATCAATCGCACGCAGTGTGTATATGCAAAAAGAAAAACTTACCTAAGCTGAACGATGATAAAATTGGAATAGTACAACCTTACCATTTGTTAGTGGCCTCAGTACCACTAACCTCAGTAGAGGCGCTTGAGCTGTATGAGTAATCAAATATGAGCTACTCAAGCGCTCTCGTGCCATAGTGCTAGTTGGTTGGGAGGAAGCACTTAGAGTCCACATCAAGTGGTTCAAGTGCTTTTGATGGTTGCTTCATCTCCCATTTTGATGCCTGGTCAATAAAATAAGGAAAGGTAGTATCAGTAAGTGCATGAGGTTCAATTTGAGTAACATACTTACTTGAAGGCTTTGGTGTGTTTGTGAAAAGGTGCACTCCTTGTCTACCTCTAGAGAAGAACTGCTGAGTGTGTTCACTGAGGGTTTCGAAGAGTTCCATCACTTCTTCGTTGCTTTTCTCCATCAACACTCCTCCACAACCTGAATCAACAATACTTTTGTTAGTGTCATTTAAACCTTCATAAAAGGCTTGTACCAATTCATCTTGAGGCAGGTTGTGGTGTGGGCATTTGAGTAGCAGCTCGTTAAAGTGTCCCCATGCTTCGAAGAAGAGGTCTCCATCTTTTTGTTAGAAGGACTGGATCTGCTTCCTCATTTGCCTCGTCTTTTGGGCTGGGAAAAACTTCCTCAAGAATTTGCTTGCCAACTCGTCCCAAGTGTGGATGGAAACTGCAGGCAAAGAATTATACTATAGTTTAGCATTATCTTTCAAGGAAAAAGGGAACAGAATTAACCTTATTCCTTATTGGTCTAGGCTTTGTATGTGCTGGAACTTGCAAAGATCAAAAATTTCTTGGAGGTGCAAGTGTGGATCTTCATTAGGAGTTCCCCTAAAATGAGTCAAAGCATTTAATATTTGCGGATATATGTTATAGTTTCCTGCCGCCTCAGGTTGATATGCAATGCATGATGGTTGATCAATGTTTTGTGGGATGAAGGAGTGCTTCATCGGTACTCGTGCAGGTAGTTGCTAGTTTTCAAGCTGTTCCGCCATTGGTGTTTCATTCTCGACTTCTTCTTCGTTCTCCTCGAAGTTATCCCTAAGCCTTTTTCAGATGGTCCGTTCAAGCTCGGGATCAAGGGGAAAGAATGTTGGATGTCGGGATCGAAGTCCGTGCATAAATCAGGTCACACCAGCTTCAGTGCAGCAATTCACTCTGCTGCTCGGGTAACTCTTTGTCTTATTTGCGCTCGATCGCACAGAAGGCTGCGATCGATCACAAGTATCTAGGGTTTGATGCCGGAAACAGAAAGTAACTCGATTAGGTTTTGATGAAAAATAAAAATAAAGATGGTAAATAGAAAATAAAATAATAATAATAATATTTAAATGAAAGTAATTCTAAAAGAAACTTTAGCGCAATCCCCGGCAACGGCGCCAAAAACTTGTTGTGTGATTATATACCTAAATAATTAAGCAGATAATCATACTAGTTTTACTTGCAAGTACACAAGGTCGACAATGTAATGTAGTGTGCGAATGCAAGATTATCTCCACAGGGATTGGTAAAGTTTAGTTTTTAGAATTAGTTTCTTTAAAGTAAAAAGAAATAAAATAACTGTTGAATGTGAGTGATAATAATAAAGACATAGGGCATTGATATCCACCACTAGTCATACTTTCCCAATTGTATAATGTATTAGTGCACTAGCCTTATCATGTATACCTACTGGTTGCCAACCTAAGGGCATGGTATCTACTCCTTAAGCTATTGATCTCCCTAAGCAACGAGTTCGGCATGGTATCTACTCTAACTCTTTTCTTCCTTAAGGGATTCAGCATGGTATCTGCTTGAGTTGTTCCTTAAGAAAGCATAAGTACTATGGAAATCGACAACCACATGAGACCTAGGGCATGGTATCTACTCCTAGTTTCCCATGTTGATTAATCCAAGAATCCGGTGTAGATATATTTTGTTACTAATGTTAGACCCAGGACTCGGTCATCCAAATTGATCTAATTAATAGGTCCATACCACATGCATACACTGGCCATACACATACATATGAGGAATTTAAATTGGCACAGACATTAATCAAGTTAAGCAACATAATAAAGGCTATTGGCAAAGATTATCAATGAATAAATATATAGAAAAGCATAACTAGGGCTTCAATCGAGCCCTATAAGAAAGTTAGTTACACATGCTGTCTAAAATAAACATCATATATAAACTAAGCTTGAAATATAAAACCTGAAGAATACTAGGGAGACGGGTTGTCAATCCTCTCCAAAGCCTAAAACTCTGAGCTTAAACAAAAGATAAAAGTGATCTCTAAGAGGTGGTGATTTGTGTGTGCTTTACAGGTGTATTTATAAGGCTTTAGTAGTCCTAGAAGGTACAGAAAACCCTAGACTTCCTAAACCGTAAAAACTCTCTTATTTCCAAAATAGGGTTCTGCAGTTTACTGTTCACATCCGTACATGTGTGCTCGATCGCACACGTCTTACGCTCGATCGCAGTGTGCGCTTGATCTTTCTTGTGTGCGCACGATCGCAATGTGCGCTCGATCGCATTGCATGGTGCAATCGATCGTAACTTGACCAGAGACTGCTCCAGGATTTCCAAGCTTCTTCCTTTAAGTGCCAAAACTGCTTCTTTTCTTCCAAGACCTATAAAACACATGTGAAACACACAAATGAAGTAAAATGAACTAACTTAACATAACTAAGGACCTAGTAAATGTAAATAAGGGGGCTTAAATATGAATATTTAAGCACCTATCAAAGACTTACCATCAAGCTTATGGCAAGCTTGTGAATTAACCAAAGCATACACAATACACCCGAAATTTTTTAAGTGGCGTACCCGAGGCTTCTTACCGTTCCAAGCTTCATACATTGTTTGATAGAGAGTAACCTTGGTGGGAGAAATATGTAATAAGTAGACAGTGGTGGCGACTGTTTCTGTCCAAAAATGATCAAGAATGCCTTTTGCCTTTAGTAAACTTCTACTCGTTCAGCCATGCCATTTTGCTCCGATGTGTGAGGTGCAATAAGTTCCCAATGAATACCATTTCCCTCACAAAAAAACATTAAATTCACCAGATAAAAAATCACCACTCCTATCAGTTCAAAATGTCTTCATGTGCCTCCCACTTTGTTTCTCAACAAACACTTTGAATTTTTTGAAGTTTTCAAAGGTTTGTGACTTGTATTTCAGAAAATACACCTAACTCATATGGCTGTAATCATCCGTGAATAATAGAAAATACCGACTTTCACCAAATGATGCACTTTTCATAGTCCCACACAAATCAGCATAAATTAATTCAAGACAATTAAAAGCCCTCCAAGCCTGTCTAATAGAAAAAGGTTGTCTAATTTACTTTCCATATACACAACATTCACATAAATCATATAGAAAATTAATTTTAGGTAGCCTAAGAACCTTACCTCTCTGACATAACAACAACAAGACTTTGATATTTAGATGCCCATACCACAAATGTCACAATTTTGATTCACTCTTCTTACTAGCAACAAGAGACTTGAAACCTCAAGAAGAAACATTTTATTTTCTATCATACAAACATTTACTATTTTCTAACCTGGTCTTTTATCATTAATCACACATGAACCCTCATCAAATAAAATTGAATATCCACTAGCCATTAATTGCCCAACACTTAATAGATTATGTGTCAGACTAGGAATGAAGAAAACATTGTGTAGGAGTTTTACATTACCATGGCTTGTTTTCACAAGAACAGTACATTTCCCTTCAACTTGAATTGACTTATTATCTCCAAGTCTAACTTGCATCTTTTGTGACTCATCGAGTTCTTTGAACGCTGATCTCATGCTAGATATATGATTAGAACAACCACTATCCATAAACCAAACTTCACTTGAGACATCATTATATTGAAAAAGAGTCATGAACAACTTACTTTCTTCTACATAGCTTGCTTGTTTCTCTTTACTCCTGCAATTGGCTTCTACATGCCCAAACTTTTTGCAATAATGACATTGGACTTCATTTTTGTACTGCCTTTGTTCAACTTTCCCATTAGACTACCCCCTGCCTTGACTTCTGCCACAGCCTCTGCCATGAAAGTCGCATCTGCCATCAAATCCACCTCTGCCATGTCCTCCAATAGCTTTTTCAGACTTGTCTCTTTGAAAAGATACCTTTCCCTTCACCTGAAATACCTTCTCTTCATTCCTTTCAATTGACTTGTTCAGCTTTGATTCATGTGCTTGCAAAGAACCCAGGCTCATCAAAGGAAAAATCAGATAAGTCTTTAGACTCCTCAATTGCAGCAACCATGTGATCAAATTTTGGAGTCAAGCTCCTCAAAACTTTTGCAACTACAATTTGATCATTTATCTGCTCGCCATATGACTTCATTTAACTAACAATTGTAGTCACTCTAGATAGAAAGTCTTGAACAAATTCACTACTTTTCATAAATAATGTTTGAAACTCATGACGAAGAGATTGAAGTTTAACAGTGATTACCTTCGATGAGCCTTGAAACTCTTTCTATGGAATTTTCCAAGCTTCATTTGAAGTATTTGCTGCTGCAATTCTTGAAAAAATAGTCTTATGGACAGCTTGCTGAATGAAGAACAGTGCCTTGGAATTCTTTTTTCTATTCTCCCTTAACCTTCCTTCTTCATCAGGATCAGCATACCCATTTTCTATATATAGGCTTACAACTTAACTGAAATCCTAAAAATTCTCAATCACAATGAGAACTATCTACAACTAAAACAATCTGCTAAAAAATAATGGGACGCCGTAAAATTATTTGAAATAGATAAGACTAAACTAATAGACTCGATTTTTCTCGACAAATTAACAGAAATTAAAAAGTCAACAATAGAGAGATTTTGAATCAGATTTCAAGAGCATCATCTTAATTGTACCTTAGGGGCTTTCATGATGGGTTTCAGTGTATTGTCTGGTGCTATCTTTTTTGTTGGGTAATTGTTGTAGCCAGCTTTTAGGGTAACAGAGTGATGCAAGTATGAAAAAGACTTGTGGTGTAATGTCTCCCTTTCTAACTTTATAGGGGCTTAAGACTTGGACGCCTTTAATTTTGTGAAGCATCTCTTACACTTACATTCTTTTTGGGAGAAAGTAAAAGAAAGCCAAGTTAAAATATTATGTAAGGATGAACTAGAACTAGAACTAGTGTTTCATGTATGTTGGCTTTACTTGATCCATTTTATTTAGGATCAACGAAAGCAAAGTTGTCTTTCGAGTGCATTGTAAGACCTGTTTCATTTTATTTCTGTGGTTCGTTCTTTTTCTTGAGAAATTTAATAGGTAGACCTGGTGCTAATAGGACTGTAAATCAGTTCGAGTTCAACCCAAAATTGACTTGATTTTTTACTTGTTCAAATATGTTCATGTTGCTTGACTTGCTTACAAGAGGTACGTAAGGTTTTTTTTATTCGTTTTGTAGTAAAATATTCTTTTTAGGTAAAGTCTATATATTTGATAGTATTTTTTTTATCATTGGATATACCATCAAATACGAGTATTTTTACTATCAAATGTATTGTATTATTGTTTTAAAACAAAATTTATTAAAACGGGTGAAACATACATGAAGTTCTTTATATAAAGTCCTTGATTTTTTTTTTAAATTGTCAGGTTTATCACAATCGTGATTTATTATCTATAGTATATTCATGAGAATTTTACATTGACAAAAAATCAACATGTTTTTTTAAATTTTAACCAATTATCACGTTATAGTTTCTCATATAAAATTTAATGAGTTTTAAATTGTTGATGAATATGGATTAAATCATACATTAAAGTAATGATTTTTTTGTTAACATTTTGTGTAATTGATTTATTACATGATTTTTATTAAATTGTAAAGTCTGATTTCAGATTTTGTTTTTAAAAGTATAACTTTTAAAAAAAAAAAAAAAAAAGAAACTTGAACTTTCTATGAGTTTTGCCACGATACTCCTTAGTAATTAAGTCAAATTTACTGTTCGTATGAGTTGAGGTTAAGTATCATTTTTTATTTGTAATATTTTAGAGACGAGTTGCGTATAATGTGATCTGACTCAATAAAATTGGAGCATTTTAAGTTGGACATTCAATTTGGTTCGATTCGGTATGGCTGGAGCTTGCTCCTCTCGTTTACAGCCTTAACTGCTGACAAATTTGTTAATTTTTGGCATATTAATTAGTTAGTTTTTGGCCTACTTTTTAACAACCAGTGCTTTGCATAAAATGGAGTCCTGTATTCAAACAACCTACTTTTGTATAAAGGAGTGATAACTATTTCCATTGCATTTACAGGTTTTTGGTAGACACGGTTTGGACTCTAAACTTCGAAGTGCTTTACTCCTCATACTCGCACCGGAAAAACGAGCTAATTAATTCAATAGTCATGTGGTGATCACACTACAAGAACAAGAGGTATCATCAGCGTACAAAATCTGTCGGTGATACTCTACTTCCTGTCGGTGATAACCTCTTCAGTACGATTCAAAAATCCATCGGAGAAATTAGTCACCGATAGATATTCGTCGATAATGTTTCTTCAAAAAAATTTAATTTTGATTGTTTTTAATAAAAATAAAAATCCGTCAATGATATTTTTCAAAAAATTTAATTTTAATTGTTTTTAATAAAAAAATAACATATTACCGACAGAATTTATGCTCATGCAGTTATACAGTAGAAAATTCAAGTACCACACAAACTAGAGCTTCCAATTGCAAAGGACAAGCTACCTGTAATCATTTTAACATTTACTCTTCAAAGCTCTTCTTATTGTCTCTGCACTGTCATGCCTAGGTGGGTCAAAAAGAGGCATGAGACCAATGAATTGCTAAGGGCCTCCAGGACTCTCCTTTCTTCCTTCAGGAACTTCCTGAATCAAATGAAAGTGCATATCAAATAAGAAATAGTGATGCCTATAGAGGCATTAGACTTGTCAGGATCAGGAAAGACTCAGAATTCCAATTACCTGGTATGCTACAGCAAGAGATCGCAAACCTCGCTCCGCAAACTTATCAAACACAGCATGAACTCTTCGCTCAATGTCTAACTTATTTTGCGCAAGATTTAGAATCTAGAAATCATATTGCAGACAGGAATTAGAATAATATTCAGACTAATCATGTGAAAAATTGCATATACAGGTAGTGAGGAAGAGTTACCTGCTCAGGTGCACCTTTGCTTACTCGATGCATTTTACCTCCACGGTCAATATAAGTCAAAGCTGTTCTCTTATCAGTAGGATTGAAAGGAAGGAAGTGCACCTCCTGAATACCAGCACGTGCCTTTTGGAGGCAACAAAGAATGAAAAGGAAACAGACCACATAAGCAATTAAGTGGATATATGAATAACTGCATAACTACCATTCAAGGGGGAAAATGCAATATCAACCAAATACCTCATTGGGATCAACCAACAACCCCACTATAGCTCAATCTATTGCGTCTTGGCTCTTTGTTCTGGAGGCTCGAGCTGCCATCAGGACAACTGTATCTGCATCTACTCCTTTAGCAAAAACTTAATGATTCAAATCTGGAGCACGGTTCCCAGGCGGAAACTGCTCCTTGAATCGTGGAGGATGGAGACTTATTCAGCTACTAAAATTCTTATCTAGTTATTTCGAAATTCTGTTGCTAAGTTAATAATTCTTTCCTAATTTATTTCCTTAAGGTTCTGTTGCTATGTTGGCAATTCTTTCCTAGTTTATTTCCTAAATTATAGCATCATATGTAATCCTTTAAGAGTGGTAGTGATGGAGAAAAAAGGCAGTTGCCGATTTTTGCTGATTGATGAATTTGAGAATGGAGAGATTCCATTGACAGAGAGACTCTGTGTTGTGTTCTTTTCCCTCTTGGTAGTCGACGTGAGATTGGCTCTGGAGGCTTGTACCAATTTTGGTATCAGAGCAAGGTTTCCTTCCTCAAGGAATTTAGTGTCTCATGCTTGTCACCTGCAGTGGTAATTCTTACAATTTGTCGAATAACCAAAACCCAAACACTGACCTACCCCAGCTACAAGCACAGATCACCTAACTCGCAGTTGTCCTGGAACAGATTAATCATAGATTGGATGCAATGGATGAACGTTGAACTCAAGATGAGTTTGGACCTCACAATAGAAGGGTTTGTGGGCCTCCTCCGGAAGATGAAGTAAACGGTAGTGAAGGGGACGAAGAGGATGAAGAATATAGGGAAAGGGACAGGGGATTTGGTGATTGTGGAGTTCACTTTGGGCGGAATGGCCGTGAATTTCCCAGGGGACGAGGAGAGCGTGATGTCGACCATCACCCTCTTGATGAACTAACCAAGAGGATGAAGGTGGATGTCCCAGATTTTTTTGGGAAGCTGGACCCCAATGCTTTTGAAGATTGGTTGACAGCCATTGAGGATTATTTTGATTGGTTCGCTGTGTCCGAGGATAGAAAAGTTTGTTATGTCCGTATGAAATTAAAAGGGCATGCACCAGCTTGGTGGGGTAGTGTGGAAGAACATTTACATCATACTTGATGTGCACCAGTGTCTAATTGGGAGGAAATGAAGGAGTGGCTAAAGGAGAAATATTTTCCTATTGACTACGAACAAATGATGTTTGAAGAGATGCTACAACAAAGGCAATGGACATTGACTGTCGACTAGTACACAGACCGTTTCCAGGAACTGACAGTCCGAAGCAAGGTTGTGGAAAACGAGCAACAAACTCTCACTTGTTACCGTACAAGTTTATGTAATGAGCTGCGAAAAGAAATTCTGATCGCAGGACTCATAAATGTTGACGAGGCTTATCAATTGGCCTTACATGTCGAAAAGCAACTGGGGCTTTCAAGCTAGAGGCGAATGACATCTATAGATCCCAAGCAGGAGTGCGCACCAACTCATTTATTCCAAAAACCTTCTTTGCCCAGTGACCAGGGAAGAAACGCTATGGTAGGGGACCAAAAAGGAAAGGCCAAACTTACGGGTAACAGACCACAATGCTATAAATGTAAGGGATTTAGACACTTTGCTGTAGTGTGTCCTACGAGAGAAAAAAAAAATTGCCCTTTGTGTGTGAAAAAGAAATCAGAATGCTTGATGAAGTTGAGGGAGTTGAGGAAGAGGATGACGATGAAAGTGATGGTGAAGATGTAGAGCATTTGGGTGCAACTGACCTGCCCAGTTGTGTGATCCACCGAGTCTTGACTGGCACTAAGAAGAAGATCCAAGATGATTTTGATTGAAGGTGCACCAACATTTTTCATACCCGTATGGAGCATGGTGGTCGTGTGTTGAATGTCATCATCGACAACGGGAGTGGAATGAACATAATTTCTGGAGATGCAGTGGAGCGTTTGGGTTTGACAGTTGAAAAACACCCTACTCCTTATCGAGTAAGCTGGGCTAATGAAGACAACCCCATCTTGGTGAAGCATCGTTGCCTAGTGAAGTTTTCATTGGGAAAAAATTATACGGATGAGGCCTAGTGTGACGTGGTTCCCATGACCGTTGTCACTTGTTGCTGGGTCGACCTTAGCTCTATGACAGGAAGGTGTTCTGTTACGGGTATGCCAATTCTTACTCCTTTAAATTTAATGGCAAGAAGTTTGTTTTAGACCCTTTGCAAATTTTTGAATTTCAAGCACAACCAAAAAAAAAAAAAAAAAAGCTGTTCCAGCGCTAACAATTTGGCAGTTTACTCAAGCTCTAAAAGAAGAACAATTGATGCCGTTGGCGGTGAGCCATGAGACCAAACAGGATGGTGGTAGTTTCCCTTAGGAATTTATGAAAATGCTCAAGAAGTTTCAGGAAATCATGCCCAATGAGATGCCGAAACAGTTACCGCCAGTGCGAGAGGTGCAACATGCCATTGATTTAATCCCAGGATCTTCTCTGCCAAACCTCCCGCATTACCGTATGAGCCCCACGGAGAATGAAGAACTTAACCAACAAATTCAGCAGTTGCTTGACAGTGGATTCATCTGAGAAAGTCTTAGCCCTTGTGTCGTACTAGTCTTACTTACACCTAAGAAGGATAATACTTGGAGGATGTGCGTCAATAGCTGGGTAATTAACAAAATAACGGTGAAGTACCGATTTCCTATTCCTTAGCTTAACAATATGCTAGACTTATTAAGTGGTGCGTCCATATTTACAAAAATTGATCTTCGTAGCGGGTATCATCGAATTCGAATCCGTCCTGGGGATGAGTGGAAGATGGCATTCAAAACAAAAGATGGCTTATTTGAGTGGTTGGTCATGTCTTTTGGGTTAAACAAACCGCCAAGCACATTCATGCGTGTTATGACGCAAGCACTCAAACCTTTCTTGGGCAAATTCGTAGTTGTCTATTTTGATGATGTTTTGATTTTTAGCCAATGTTTGCAGGAACATTTAGACCATGTACAGCAGGTCCTATAGACATTAAAAAAAGAACAATTTTATGTGAATCGTGGCAATTGCTCCTTTATGAAGAAGTGGGTGTATTTTCTGGGATTTATTATCTCAGACCAGGGGGTTGAAGCTGATCCTACCAAGGTTCAAGCAATTAAAAGTTGGCCTGCTCCTTGTAATTTTTCTGAAGTGCGCAGCTTCCATGGGTTAGCCACATTCTATCGGCGTTTCATACGGAACTTCAGTACCATCATGGCCCCTATCACCGAGTGTTTGAAGTCCAAAGTTTTTATGTGGATTGCAGCTGCTGATAAAGCATTCACTGAGATCGAAACAAAAATGGGAGAAGCTCCAGTTTTGAAGCTGCCAAATTTTTCCAAAGTGTTTGAAGTTGCATGTGATGCATCACATGTAGGTGGGGAGGAGTACTCAACTAAGAACGTCATCCTATCGCCTTCTATAGCGAGAAACTCAATGAGGCCCGTCAGTGATATTCGGCGTACGATATGGAATTTTATGCTTTGATTCAAACTCTTAAACATTGGTGTCCTTATTCGATTCATAAAGAATTCATTCTTTATACTGATCATGATTCATTAAAGCATTTGAATGCTCAAAGTAAGTTGAATTCAAGGCATGCTCGATGGATAGATTATCTATAGAATTTGACTTTGTCATCAAGCACAAGTCCGAAACTAAAAATAAAGTAGTCGACGCCTTAAGCAGGAAGCCGCACTTACTGGTGGTATCTTCAGTTAATACTATGGGGTTTGACAACCTTAAGATTCAATATTCTACGGATGAAGACTTTGGCAAAATTTGGGGTAAGCTAACGGAAGACACAGATGCAGCTAAGAGTGAATTTTCAATCAAAGATGGCTTTTTGTTTCACAACACTCGACTATGCATCCCGTGTGGATCCTTCAGAGAATTTTTCATTTCAAAACTTCATGGAGGGGGACTAGCGAGACACTTCGGTTATGATAAGACATTTGCTATAGTCTTTGATCGGTTCTTTTGGCCTCGACTATTTCGCAACGTGCATAAAGTGGTGGCTCGTTGTCAGATTTGTCAAATAAACAAAGGCATTAAACAACAAGTGGGTCTTTATACCCCCCTTCCAATTCTGGATAGGCCTTAGCAGCATATTAGTATGGATTTTGTGCTTGGGTTGCCCAAGACACTGCGGCAACATGATTCCATCATGGTTGTTGTGGATCGCTTTGCGAAAATGATTCATTTTATTCCTTATCATAGGACTAATGATACTTCCAAAATAGTGGCACTATTTTTACAAGAAGTGATTCGACTACATGGTGTTCCAGCCACCATAGTGTCCGATCGGGATGTCAAGTTTATGAGTTATTTTTGGAAGACCTTGTGGACAAAAATAGGAACGAAACTACTATTCTCTAGTACATTTCATCCTCAAACTGACGGCTAAGCCGAAGTGACCAACCGGAGCTTGGGAAACTTATTAAGGTGTCTAGTAGCAGACCATGCAGCAAGTTGGGACTTAGTATTGCCACAGGTAGAGTTTGCTTTCAATAACTCTGTTAATCGCTCCACTGGTTGCACACCATTTGAGGTGGCCTATGGTTTTTGCCCCCATACTCCACTGGATCTCCACTCTCTGACATTGCCTTCTAGACCAAGTAAAGCTATGCTGGATTTTTCTAGTTACATAAAGGACATCCATGAAGAAGTAAGGCGGCGTCTGTCTCTCAGCATGGAAGCATATACAACCTCGGCAAATACCAGGCGGAAAGACAGGCAATTTGATGTTGGCGACATGGTTCTTATTCGCCTAAGGCCTGAACATTTTCCTCCTGGGAGTTTCACCAAGCTACATGCTTGGCGTGCAGGACCTATTAAGGTGGCCAAGAAGTTGGGTCCTAATACCTATGTCATCGAATTACCTCCTGACTATGGAATCAGCCCTGTTTTCAACATTGAAGATCTCACTCAGTTTCATGGTTCGGAGGAACAAGTGCAAGCAGCTACACATCTACCTGCCCAACAAGATGCAGTTATTCGTGTCCCTAAAAATACAGCCCCCAAAGATGAAATTGCTTCTATACTCGATCATTAGTTTGTTACTACTCGACGTGGAGGTTATTACAAATTTTTAGTACAATTGAAAAATCGTCCTAAGTCTGATTCAGTTTGGTTACAAGCTTCGGAGCTCAAGCGACTTCACCTAGAATTATTTGCTGCTTATGTTCATCAAAACTTGCCGGAGTTAAGTTCTTCTGAGTGGCCAGCAATTGATGCAAATCTAGAGCACAGTTCCCAAGCGAAAACTGCTTTTTGAATCGTGGATGATGGAGACTTATTCAGCTGCTAAAATTCTTATCTAGTTATTTCGAAATTCTGTTGCTAAGTTGATAATTCTTTCCTAATTTATTTCCTTAAGATTCTGTTGCTATGTTGGCAATTTGTTCCTAGTTTATTTCCTAAATTATAGCATCATATGTAATCCTTTAAGAGTGATAGTGATGGAGAAAAAAGGCAGTTGCCGATTTTTACTGATTGATGAATTTGAGAATGGAGAGATTCCATTGACAGAGAGACTCTGTTTTATATTCTTTTCCCTCTTGGTAGTCGACGTGAGGTTGGCTCTAGAGGCTTTCACCACCTAAGAAGTAAAATTCAAGCACATTCAGAATAATAACTCATATTTTGCTTGCCGGAAAGAATACCCTATTAAAAATGAGCAACAACATCATCTTACCTCAATAAGATTTTTGTCAACTGTAAGTTTGTTCAACGTCGGAGTTCCAATTTTGTCACTGCAAAGCACATCCATGCCAGCCAGTTGTTCTCTTTGTAATAGTTCCATGCATTCATTATCCACATATTTCATCATATAACCAAAAAGCATCACACAAAGTCAATTGAAACTACCCAAGGAATCTAGCCAACCTGCTGAGATAACCTATGAGAACCGATAGCCATAATCACTAACAAAACTGTGGACATGGCAATTGGGATTCCACCAATGAGAAGCACAAGAAGGTTGTCAATTCCAGGGCGATACTCCCTGTCTTGAATGGGGTACATGATAACCTGTCTTGAATGGGGTACATGACAACGAGCTCTATTATCATCCCCACACCTATCGAGCACATATAGAAATTCCCTATTGCAGTCAAGACCTACATAGTCATTACAATGAAGAACTAAAATTAGAATCATAAAACATATTACATCAGAAATAAAGATGCTATAGACCAATTTCCTTGCCTTTTGGAAGTGGCCAACTTTGTTAGTGGTGTCAACAAGGAGAGCAGCCTTCTCAAAGAAGGTATGCACACCAGTGGCAATGACAACTGCTTCAATCTCTCCCTGTTTGTAGGTGAAACCTAAGTAGACACCATCTTCAGGGCCTTTCATCACCGGAAGAGACTCACTGGTAAGTGCAGACTACAAAGCATAAACCACGACACTTTAGTGAAACAACTAACATACGACACTTCTCCAGTAAGGGAAAACTAGAAATTTGACACCTTTCTAATGAAAAAATTCAAAATCTGACCAATTCAACATGAATATATAATGCAAAACAATAGTTACAGAGAATCAACCTGGTCAATTTTAAGCGAATCACCCTCATGAAGACGAGCATCAACTGGAACAATAGTTTCATCTTGCTCATTCCATCTTCCATCTCGAAGAACCTTTACAACAATTTCGTCACAAATGAATCAAACAAATAAATTAAACAAGCTATATCATATCAAAATGAATAAGTAGTACCTAACACAGACAAAACATTAAAATAAAAGCTTATCGAGTTATAAGCTAAAAAAAACATATTATTTGAATTCAATACCTTGGTTTTAGGGGCGAGACGTGCCATGAGAGCAGCTGCTGCATTACCAGCATTGTTTTCCTCAATGAAACTGATAGTGGAGTTGATAATAAGCAGATTAATTATACCAACAAAGTCTTGCCAATCTAGAGGCTTTCCCTGCAAAAGATAAGCAAATGCAACTAGTAAAAGACAAACAAAAAAAAAATCTCAATGAAAATTGCTAAAAAAAACTCAAAATATAAGTGCTCACTCCTCCATTTGCAAGAGCAATTGCCATGATAGCAGCAACTTCCATAACTCATAAGAGAGGATTCAACATAAAGCCCAGAAACTTCAAGAATTTGCTCTCTTGAGAAACACCAAGAATATAGGATTTTTAGTAAACAAAAGGATCAAAACCTAAATGAAAAAAAGAAAAATAGAAATGAGTGTTCTAGAGAGAGAACATCACTTTTTTTTCTCTTCAAGCTTGTTGTGCCCTGCTAAGTTTAAGAGAAGAAGTAAGACAATACAAAAAGGAGAATTGTATTGAATGGTGTGATTTACTTACAAGGGATCTATCCTATTTATACAAGCTAATAGGAGAGGCAAAGCTATACACAACCAATGTGTGACTAAATTAACTAATCCCATATAATACATTAATATCCCCCCTCAAACTCAAGGTGGTAAGTGAGAGGTGAACTTGAGTTTGAAAACCAGAGAGTGAAAGCATCCAGGTTGATGAACCTTAATGAAAATGTCAGCTATCTGATTGGCTAAACTAACGGATTGTAGATGAACCGTATTCTGGAGAATGTGATGATGGATGAAGTGGCAATCATTCTCGCTATATTTTGTACACTCGTGGAAAACATCATTGTGAGTGATCTGAATAGTACTCCTGTTGTCATAGTGTAGGATAGTGACAGCAAGAGAAAAGATACCCATGTCAACGAGTAGCTATCAAAGCCAGAGAAGTTCTTGAGTTGCATCAACCATAGCACGATATTCAGCTTTAGTACTGGAGCGAGCAACCACAGTTTGTTTCTTATTATACACCAAGAAATGAGAGAATTGCCCAAAAAAAAATAGTAACCAGTGGTTGAACGTCTGTCGGTGGGGTCTCCGGCCCAATCGGCATCAGAATAGGCTTGTAAGATGGGGGCAGACTGAGCTAAGATATGAAGCCCATGAAATAAAGTACCCTTGACAAACCAAAGAATGTGAAGAATAGCCAAGTAATGGGTGGTTCGAGGAGAGGATAAGATTGACTGACCTGATGAACGGCATAGGCAATGTCAGGGCGACTGACAGTAAGATATACAAGACTTTCAACCAGTTGGCGATATAGAGTAGCATCCTGAAGAGGTGAACCATCGAGTGGGGTAAGTCTGATGTTCGGCTCGAGAGGAGTAGTGGCAGTGGTTGAGTCAGTGATCCCAGCCTTAGAAAGGAGATCCGAGGCATATTTGGCCTAAGAGAGAAAAAATCCATCAGAACTAGATGAGACTTCGAGGCCAAGAAAATAGGTGAGCACGCTAAGATCTTTCATCTCGAATTAGCCACTAAAAAACTTTTTGAGTTCAGAAATATGATAGGTGCTTAAATATTCATATTTAAGCCTCTTAATTTACATTTTTAAGCTCTTTGTCTATATGTTTTAGTCTATTTTACTTCACTTTTGTGTTTTACACGTTTTATAGGGTCTTGGAGAAAAAGAAGTATTTTTGGCACTTAAAGGAAGAAATTTGGAAAATCCTGGAGCAGTTGCTGTCTGGAGTGCGATCGAGCGCACCAGGAAGGGCGATCGAGCGCACATGTACGGGCGTGAACAGTAAAACGGCAGAACCAGTTTTGGAAATAAAGGAGTTTTATGTTTTAGGAAAGTTTAGGGTTCTTGAGCCTTCTAGGATTATTCACCCCCTATAAATACACCTGTAAAACACACACAATAGACATCATATAATCCTTTCTTTTATCTTTTGCTTTTAGCATGGAGAAGGAAACTATGGAGGAGAATTGACGACTCTTCTCTCGGGTTTCTTCTTTCTTTTATTTTTATTATGTGTACTTAACTTTTAGTAAAGCCTTGATTGAAGCCCTAATTATGTTTATTCAACAATCCAGTATTGGCACCTTTGCGATATTCATGTTGTGTTGCTTAACTTTATTAATGCCTGTGTTTATTTAAATTCCTCATATGTGTGTGTCTAATCAACGTATGCATGTGGTATGGATTAGTTAGTTGAATCAATTTGGATGACCGAGTCATGGGTTCAACAATAGTAACAAAAAATATACACGCCGGATTCTTGGGTTAATCAACATGGGAAACCGGGAGTAGATACCATACCCTACGTCTCATATGGTTATCGATTTCCAAAGATCTTATGCTCTCTTAAGGAACAACTCAGTAGATACCATGCTGAATCCCTTAAGAAAGAGAAGAGTTAGAGTAGATACCATGCCTAACTCGTTGCTTAGAGAGATCAATAGCTTAAGGAGTAGATACCATGCCCTTAGGTTGACAAATATTAGGTATTCATGACATGAGTAAAGCATTGGCATACTGTTTTGTTGTAGTAGCACAATTAATGGTGGATATCAAGTCCCTACGCCTTTATTATTATTATTACTTCGACCTTATATTTATTCCTCTTGCTTTTATTTTATTATTTCGAAACTAATTCTAAAGTAAAATTTACCAATCCCTGTGGAGATGATCTTGCATTTGCACACTATGCTACTGTTGACCTTGTGCACTTGCGAGTAAAACAAGTACGATTATTTGCATGTTTATTTAGGTAGATAATCATCCAACAAGTTTTTGGTGCCGTTGTCGTGGCCATGGTATCTACTCCTTAAGCTATTGATTTCCCTAAGCAACGAGTTAGGCATGGTATCTACTCTAACTCTTTTCTTCCTTAAGGGATTCATCATGGTATTTGCTTGAGTTATTCCTTAAGAAAGCATAAGATTTATGGAAATCAACAACCACATTAGACCTAGGGCATGGTATCTACTCCCAGTTTCCCATGTTGATTAACCCAAGAATCCGACATGGATATCTTTTGTTACTATTGTTGAACCCAAGACTCGGTCATCCAAATTGATTCAACTAACTAATCAATACCATATGCATACGTTGATCAGACACACACATATGAGGAATTTAAATACAAACAGGTATTAATTAAGTTAAGCAACATAACATAAATATCACAAAGGCGCCAATACTGAATTATTGAATAAACATAATTAGGGCTTCAACCAAGCCCTTACTAAAAGTTAAGTACACATAATAAAAATAAAGGAAAGAAGAAACCCGAGAGAAGAGTCGTCAATTCCTCTCCACGGTCTCCTTCTGGCCTCCGGCCTCCCGACCTAAAACTAAACTAAAACTGAAAGAAGATTGAAAAATAAAAGAAGGGATTAGATGATGTCTATTGTGTGTGTTTTACAGGTATATTTATAGAGGGTGAATAATCCTAGAAGGCTCAGGAACCCTAAACTTTCCTAAAACATAAAACTCCTTTATTTCCAAAATTTGTTCTGCCGCTTTACTGTTCACGCCCGTACATGTGCGCTCGATCGCATATGCAGTGCACTTGATCGCAATTCTGCCCTCGATCGCCCTTCCTGGTGCGCTCGATCGCACTCCAGACAGCAGCTGCTCCAGGATTTTCCAGATTTCTTCCTTTAAGTGCCAAAAATGCTTATTTTTCTCCAAGACCCTATAAAAAGGTGTAAAACACAAAAGTGAAGTGAAATAGACTAAAATATATAGACAAATAGCTTAACAAATGTAAATTAAGGGGCTTAAATATGAATATTTAAGCACCTATCACACCCCAAACTTACATATTGCTAGTCCCTTAGCAATACAAAACTAAAAACTAAATGAAGAATAAAATTAACGATAAATTTTGTTTTCCGGCAACGGTGCCAAAAACTTGTTGTGCGATTATCTACGTAAATAATTAAGCAAATAACCGTACTTGTTTTACTTGCAACTGCACAAGGTCTACAGTAGTATAGTGTGCGAATGCAAGATCATCTCCACAGGGATTGGTAAATTTCGTTTTAGAATTATATTTGCAATGTAAAAAGATAGAAATAATAAAAGAGTTGATTTTGATAAAGATAAAGGTGTAGGGACTTGATATCAACCACTAATCATGTGACCCTAATATAACGGTATGCCAATACTTTATAAATTTCATGTATACCTAATGTTTGTTAACCTAAGGGCATGGTATCTACTCCTTAAGCTATTGATTTCCCTAAGCAATGAGTTAGGAATGGTATCTACTCTAATGCTTTTCTCTCTCAAGGGATTCATCACGGTATCTACTGAGTTGTTCCTTAAGAGAGCATAGGACCTGTGGGAATCGACAACCACATGGGACCTAGGGCATGATATCTACTCCTGGTTTCCTATGTTGATTAACCCAAGAATCTGGATAAGATATCTTTTGTTACTATTGTTGAACCCAGGACTCGGTCATCCAAATTGATTCAACTAACTAATCCATACCACATGCATACGTTGATCATACACACACATATGAGGAATTTAAATACAAACAGACATTAATCAAGTTAAGCAACATAACATAAATATCGCAAAGGCGCCAATACTGAATTATTGAATAAACATAATTAGGAATTCAACCAATACTGAATTATTGAATAAACATAATTAGGAATTCAACTAAGTCCTTACTAAAAGTTAAGTACACATAATAAAAATAAAGGAAAGAAGAAACCCGAGAGAAGAGTCGTCAATTCTTCTCCACGGTCTCCTTCTGGCCTCCAGCTTCCCGAGCTAAAACTAAACTAAAATGAAAAGAAGATTGAAAAATAAAAGAAGGGATTAGATTATGTCTATTGTGTGTGTTTTACAGGTGTATTTATAGGGGGTGAATAATCCTAGAAGGATCAGGAACCCTGAACTTTCCTAAAACATAAAACTCCTTTATTTCCAAAACTGGTTCTGCTGCTTTACTATTCACGCCCGTACATGTGTGCTCAATCACATACGCAATGTGCTCAATCGCAATTCTACACTCGATCGCCCTTCCTGGTGCGCTCGATCGCACTCCGGACAACAACTGCTCCAGGATTTTCCAGATTCACCAAATTGCTTAATTAACGACTCTTCTCTATAATGTTTTCGGGTTTCTTCTTTCTTTTTTATCTTATTATGTGTAATTAACTTTTTGGTAAGGGCTTGGTTGAAGCTCTAATTATGTTTACTCAATAATTTAGTATTGGCACCTTTGGGATATTTATGTTGTGTTGCTTAACTTGATTAATGCCTGTGTTTATTTAAAATTCCTCATATGTATATATCTGATCAATATGTGCATGTGGTATGGACTTGTTAGTTAGACTAATTTGGATGACCGAGTCCTAGGTCTGACATTAGTAACAAAATATATCCACACCGAATTCTTGGGTTAATCAACATGGAAAACCAGGAGTAGATACCATGCCCTAAGTGTCATGTGGTTGTCGATTTCCATAGTACCTATGCTCTTTTAAGGAAAAATTCAGTAGATACCATGCTGAATCCCTTAAGACAGGAAAAAGTTAAGTAGATACCATGCCTAACTCGTTGCTTAGGGAGATAAATAGCTTAAGGAGTAGATACCATGCCCTTAGGTTGACAAACATTAGGTATTCATGACATGAGTAAAGCATTGGCATACTATTTTATTGTGGTAGCATAATTAGTGGTGGATATCAAGTCCCTACGCCTTTATCTTTATTATTTCAAACTCAATAGTTATTTCTCTTGCTTTTACTACATTATTGCGAAACTAATTCTAAATCGAACTTTACCAATCCTTGTGGAGATGATCTTGCATTCGCACACTATGCAACTGTAGACCTTGTGCACTTGTAAGTAAAACAAGTACGATTATTTACTTATTTATTTAGTTAGATAATCACACAACAAGTTTTTGGCGCCGTTGTCGGTGATTGTGCTAAATTTATTTTTGGAATTATTTTTGTTAGTTTTTTTATTATTTTATTTTATTTTATTCTGTTCTGTTCTGTTCTGTTTTATTTTTATTTATATCAAAAATCAGATTTATTCTTTCTTTTCGTTTTCTATTTTTTTTAGGTGTACAGAAGAGGAGTTTCTGTTCTCATTGCGATCGAGCGCACTACTTAGTGCGATCGAGCGCAATCCCAGTGCGATCGAGCGTTGTTCTTGGTGCGCTCAAGCGCAAAAGCTCCAGAGAGTGCCCGAGCAGCAGTACTGAACTTGCTGCACTGAAACGGTTCAACTGATTCATGCAAGGGCTTCGATCCAAAAATCCAATCTTTTTCCCACTCAATATAGAGCAAGAAGTAAAGAGCAAGGGCATGAATAAAGTGAACTCAAATGGTGGATTTCCAAATTAGGTGGATGCTATGGAAAGAAAGGTAGATATACTTGTAGAAGTCATGATTGCTCGGATTGCCTCACCTAGGCCACAAGCTACACCACTCCAGGTATGTGCTATTTGTAGTCGTTTTGATCACACTACTGAAACTTGCCCTTTATATTCATCTGCAGATCGAGAGCAAGAAAATTATGTGGGACCAAACAACTACGATCCATATGCAAATACCTATAATCCAGAATGGCGAAACCACCCCAACTACTCATGGAGCAACGATCAAAATGCAGTTAACCTTCAAAGGCAACAAAGAAACTTCCAACAAGCAGCCCACTCAGTTCCCGAATCAAAGAAAAGCGACCTAGAGAGTCTTGTGATACAGTTGGCAACTAAGCAACAATAATTGATGACCTCACAAGAACAGTTCATGGCATAAACAAGGCAATTTCGGACTGAGCAAAGGGAAACCATTGCAAAACATGAGCAAACCATTCAAAGACTCGAGGTCTAAGTGGGGAAATTAACTAAGGAGCTAAGTGAAAGAAAGCAAGATGAACGTCTAGCCCAAATAATACATACTCCAAGTGTTATTGAGGAAGAATTTCCAGCCCATCACGTTGATCCATTAAAAATGGCTCTGACCTATAATATCACAAGATTGGATTTTGAGCCCGAATGTGATGATGTTACTGATGACATCATTAAAACTATGCACCTTCTAGAGGCCCCTCCAAAGCATCCAAGTAAGTACATCGATCCATTTGACCCTCATGTGCCTACTAATACTATTTTCCCTTTTATTGTACAGGCACCTAACTTGGAATTCAAGCAGTTGCCAGAGCACTTACCTTATGCTCATATGGGAGAGAATAAGACACTTCCTATGCTAGCTGCTGCCACTCTTAGTTTTAGGGAAAAATAAGGCTTGGTCTGGCTGAAAACGTTAAACTTAGCACTCATGGGAGGCACCCCACAGCTTATCCTTTTATTTTTATTGCTGTTCATTTTTACTGTTATTTATTTACTTTTAGTACTTTTTGTTTTCCCGTATTACATTAGTTTTTCTTTTTTAGGGACAATGTGTGCATCCGTTCAAGTTTAGGGGTGTGCTACGAGCCATGCCTGCCTAGCTAATTCTCCATCTCCCAATTCAGATCTTTCCATGTTATTCACACATTGGGGACAATGTGTAATTTAAGTTTGGGGGTATGAGAGACACATTCACACACTTTGTCCCAGTTTTTTTGTTTAAAAGATAAATACATGTTCATTTTGTTCTAAAAATTTTGGTTGATCTAAACGAATAATATGATTTGACTTCATAAGTGAACTTAAAACCGTGAACACATGGTCTAATAATTGAGTTTTAAACTTTAAATTACTCACTTTTAGGTATTTAAGGATTAACAAGTTTGATCTAAACCGACACGAGCATATTAGCACATAATTGTGTGGGGTATGACATGTAGCTTTAATTGGTATGTTTCATGGCTTAACTGTAACTTGACGACTTGTTAGATGAACACTTTGGCATAGGGAAATAGAAAAAATATTATTATTGCGCAAAAAGAGAAAATAAAGTGCTCCTAAAGATCATTAAACAAACTTTCCACTGAATAACTGGGCCTCTTGTCTCAGTAAACATTGAGTGTTCACATCAAAAGATGGAAATTTTTCCAATAATGATCATTAAAAGAAATTTTCACTGAGTAACTGGGCCTCTTGCCTCAGTAAGCATTGAGTGTTCACGTCAAAAGGTGGAAATTTCTGCTTAGTAGCATTAAGATCAGTTAGTTTTGTAGCCTTTTTTACTCGAGCTAGTAAGTTCTTAGGGGTGTCTTTACACCTAATGCCCTAAAATCATCTGGTTTGGGAGTCATTGGCTAAACACTCGTTACATGAGTCAAATAGAAAGCTTAAGGGAACTCAACTTGCAAAAATCTCACAATAAAAGAAAAATAAAATAAAACTATGCCGTTGTTTGTTCATTCTGATAGGAAATTTGGTGAATCTTGAGACACTGAAACACTACACATTAGAGTTATTTGGAAACTTAAATCTTTATGTGCTAATTCATCACACACTAAAAATCATACTTGTGATGCCTTAACCTACCTCATGTAAGTAATCAACGTTTAAAACTCGGATTCATTACGAAGATGTGTTTGCATTTTTAAGCTTGTTCATGAATGCACGTCATGGTTTTGTGCGATACCTAAACTTTTTGTGGATACCATGAACAGTGGATTTATCTATGTATCTTTATTTTTCATTTAATTTTTAGTTTTGTATTGCTAAGGGACTAGCAATATGTAAGTTTGGGGGTGTGACAGGTGCTTAAATATTCATATTTAAGCCCCTTAATTTACATTTGTTAAGCTCTTTATCTATATGTTTTAGTCTACTTTACTTCACTTTTGTGTTTTACACGTTTTTATAGGGTGTTGAAGAAAAAGAAGCATTTTTGGCACTTAAAGGAAGAAATCTGGAAAATCCTAGAGCAGTTGCTGTCTAGAGTGCGATCGAGAGCACCAGTAAGGGCGATCGAGCGCAGAATTGCGATCGAGTGCACTACGTATGCGTTCGAGCGCACATGTACAGGCGTGAGCAGTAAAGCAGCATAACCAGTTTTGGAAATAAATGAGTTTTATGTTTTAGGAAAGTTTAGGGTTCCTGAGCCTTCTAGGATTATTCACCCCCTATAAATACATCTATAAAACACACACAATAAACATCATCTAATCCCTTCTTTTATTTTCAATCTTCTTTTAGTTTTAGTTTAGTTTTAGGACGGGAGGCCGGAGGCCAGAAGGAGACCGTGGAGAGGACTTGACGACTCTTCTCTCGCATTTCTTCTTTCCTTTATTTTTATTATGTGTACTTAACTTTTAGTAAGGGCTTAGTTGAAGCCCTAATTATGTTTATTCAATAATTTAGTATTGGCACCTTTGCGATATTTATGTTATGTTGCTAAACTTGATTAATGCCTGTTTGTATTTAAATTCTTCATATGTGTGTGTCTGATCAACGTATGCATGTGGTATGGATTAGTTAGTTGAATCAATTTGGATAACTGAGTCCTGGGTTCAGCAATAGTAACAAAAGATATCTTATCCGGATTCTTGGGTTAATCAACATCGAAAACTGGGAGTAGATACCATTCCCTAGGTCCCGTGTGGTTGTCGATTCTCACAGGTCCTATGCTCTCTTAAGGAACAACTCAGTAGATACCGTGCTGAATCCCTTAAGAGAGAAAAGTGTTAGAGTAGATACCATGCCTAACTCGTTGCTTAGGGAAATTAATAGCTTAAGGAGTAGATACCATGCCCTTAGGTTGTCAAACATTAGGTATACATGACATTTATAAAGCATTGGCATACTGTTGTATTGGCTTCGCATGATTAGTGGTGGATATCCAGTCCCTACACCTTTATCTTTATTATTTTATCTTTATCAAAATCAACTTTTTTATTATTTCTATCTTTTTACATTGTGAATATAATTCTAAAACAAAATTTACCAATCCCTGTGGAGATGATCTTGCATTCGCACACTATGCTACTGTAGACCTTGTGCACTTGCAAGTAAAACAAGTACGATTATTTCTTTATTTATTTAGGTAGATAATCGTATAACAAGTTTTTGGCGCCGTTGCCGGGGATTGTGCTAAAATTGTTTTTGGAATTATTTTTTTTATTTTTGTTATTATTTTATTTTATTCTGTTCTGTTCCTTTTTATTTTTATTTGTATCAAAAATCAGATTTATTCCTTCATTTCGTTTTCTATTTTTTTTAGGTGTGCCAAAGAGGAGTTTCTGTTCTCATTGCGATCGAGCGCACTACTTAGTGCGATCGAGCTTTGTTCTTGGTGTGCTTAAGCGCAAAAGCTCTAGAGAATGCCTGAGCAGCAGTACTGAAACTGCTGCACTGAAGCGGTTCAACTGATTCATGCAAGGGCTTCGATCCAAAAATCCAATCTTTTTCCCACTCAATATAGAGCAAGAAGTAAAGAGCAAGGGCATGAATAAAGTGAACTCAAATGGTGGATTTCCAAATTGGGTGGATGTTATGGAAAGAAAGGTAGATATGCTTGTAGAAGTTATGATTGCTCGGATTGCCTCACTTAGGCCACAAGCTACACCACTCCAGGTATGTGCTATTTGTAGTCGTTTTGATCACACTACTGAAACTGACCCTTTATATTCATCTGCAGATCGAGAGCAAGCAAATTATGTGGGACCAAACAACTATGATCCATATGCAAATACCTATAATCCAGAATGGCGAAACCACCCCAACTTCTCATGGAACAACGATCAAAATGCATGGAACCTTCAAGAGCAACAAAGAAACTTCCAACAAGCAGCCCACTCAGTTCCCGAATCGAAGAAAAGCGACCTAGAGAGTCTTGTGATACAGTTGGCAACTAAGCAACAACAATTGATCACCTTACAAGAACAGTTCATAGCATAAACAAGACAATTCTGGACTGAGCAAAGGGAAATCTTTGCAAAACATGAGCAAACCATTCAAAGACTCGAGGTCCAAGTGGGGAAATTAACTAAGGAGCTAAGTGAAAGAAAGCAAGATGAACGTCCAGCCCAAATAATACATACTCCAAGTGTTGTTGAGGAAGAATTTCCAGCCCATCACGTTGATCCATTAAAAATTTCTCTGACCTATAGTATCACAAGATTGGATTTTGAGCCCGAAGGTAATGATGTTACTGATGACATCATTGAAACTATGCGCCTTCTAGAGGCCCCTCCAAAGCATCCAAGTAAGTACATCGATCCATTTGACCCTCATGTGCCTACTAATACTATTTTCCCTTCTATTGTATAGGCACCTAACTTGGAATTCAAGCAGTTGCTAGAGCACTTACCTTATGCTCATATGGGAGAGAATAAGACACTTCCTATGCTAGCTGCTGCCACTCTTAGTTTTGGGGAAAAATAAGGCTTGGTCCGGCTGAAGACGTTAAACTTAGCGCTCATGGGAGGCACCCCACAGCTTATCCTTTTATTTTTATTGTTGTTCATATTTACTATTATTTATTTACTTTTAATACTTTTTGTTTTCCCGTATTACGTTAGTTTTTCTTTTTTAGGGACAATGTGTGCATCCGTTTAAGTTTGGGGGTGTGCTATGAGCCATGCCTACCCAGCTAATTCTCCATCTCCTAATTCAGATCTTTCCATGTTATTCATACATTGGGGACAATGTGTAATTTAAGTTTGGGGGCATGAGAGACACATTCACACACTTTGTCCTAGTTTTTTGTTTAAAAGATAAATACATGTTCATTTTGTTCTAAAAATTTTGGTTGATCTAAACGAATAGTATGATTTGACTTCATAAGTGAACTTAAAACCATGAACACATGGTCTAATAATTGAGTTTTAAACTTTAAATTACTCACTTTTAGATATTTAAGGATTCACAAGTTTGATCTAAACCGACACGAGCACATTAGCACATAATTGTGTGGGGTATGACATGTTGCTTTAATTGGTATGTTTCCATGGCTTAACTGTAACCTGACGACTTGTTAGATGAACACTTTGGCATAAGGAAATAGAAAAAAGATTATTATTGCGAAAAAAGAGAAAATAAAGTGCTCCTAAAGATCATTAAACAAACTTTCCACTGAATAACTGGGCCTCTTGTCTCAGTAAGCATTGAGTGTTCACGTCAAAAGGTGGGAATTTTGCCAATAATGATCATTAAAAGAACTTTCCACTGAGTAACTGGGCCTCTTGCCTCAATAAGCATTGAGTGTTCACATCGAAAGGTGGAAATTTCTGCTTAGTAGCATTAAGACCAGTTAGTTTCGTAGCCTTTTTTACTCGAGCTAGTAAGTCCTTAGGGGTGTCTTTACACCTAATGCCCTAAAATCATCTGGTTTGGGAGTCATTGGCTAAATGCTCGTTACATGAGTCAAATAGAAAGCTTAAGGGAACTAACCTTGGCAAAAATCTCACAATAAAAGAAAAATAAAATAAAACTATGCCGTTGTTTGTTCATTCTAATAGGAAATTTGGTGAATCTTGAGATACTGAAACACTACACATTAGAGTTATTTGGAAACTTAAATCTTTATGTGCTAATTCACCACACCCTAAAAATCAGACTTGTGATGCCTTAACCTACCTCTTGTAAGTAATCAACGTTTAAAACTCGGATTCATTACGAAGATGTGTTTGTATTTTTAAGCTCGTTCATGAATACACATCATGGATTTGTGCGATACCTAAACTTTTGTGGATACCATGAACAGTGGATTTATCTATGTATCTTTATTTTTCATTTAATTTTTAGTTTTGCATTGCTAAGGGACTAGCAATATGTAAGTTTGGGGGTGTGATAGGTGCTTAAATATTCATATTTAAGCCCCTTAATTTACATTTGCTAAGCTCTTTGTCTATATGTTTTAGTCTACTTTACTTCACTTTTGTGTTTTACACGTTTTTATAGGGTGTTGAAGAAAAAGAAGCATTTTTGGCACTTAAAGGAAGAAATCTGGAAAATCCTGGAGCAGTTGTTGTCCGGAGTGCGATCGAGCGAACTAGTAAGGGCGATCGAGTGCAGAATTGTGATCGAGCGCACTACGTATGCGATCGAGCGCACATGTACGGGCGTGAACAGTAAAGCAGCAGAACCAGTTTTGGAAATAATTGAGTTTTATGTTTTAGGAAAGTTTAGGGTTCCTTAGCCTTCTAGGATTATTCACCCCCTATAAATACACCTGTAAAACACACACAATAGACATCATCTAATCCCTTCTTTTATTTTTCAATCTTCTTTTAGTTTTAGTTTAGTTTTAGGTCGGGAGGCTGGAGGCCAGAAGGAGATCGTGGCGAGGAATTGACGACTCTTCTCTCGGGTTTCTTCTTTCCTTTATTTTTATTATGTGTACTTAACTTTTAATAAGGGCTTGGTTGAAGCCCTAATTATGTTTATTCAATAATTTAGTATTGGCGCCTTTGCGATACTTATGTTATGTTGCTTAACTTGATTAATGCCTGTTTGTATTTAAATTCCTCATATGTGTTGATGTATGGATTAGTTAGTTGAATCAATTTGGATGACCGAGTCCTGGGTTCAACAATAGTAACAAAAGATATCTTATCCGGATTCTTGGGTTAATCAACACCGAAAACTAGGAGTAGATACCATACCCTAGGTCTCGTGTGGTTGTCGATTCCCACAGGTCCTATGCTCTCTTAAGGAACAACTCAGTAGATACCGTGCTGAATCCCTTAAGAGAGAAAAGAGTTAGAGTATATACCATGCCTAACTCGTTGCTTAGGGAAATCAATATCTTAAGGAGTAGATATCATGCCCTTAGGTTGACAAACATTAGGTATACATTGAATTTAAAAAGCATTGGCATACTATTGTATTGGGGTCGCATGATTAGTGGTGGATATCAAGTCCCTACACCTTTATCTTTATCAAAATCAACTCTTTTATTATTTCTATCTTTTTACATTGCGAATATAATTCTAAAACGAAATTTACCAATCCCTGTGGAGATGATCTTGCATTCGCACACTATACTACTGTAGACCTTGTGCACTTGCAAGTAAAATAAGTACGGTTATTTGCTTAATTTTTTAGGTAGATAATCGCACAACAAGTTTTTGGCGCCGTTGCCGGAAAAAAAAATTTATCGTTAATTTTGTTCTTCATTTAGTTTTTAGTTTTGTGTTGCTAAGGGACTAGCAATATGTAAGTTTGGGGGGGAGTGATAGGTGCTTAAATATTCATACTTAAGCCCCTTAATTTACATTTGTTAAGCTCTTTGTCTATATGTTTTAGTCTGTTTTACTTCACTTTTGTGTTTTACACGTTTTTATATGGTGTTGGAGAAAAAAAAGCATTTTTGGCACTTAAAGGAAGAAATCTGAAAAATCCTGGAGCAGCTGCTGTCTGGAGTGCGATCGAGCCCACCAAGAAGGGCGATCGAGCGCATAATTGTGATCGAGCGCACATGTACGGGCGTGAACAGTAAAGTGGCAGAACCAGTTTTGGAAATAAATGAGTTTTATGTTTTAGGAAAGTTTAGGGTTCCTGAGCCTTCTAGGATTATTCACCCTCTATAAATACCCCTGTAAAACACACACAATAGACATCATCTAATCCCTTCTTTTATTTTTCAATCTTCTTTTAGTTTTAGATCGGGAGGCCGGAGGCCAGAAGGAGACTGTGGAGAGGAATTGACGACTCTTCTCTCACGTTTCTTCTTTCCTTTATTTTTATTATGTGTACTTAACTTTTAGTAAGGGCTTGGTTGAAGCCCTAATTATGTTTATTCAATAATTTAGTATTGGCGCCTTTGCGATATTTATGTTATGTTGCTAAACTTGATTAATGCCTGTTTGTATTTAAATTCCTCATATGTGTGTGTCTGATCAACGTATGCATGTGGTATGGATTAGTTAGTTGAATCAATTTAGATGACTGAGTCCTGGGTTCAACAATAGTAACAAAAGATATCTTATCCGGATTCTTGGGTTAATCAACATTGAAAACTAGGAGTAGATACCATGCCCTAGGTCCCGTGTGATTGTCGATTCCCACAGGTCCTATGCTCTCTTAAGGAACAACTCAGTAGATACCGTGCTGAATCCCTTAAGAGAGAAAAGAGTTAGAGTAGATACCATGCCTAACTCGTTGCTTAGGGAAATCAATAGCTTAAGGAGTAGATACCATGCCCTTAGGTTGTCAAACATTAGGTATACATGACATTTATAAAGCATTGGCATACTGTTGTATTGGGTTCGCATGATTAGTGGTGGATATTAAGTCCCTACACCTTTATCTTTATTATTTTATCTTTATCAAAATCAACTCTTTTATTATTTCTATCTTTTTACATTGTGAATATAATTCTAAAACGAAATTTACCAATCCCTGTGGAGATGATCTTGCATTCGCACACTATGCTACTGTAGACCTTGTGCACTTGCAAGTAAAACAAGTACGATTATTTCCTTATTTATTTAGGTAGATAATCGCACAACAAGTTTTTAGCGCCGTTGCCGGGGATTGTGCTAAATTTCTTTTTGGAATTATTTTTGTTAGTTTTTTATTTTATTTTATTTTATTCTGTTCTGTTCCGTTTTATTTTTATATGTATCAAAAATCAGATTTATTCCTTCTTTTCGTTTTCTATTTTTTTCAGGTGTGCAGAAGAGGAGTTTCAGTTCTCATTGCGATCGGGCGCACTACTCAGTGCTATCGAGCGCAATCCCAATGCGATTGAGCGTTGTTCTTGGTGCGCAAAAGCTCCAGAGAGTGCCCGAGCAGCAGTACTGAACTTGTTGCACTGAAGCGGTTCAACTGATTCATGCAAGGGCTTCGATCCTAAAAAAAAAAATCCAATCTTTTTCCCACTCAATATAGAGCAAGAAGTAAAGAGTAAGGGCATGAATAAAGTAAATTCAAATGGTGGATTTCCAAATTGGGTGGATGCTATGGAAAAAAAGGTAGTATGCTTGTAGAAGTCATGATTGCTCAGATTACCTCACCTAGGCCACAAGCTACACCACTCCAGGTATGTGCTATTTATAGTCGTTTTGATCACACTACTGAAACTTGCCCTTTATATTCATCTGCAGATCGAGAGCAAGCAAATTATGTGGGACTAAACAACTACAATCCAGAATGGCGAAACCACCCCAACTTCTCATGGAGCAACGATCAAAATGCATGGAACCTTCAAGGGCAACAAAGAAACTTCCAACAAGCAGCCCACTCAGTTCCCGAATCAAAGAAAAGTGACCTAGAGAGTCTTGTGATACAGTTGGCAACTAAGCAACAACAATTGATGACCTCGCAAGAACAGTTCATAGCATAAACAAAACAATTCCGGACTGAGCAAAGGGAACCCATTGCAAAACATGAGCAAACCATTCAAAGACTCAAGGTCCAAGTGGGGAAATTAACTAAGGAGCTAAGTGAAAGAAAGTAAGATGAACGTCCAGCCCAAATAATACATACTCCAAGTGTTGTTGAGGAAGAATTTCCAGCCCATCACGTTGATCCATTAAAAACTGCTCTGACCTATAGTATCACAAGTTTTTGTGTGATAAGTGCTTAAATATTCATATTTAAGCCCCTTAATTTATATTTGTTAAGTTCTTTGTCTATATGTTTTAGTCTATTTTACTTCACTTTTGTGTTTTACACATTTTTATAAGGTCTTGGAGAAAAAAAAGCATTTTTGGCACTTAAATGAAGAAATCTGGAAAATCCTGGAGCAGCTGCTGTCTGGAGTGCGATCGAGCGCACTGCGTATACGATCGAGCGCACATGTACGGGCATGAACAGTAAAGTGGCAGAACCAGTTTTCGAAATAAAGGAGTTTTATGTTTTAGGAAAGTTTAGGGTTCGTGAGCCTTCTAGATAATCGTCCAACAAGTTTTTGGCGCCGTTGCCGGAGATTGTGCTAAATTTCTTTTTGGAATTATTTTCGTAAGTTTTTCTTTATTTTATTTTATTTTGTTTTATTCTGTTTTGTTTTATTTTTTTTTTGTTTTTATCAAAAATTAGATTTATTCCTTCTTTTAGTTTTCTGTTTTTGTTCAGGTGTGCAGAGGAGGAGTTTCTGTCCTCATTGCGATCGAGCGCACTACTTGGTGCGATCGATCGCAAACCCAGTGCGATCGAGTGTAGTTCAGGGTGCGCTTGAGTACAAAAGGTCCAGAGAGTACCCGAGCAGCAGTACTGAAATTGCTATACTGAAGCGGTTCAACTGATTCATGCAAGGGCTTCGATCCTAAAAAAAAAATCCAATCTTTTTCCCACTCAATATAGAGCAAGAAGTAAAGAGTAAGGGCATGAATAAAGTAAATTCAAATGGTGGATTTCCAAATTGGGTGGATGCTATGGAAAAAAAGGTAGATATGCTTGTAGAAGTCATGATTGCTCGGATTGCCTCACCTAGGCCACAAGCTACACCACTCCAGGTATGTGCTATTTGTAGTCGTTTTGATCACACTACTGAAACTTGCCCTTTATATTCATCTGCAGATCGAGAGCAAGCAAATTATGTGGGACTAAATAACTACGGTCCATATGCAAATACCTACAATCCAGAATGGCGAAACCACCCCAACTTCTCATAGAGCAACGATCAAAATGCATGGAACCTTCAAGGGCAACAAAGAAACTTCCAAAAAGCAGCCCACTCAGTTCCCGAATCAAAGAAAAGTGACCTAGAGAGTCTTGTGATACAGTTGGCAACTAAGCAACAACAATTGATGACCTCACAAGAATAGTTCATAGCATAAACAAAACAATTCCGAACTGAGCAAAGGGAAACCATTGCAAAACATGAGCAAACCATTCAAAGACTCGAGGTCCAAGTGGGGAAATTAACTAAGGAGCTAAGTGAAAGAAAGCAAGATGAACGTCCAGCCCAAATAATACATACTCCAAGTGTTGTTGAGGAAGAATTTCCAGCCCATCACGTTGATCCATTAAAAACTGCTCTGACCTATAGTATCACAAGTTTTTGTGTGATAAGTGCATAAATATTCATATTTAAGCCCCTTAATTTAAATTTTTTAAGCTCTTTGTCTATATGTTTTAGTCTATTTTACTTCATTTTTGTGTTTTACACATTTTTATAGGGTCTTGGAGAAAAAGAAGCATTTTTGGCACTTAAAGGAAGAAATCTGGAAAATCCTGGAGCAGCTGCTGTTTGGAGTGCGATCGAGCGCACCAGGAAGGGCGATCGAGTGCACTGCGTATGCGATCGAGCGCACATGTATGGGCGTGAACAGTAAAGCGGCAGAACCAGTTTTGCAAGTAAAAGAGTTTTATGATTTAGGAAAGTTTAGGGTTCCCGAGCCTTCTAGATAATCGTCCAACAAGTTTTTGGCGCCGTTGCTGGGGATTATGCTAAATTTCTTTTTGGAATTATTTTCATTAGTTTTTTTATTTTATTTTATTCTATTTTGTTTTATTCTGTTTTGTTTTATTTTTTTCATTTTTATCAAAAATCAGATTTATTCCTTCTTTTAGTTTTATGTTTTTGTTTAGGTGTGCAGAGGAGGAGTTTCTGTCCTCATTGCGATCGAGCGCACTACTTGGTGCGATCGATCACAAACCCAGTGCGATCGAGTGCAGTTCAGGGTGCACTCGAGTGCAAAAGGTTCAGAGAGTACCCGAGCAGCAGTACTGAAATTGCTGCACTGAAGCGGTTCAACTGATTCATGCAAGGGCTTCGATCCTAAAAAAAAAATCCCATCTTTTTCTCACTCAATATAGAGCAATAAGTAAAGAGTAAGGGCATGAATAAAGTAAATTCAAATGGTGGATTTCCAAATTGGGTGGATGCTATGGAAAAAAATGTAGATATGCTTGTAGAAGTCATGATTGCTCGGATTGCCTCACCTAGGCCACAAGCTACACCACTCCAGGTATGTGCTATTTGTAGTCGTTTTGATCACACTACTGAAACTTGCCCTTTAGATTCATCTGCAGATCGAGAGCAAGCAAACTATGTGTGACCAAACAACTACGATCCATATGCAATTACCTACATTCCAGAATAGCGAAACCACCCCAACTTCTCATGGAGCAACGATCAAAATGCATGGAACCTTCAAAGGCAACAAAGAAACTTCCAACAAGCAACCCACTCAGTTCCTGAATCATAGAAAAGCGACCTAGAGAGTCTTATGATGCAGTTGGCAACTCAGCAACAATAATTGATGACCTTACAAGATCAGTTTATGGCAGAGGAAAGATAATTTCGGACTGAGATAAGACAAACCACTGCAAGCCATGAACAAGCCATTCAAATATTGGAAGTACAAGTAGGGCAATTGGCTAAGGAGCTAAGTGAACAAAACAAGTTGTTGTTGAACAAGTTTTTCATGACCATCATGTTGATCCATTAGAGACCACCCTCCCCCATTATTTCAAAGGATCAGATATTGAGCCAAAATCTGAAGATGTTACTGATGACATCATTGAAACTGTGCACCTCCTTGAGGCCTATCCAGAGCATCCAAGTAAGTACACCGATCCATTTGACCCTAATGTGCCTACTAATACTATTTTCCCTTTTATTGTACAGGCATCTAACTTGGAATTCAAGCAGTTGCCAGAGCACTTACCTTATGCTTATATGGGAGAAAATAAGAAACTACCTGTGCTAGTTGCTGTAAATTTTAGTTTGGGGGAAGAATAAGGCTTGGTCCGGTTGAAAACGTTAAACTTAGCGTTCATGGGAGGCACCCAGACATATCATTTTCATTTTAGCACTTTTTTTTTTCTTTTATTTATAATTATATTTACATGTCTATTATTTATATTTTGTTTTCCGGAACAATGTTTATTTTTCTTTGTCAGGTACTCAGTGCGTGCATCCAATTTAAGTTTGGGGGCGTATCACAAGCAAAACAAGCAACCTAGTTCTCCATCTCCCAGGTCAGATCTTTCCATGCTACACACATTGGGGACAATGTGTATTTTAAGTTTGGGGGTAGTGGGAGATATTAGATACTATTACACACACACTTGAAACACATGCACACACTAAGTCCCAGTTTTTTTTTGGAAGATAAATGCATGTTCTTTTGGTAAACAAAAATTTTGGTTGATTTAAAAATTCGATAACACTTCATTAGTAAGCTTAAAAGCTAGAACACATAGTCTTGCAATGGGAATTTTACAAAGTTTAGTTACCTACCTCAAGGCACCTAAGAATTCACGAGCTTGATCCAAATTTGCACGAGCACATTTAACACGCATTTGTGTGGGGTATGACATATAATTCTCTTGTATATGTTTCCATAATCGAACTATAATCGTATAACTTGTTGAAAGGAACACTTTGGCATAAGAAAAATAAAGAAGAAAATAAATAAATAAAGAAAAATGTTCATCATGCAAAAATTGATCAAAAAGCTTCTAATGATCAGTAAAAACTTTACACTAAGTAACTGGGCCTCTTACCTCAGTAAGCATTGAGTGTTCATGTCAAAAGGTGGAAAGTAAACCTTTAATGATCATAATAAATATTCCCACTGAGTAACTGGGCCTCTTGCCTTAGTAAGCTTTGAGTGTTCACGTCAAAATGTGGGAATTTCATTAAGAAGTATAAAAACCAGTTACTTCCATAGCCTTTTTTATTCGAGTTAGTAAGTCCTTAGGGGTGTCTTTACGCCTAATACCCTAAAACCATATGGTTTGGGAGTCATTGGCTAAACACTCATTACAAGGGTCAAATAGAAAGCTCGATGGAACTCAACATGGTAAAGATCGCATGATAAAAAGAAAAAGAAAAAAAAAGAAGTAAGTATTATGCCATTTTTGCTCTCTTTGATATGGAATTCGATAAAAGTTTAGGCATCGAAACCCTATACGCTAAAATTATGTGGAAGCCCCATCTTATATGTGCTAATTTATCACACACAAATCAAACTTGCGATGCCTTAAGCCAACCTTAGGTAAGTAACATAAACATTCGGAAATCCTTTTTCAATACAAAAATGTGTTTTTATTATAAGCTTACTCATGAACGGTTATCATAGTCTTATGCACAACCCAAATCATTGAGTATCATGGAAATGAATTTATCGTTAATTTTGTTCTTTATTTAGTTTTTAGTTTTGTATTGCTAAGGGACTAGTAATATGTAAGTTTGGGGGTGTGATATATGCTTAAATATTCATATTTAAGCCCCTTAATTTATATTTGTTAAGCTCTTTGTCTATATGTTTTAGTCTATTTTACTTCACTTTTATGTTTTACACGTTTTTATAGGGTCTTGGAGAAAAAGAAGCATTTTTGGCACTTAAAGGAAGAAATCTGGAAAATTCTGGAGCAGCTGCTGTCTGGAGTGCGATCGAGCGCACCAGAAAGGGTGATCAAGCGTAGAATTGCGATCGAACGCACTGCGTATGCGATCGAGCGCACATGTACGGGCATGAACAGTAAAGCAGTAGAACCAGTTGTGGAAATAAAGGAGTTTTATGTTTTAGGAAAGTTTAGGGTTCCTGAGTCTTCTAGGATTCTTCACCCCCTATAAATACACCTGTAAAATACACACAATAGACATCATCTAATCCTTTCTTTTATCTTTTGCTTTTAGCTTGGAGAAGGAAACTGTGGAGGAGAATTGATGACTCTTCTCTCGAGTTTCTTCTTTTCTTTATTTTTATTATGTGTACTTAACTTTTAGTAAGGGCTTGATTGAAGCCCTAATTATTTTTATTCAATAATCCAGTATTGGAACCTTTGCGATATTCATGTTGTGTTGCTTAACTTGATTAATGCCTATGTTTATTTAAATTCCTCATATGTGTGTGTCTGACCAACGTATGCATGTGGTACAGATTAGTTAGTTGAATCAATTTGGATGACCAAGTCCTGGGTTCAACAATAGTAACAAAAGATATCCACGCCGGATTCTTGGGTTAATCAACATGGGAAACCGGGAGTAGATACCATGCCCTAGGTCTCATGTGGTTGCCGATTTCCAAAGATCTTATGCTCTCTTAAGGAACAACTCAGTAGATACCATGTTGAATCCCTTAAGAAAGAGAAAAGTTAGAGTAGATACCATGCCTAACTCGTTGCTTAGGGATGTCAATAGCTTAAGGAGTAGATACCATGCCCTTAGGTTGACAAACATTAGGTATTCATGACATGAGTAAAGCATTGACATACTGTTTTGTTGTGGTAGCATAATTAGTAGTGGGTATCAAGTCCCTACGCCTTTATTATTATTATTACTTCGAACTTATATTTATTCCTCTTATTTTTATTTTATTATTTCGAAACTAATTCTAAAGTGAAATTTACCAATCCCTGTGGAGATGATCTTGCATTCGCACACTATGCTACTGTTGACCTTGTACACTTGCTAGTAAAATAAGTACAATTATTTGCATATTTATTTATGTAGATAATCATCAAACAAAATACCATGTAGATCATCTCTAGTAATAACCATATCATCCGCGTACAATAAAAGAAGGATAATACTGTTGGTGGTATGGTGGATAAACAGAGCCGAATCATGAGCACTTGGTGTGAACCCAAACTGATGAATGGTAGTGTTGAATTTGGCAAACCAAGCACATGGAGCTTGTTTCAAAAAATATAGGGCACGATGAAGGAGAAAAACTTTGTTTCGAGGGGCATCCAAGCTGGGAGGGGTATGCATATAGAATTCCTGAAAAAGATCCCCATTGAGAAATGCATTTTTGACTTCCATTTGAAACAGAGTCCATCTTCGAATGGCGACGACAACAAGGAGTGTACGGACATATGTGAGCCTCGCCACTAGAGTAAATGTCTCTTCATAGTAAATGTCATATTCCTAAGCAAATCCCTTAGCAACAAGTCGGGCTTTATATCATTTAACAGAGCCATCAGAAAGTATCTTGATCTTAAACACCCATCTACACCCAATAGGAGTTTTTCCAGAGGGCAGATCAACAATATCCTAGGTATGAGTTTTAGCTAGGGCCTGAATTTCTTTATCCATTTCTTTTTGCTAAAGAGGATTAGTACTAGCCTCCTTATAGGATTGAGGCTCATGTAGATGAAGTATAGTGGAAAAACAATGATAATCACAATGATAATCAGCAAGATGAGAAGGGCGATGAGTTACCCTAGTAGATCTGTAGGGGTGATCTGGCGGATGGCTCTCAGAGGGAGTCGGTGCAGATTTATCAGACATAGGAATATCCTCGAGCACGATCGATTGAGTCAGAGAGGTGAGGTCAGCTGATGGTTCTGGAGCTGGAGCTGGGTCTGGAGAGGTAGGATCAGCTGGTGGTTCCGGAACGGAATGGGTGATATCAGCTGGTGATTCTGAGGTGGACTCAATAGTACCTGAAACTGGATTCTCAGGAAATAACTTAATAGATGGATCAGTAAAGAATCTGGAGTTAGTGATGGTTGACATGTCAAATGACCGTAAGGAAGAGAACATTTGATGTTCTCAAAAAATAATAAGACGAGAGATACGAAGAGTTTTAGAAATAGGATCCCAGCACCCATACGCCTTATGTTCAATACCATATCCAATCAAACAACACAAATGAGCCCTAAGTTACCATTTGTTGTGTTCATGTGGTTTGAGAACAATAAAACAAGCACAACCAAAGACTCTGAGGTCAGAGTAATCAGGAGGTTTACCGAAAAGGCGCTTGATAAGTACTTAAATAGTCATATTTAAGCCCCTTAATTTACACTTATTATGCTATTTGTTTATCTATTTTAGTAGATTCTACTTCATTTTCATGTTTTCTGTGTTTTTCATAGGTCTTTGAAGAAAAGAAAACATTTTGGAGCTTTAACGAATAAAAAGTGAAGATCTGCAAACTAGCAAGGTGCACTCGAGTGCACTTCTTCTGATCGAGTGCACAGGCACTCATACGCATACTTAGAGTAATCGAGCGCACCTTTGTGCTCGAGCTTAGAAGCTCGCGATCGAGTGCACATGCACAGAGAGGCGACAGAGCTAGTTCTGGAAAGAAGTCTCCGGTTCTCAAATTGGAAATTAAGGTTTCGGGGCTCCCTTGAACCCTATATATAGATTTATAAAACACGGAAAACATATTTTTTTATTACTTTGGATTTTACCTTTTGATTTTGCTTGAAGTTGTAAGCTTGAAGAGGAATTGACGACTCGTCTCCATAGCATTCTTCGGGTTTTATCTTTCTCTTTAGTTTAGTTATGGTTATAATGTTCAAAAAACTTAGCATGTGTAAGTAAACCCTAGTAAGGGCTTGATTGAAGCCCTAATTATGTTTAACCAATAATTCAGTATTAGCGCCTTTGCAATATTTATGTTGTGATTCTTAACTTGATTAATGCCTGTTTTTATTTAAATTCCTCATATGTGTGTGTCTGATCAACGTATGTATGTGGTATGAATTAGTTAGTTGAATCAATTTGGATGACCGAGTCTTGGGTTCGATAATAGTCACAAAAGACATCCACACCGAATTCTTGGTTTACTCAACATGGGAAACTAGGAGTGGACCAAGCCCTAGGTCCTGTGTGGTTGTCGATTTTCACAGATCCTATGCTCTCTTAAGGAACAACTCAGTATACACCATGTTGAATCTTTTAAGAGAGAAAAGAGTTAGAGTATACATACACCATGCCTAACTCGTTGCTTAGGGAAATCAATAGCCTAAGGAGTGGACCAAGCCTTTAGGTTGACAATCATTAGGTATTTATAGCATGAGTAGAGCATTGGCATATTGTTTTGTTGGGGTAGCATGATTAGTGGTGGATATCAAGTCCCTACGCCTTTATCATCTAAACCCAATATTTATTTCTATCTATTTTTACTTTGTGAAATTAAATCTAAATTGAAATCATCAATCCTTGTGGAAATGATCTCACACTTGCACACTATGCTACTGTAGATCTTGTGCACTTGCAAGTAAAACAAGCTCGCTTGTTTGCTTATTTATTTAGCTAGATAAACGCACAACAAGTTTTTGGCGTCGTTGCCGGGGATTGCGCTAAATTTCTTTCTAGAATTATTTTCGTTTAGTTTAGTAATTTTTATTTATTTATTCTGTTTTATTTTTATCAATAATCTCAAATTTTAAGTTTATGTTTTTCACCTTCATTTTTGTTTCATCGAAAAACCTAATCTCTTTTTTTTTCGCTCTCTGTTTCAAGCACTCCAACAACTCTATGTACCACTTGCGATTGAGTATACCCCTCTGTACGATCGAGCGCACTTAAGGCAGAGAGTTACCTGAGCAGCAGTGTTGAACTGTTGTACTAAAGCAATTGTTACCGATTCATGCACGGGCTTCGATCCAGACATCCAACATTCTTTCCCCTCGATACCAAGCTTGAGCGAACCATCAGACAAAAGCTTAGAGACAACTCTAAAGAGGTAGAAGAAGAAATTATGGAAGAAGCACCAATGGCAAAACAGATCGAAAATCAATAACCATATGAGCGAAGACTGATGAAGCAATCTTTCATCCAACGGAACCTCAATCAGCCATCTTGCATTACTTATCAACCCGAGGTGGAAGGTAACTACTACATATCTCCGCAGATACTCAGTGCATTGACTCACTTTAGTGGTACACCTAATGATGATCCACACCTACACCTTCGAGAGTTCTTCGATCTCTGCAAATTCCAACACATCTGAGGCTTAGACCAAGAAGGAATCAAGTTAATTCTTTTCCATTTTTCCTTAAAAGATAATGCTAAACTGTGGTACAATTCATTGCTTGCAGTTTCTATCCACACTTGGGAGGAGTTGGCCAGCAAATTCCTAAGGAAATTTTTTCCAGCCCAAAAGACAAGGCAAATGAGAAAAGAGATTCAGTCTTTCCAACAAAAGGATGGAGATCTATTCTTTGAGGCATGGGAACATTTCAACGAGCTGCTACTCAAATTCCCACATCATAATCTACCTCAGGATGAACTGGTACAAGCTTTCTATAAAGGTTTAAGTGATACTAATAAAAGTATTGTGGATTCAGGTTGTGGAGGAGTGCTGATGGAGAAAAGCAGCGAAGAAGCCATGGAGCTATTCGAAACCTTAAGTGAACACACCCAGCAGTTCTCCTCTCGAGGTAGACATGGAACCAAGAGCAAAGGTATGTATAAGGTAAACCTAAATGGAGGATCCTTTACCCAAATAGCTGTTGTGGAGAGGAAACTAGATCTGCTAATTAAAGCTGTGGCCGCTCAGAATGCATCACCTAATCCACCAGCTACACCACTCCAGGTATGTACGATCGGTTCCCAATTTGGTCATAATACTGAGACATGTCCCTTTTATTCAATTTCAGATCAAGAGCAAGCAAATTATGTGGGACCGAATAATGCATATGCAAATACCTATAATCCTGGATGGCAGAACCACCCCAACTTCTCATGGATCGACAATCACAATGCCTTGAACCTTCAAGGGCAGCAAAGGAACTTCCAACCAGTAGCCCAACCAGTTCCGGAATCAAGGAAAAGTGACCTAGAGAGTCTTGTGATGCAACTGGAAACTCAATAACAACAGTTGATGACTTAACAAGAACAGTTGATGACTTCATAAGATCAGTTCATGGTAGAAACAAGAAAATTCTGGACTGAGCTAAGACAAATCACTGCAAAACATGAGCAAGCAATTCAAAGGCTGGAAGTACAAGTAGGTCAATTGGCTAAGGAGCTAAGTGAAAGAAAGCAAGGTGAACTCCCATCCCACACACTAGCTAATCCAAAAGGACATCAGCAACTGAATGTCGTGAGAACTCTCCAAAATGGTAAGATCATAGAAGCTGATGAGCCTGCACAAGCATCCACATCAAAGGTAAGTGAGATGGAGAAGGTAAATGGTGAGAAGGTTGAATTCATAATATTTGATGCATTAAAATTACCCCAAGATGATATAAATTTTTTTAATGTATGCATGACGCAAAATGTTGCTGAGGAAGTTTTTCAAGTCCATCACCTTAATCAATTTGAGTCAACCCTCACCCATGGTTTCACAAGACCCATTATTGAGCCAGAATCTGCAGATGTTAATGATAACATCCTTGAGACCTCTCTGAAGCATCCAAGCACCAAATTTTGCATTAAAGCAGTTGTGGGTTCACTCAGCTCATGCTTTTCTAGGAGGGAATAAGAGCGTCTAGCTGAAGACGTAAAACTTAGCACTTATGGGAGGCAACCCACAGTAGTCTGGCTGAAGACATAAAACTTAGCACTCATGGGAAGCACCCCACAATATATCCTTTTCATTATAGTATTTTTCTTTTCTTGTTAGTATTTTGTTTATTTATCTGTTATTTTCCATATTTCTTGTTTTCCAGCACAACGTTTGTTTTTCCTTGTCAGGAACATAGTGCATGCATCTAGTTCAAGTTTGGGAGCGTGCTATGACCAATGCTAGCAGTCTAGTTCTCCATCTCCCAGGTCAGATCTTTTCATGACACTCACACATTGAGGACAATATATATATTAAGTTTGGGGTAGGGAGAAACCCATGCACACACTATGTCCCAGTTTTTTTTTTAAAAAAAGAAGATAAACGCATGTTCATTTTGTGTTAAAAATTTTGGTTGGTTTAAAATAAATATTCTGATAAGACTTCATTAGTAAGCTTAAAATCTAAAACACATAGCCTAGTAATAAAAATTTTAAAAGTTTAATTACCTACCTTAAGGAACTTAAGAATTCATGAGTTTGATCTAGATTTGACACGAGCACATTAGCACATAATTGTGTGGGGTATGACATGTAATTCTTATGTATATGTTTTCATGACCTAACTGTAATTAGATAACTTGTTAGAAGAACACTTTGGCATAGGAAAATAAAAAAATATCCATCATGTAAAAAGAGAAAATAAAATGCTCTTAATGATCATTAAATACACTTTTCACTGAGTAACTGGACATCTTGCCTCAGTAAGCAGTGAGTATTCACGTCAAAAGGTGGGAATTAAGCATTTAATGATCATAAAAATTTCCACTGAGTAACTGGACCTCTTGCCTTAGTAAACAGTGAGTGTTCACGTCAAAAAGTGGGAATTTCACTTAGCAGCATTAAGATCTGTTAGTTCTGTAGCCTTTTTGACTCGAGTTAGTAAGTCCTTAGGGGTGTCTTTACACCTAATGCCCTAAAACCATATGGTTTGGGAGTCATTGGCTAAACACTCGCTAGAAGGGTAAATTAGAAAGCTTAATGGAACTCAACATGACAAAAATATCATGGTGAAAGAAAAAAAGTAAAAACTATACCATTTTTGTTCTGTCGGATAAGGAATTCGATGAAGGTTTGGACACCGAAACACTATATATTAAAATTATTTGGAAGCTCTATCTTCTATGTGCTAATTCACCACACACCAAATCAAAGTTGCGATGCCTTAAACCAACATTGGGTAAGTAACATGAACTTTTAAAATCCTTATTCACTACAAAAATGTGTTTTTATTATAACCTTACTCATGAACAATCATCATGGTTTTATGTACAACCCAAATTTTTGGATATCATAAAGAATGAATTTATCTTTGATTTTGTTTTCATATAGTCTTTCACTTTGTATTGCTAAGGGACTAGCAATATGTAACTTTGGGGGTGTGATAAGTGCTTAAATAGTCATATTTAAGCCCCTTAATTTACATTTGTTAGGATCTTTGTTTATCTATTTTAGTAGATTCTATTTCATTTTCGTGTTTTCTGTGTTTTTCATAGGTCTTTGAAGAAAAGAAGACATTTTGGAGCTCTAAGGAATAAAAAGTGAAGATCTACGAACCAGTAAGGTGCACTCGAGCGCACCTCTCTTGTGATCGAGCGCACAGGCACTTGTGTGCATACTTAGAGTGATCGAGTGCACCTATGAGCTCAAGTGCAGAAACTCGCGATCGAGTGCACACGCACAGAGAGGCAGTAGAGCCAGTTTTGGAAAGAAGTCTCCGGTTCTCAAATTGGAAATTAGGGTTTCGAGGCTCCCTTGAACCCTATATATAGACTTGTAAAACACAGAAAACATACTTTTTTTATTACTTTGGATTTTACCTTTTGATTTTGCTTGAAGTTGTAAGCTTGGAGAGGAACTAACGACTCGTCTCCACAGCATTCTTCGGGTTTTATCTTTCTCTTTAGTTTAGTTATGGTTATAATGTTCAGAATACTTAGCATGGTAACTAAACCCTAGGAAGGGCTTGATTGAAGCCCTAATTATGTTTTACCAATAATTCAGTATTGGTGCCTGATTACGCCCAAAACAGTAATGCGGTTGTTGTAGCACGACTTTGGGGTGTCGATTCCACAGGGAAACAAGTTAACTATAAAGAAAGATGTAAACCTTAATATAGACGATATAACCAAAATGAGTAAAGAATCTGAAATTGATGATGAGGTAATTGTGTAGGTTGTAAAATATGATAGAGGGACAACAAGGATCCGGGAATCCTCCCTCGGTTCGTTGCCCTAATCCTAACTTGATTCAGTTGTTTTTATCTCGATTGCACGTTTCACATCCCAAACATGCAATCACGTTTCACATCCCAAACATGCAATCGGCAAATATTCAATGAGCACATATATAAACCCTAATATGATCGTAATGAAATACTTATTATTTCCGATTCATGCACATATGATCTATCCTATAGGTTTATCAAGAAACGACAATATATCTTTATTGACAATATTGCAGTAATGGACAAAACCTAAAGGCTAGATTTACCGGACTCAACTATACCCAATAATCTTGACATAAGAGAAGCATGACTAAAATTATATCAAGGAAAAGATACAATCACCGGAATAGATAAAATCTTATAATTAGATAAAGAAGTAAATCATGACAATGTTTGACAATAAATTCTTATTACAACTTAACCAAATAAGGGTAGATAGGGACAACTACACCTAGGGATTCATCTCTTCACCTTGCTAGGAAGTTAGTTAGCCATGGGGTTCATAGCTAAACACTTTTTGTGGATGAGCTGCTGCTTGAGTTTTTTTTTGGCTTTTCTTCTCAGCCAAGATGTTCTCTCTTAGATTCCAAGTATCCTATTTATAGCACAAGAGTCCAAGAGTGTTTTTTGGTTTTTTCTAATGTTTAAAAACCCTAATTAAATTCTAACTCGGAGTTGCAAAATCCGTGTGTGAGTTACGGTGCTGCTGGGGAGCATCGCGGTGCTAGGTATGTTCTGAATTTGGGGAAGCTTCTGGGCACCGCGGTGCTGTTAAGGAGCACCGCGGTGCTGACTAGTTATTGCACAATGGGTGAGTTTCTGAGCACCGCGGTGCTGGCCTTTTTTATGATTTTCTTCATGCTTTGCCTCTCCGCAGCTACTCCTATGCTTCGTCATGCATGGAACCTTGGTGCTTTTAAACAACAATCGCTTCTTCTCCTCTTTGAACTTAAAATATCTGAAATTGTATTGGAATAAGTTAGTGATCCAATAATATTCCTTAAGAGTTATCAACACACAAGAGTGCAATATAGACCGAGAAGAATCATAAAATGCTAACAATTTAAGCATCGTTGAGGTGCATTTTATGGCTCTTATCACAACCCCCAACTAGCTTATTCCTAGTCTCTAGCAATTCAAGTGGAAACAAGAGATGAGTTCCATGGTGGGAATCATAAACAAAGTAAAGCACTACTAGTGTTAACCCAGAGTAATTCACTTTTGTCTCAAACATTGCACACAACATACAACACAAAGAATCATTAAATTTCACCCAAATCCAAAAGTAATCCAAACATCAATCTTAAAATCGTTATCGACTCTTAACATCCATCTTACCACAATCCATTAATTCAAACACCTGGATGATTTTATGCACGACATTCATGAATACAAGTCTTGGCCTCTAAAATATATTAATTGCGTGACATCAATCACAAATCAAGCTCCATAGGCTTATTTTTCAAATCACTCTCCACTATTGTAGAAAAATCACACTACATTAGATCAATAGGTCTTTAATAAGCTTGAAACGTTAGGCTAAGGTAAGGTTAAGAAAGAACGGGAATGATTTAACAAGTAAAAGAACTTAATCTCCTAATTTTTGAACACAACTCTTTAAGCACTGGATAACCTTACTTCAATACCCAACTCTCCCTACCATTTTCCCAACATTTCTTTCAATAAATCACCATTTTTTTTCTTCTTTCTTTGCCATAATTCACTTCTTTTTTATTTTGGCACATATGACCATTCACCTCATTTTTCATCATTTTGTTTTCTTTTCCACAACCCCCAACTTATCTCTTTTCATGTATTTGGGCTATGGTAGTAATATTTTTCTTTTTCTTTTTTTCAATACTTCCATCCTTACTCCTCTTAAGTATTTCTCAACAAATGTGTATAACTAAGTTCTTTTAAAAGGAAGGTAATGATAAAATATTTTAGGCTCATAAGGGTGAGTAAATGGGCTATTGAAAGAAACAAGACTCAAATTCTTTTTCAAGAAAAAGGCTCAAATTCTTTTTCAAGAAAATGGCTCAACTGGATGACTAGTGATAAATATAGCAATGGTAAGTTTGGAAGGCTTAAACGATTCAAAAGATGGCCTATATCACATCCTAAGTAGTGTGCATTCTAGAAATTCGCCTCAAGTGATTATTAAATAAGTTCTAGAGCTTGTCGAGACCGCAAAAGTATTCACAAAACAATCACACATAAAACTTCTCTAAATGTTTTAGATTAATCATATATTCTTACTGCAAACTAGAGTCTCAAACCAAGTGAAGATTGATGCTTAAATTAATTTCAAACCGAAGAAAAATTTAACTTTTTCTAAATGTTATATACTATCTCAATTAAGCTAATATCATTGACATGTGAATTAAATCTAAGGCTAACACAAAGCATGTAACACCAAACAATTTAAAGAAATACGTTTCCTTCACCCCCCAACTTAAAATTTGCATTGTCCTCAATGTTTAAAGAGAGAATAAAGAAAAACTCCCTTTTGGAATCACGATTGCTCAAGTACTGGACAATGTGTACTGCCAAGTGAAGTGCTGCCATTCATCTTGCTGAAATTCCAATCTACAACATAAAATAAGACAACAAAGAGAAACAGCTTTGATGTACCCTAAAGATTCGCATCATATGTTAGGTTAGCATAGAAAATAAAATAAAAAGAAATAAAGGAAAAAAATAAAGATAACCGAAATGAAAACATATGAAACAAACAAAATAAATAAACAAAAGAAAGAATCAAAACATACAAAACAAGGAACCTAAAACTAATCCTCTAAATTCTCATCCTCCCCTTCATCCTCTTCATTCTCTTCATTTTCTTCACCTTCCTTAGGAGTGGGATTAAAAAATGAACCCGGATAGGGTGGCATAGTAGGGAAGCGATCCATATTACAACCAGTAGTGGAGGCAAGGTGATGGCACATCTGTCCAAAAAAAGAATAGACCCTGGCTTGATAATCGACCTGCTGAGCCAAGAATCTGTTTTTTCGGGCCAATATTTTGTCTTGACGATCTAACCTATCAAGCAACAATTTCTAATACTCGTCAAAACGACTCTCTAGACTCTCAAAGTGCTCGACAATAGTGAGAGGCCTAGAGGAAGAAGGACGGTCAGCAGAGGCTGCTCCCTCTCCCGGAATGGGAGGCCTTGAGGCTTGAATCTGTGCTAGCAAGCTATCATCAATGGGTCCTTTGGGTTCCTGGGCCTTTTTATCAGGGCTGTATTGGACTCTGACTCGGATGCACAATTGGGTTATCAAAGAAGGAAAATATAATCCGAGCTTTTGTCTAATAGTGTGTTCGATTGAATCATGTATGACTTAGCCGACATCGATAGTCATTCCCATTAAAATTGCATAGACTAACATAGCTCGCTCAATAGTTAAGGCACTATAATGTAAAGCAGGCATCATCCTCTAACATATAAAATATTTCCAGGCCCTAGCGATGGTATTGAGAGAAGTACCGGGCAAAGTGATAGAAAGATCACCCGTCATTTTCTATGTAGTGCCCGGAATACAAAGGGTAGTGCAAATCTCTTCATAATTGATGGTGGATATATATAACTATACTCACTATGCTTAATATCAGGTAATCCATAGAAGTTATTAATGGATGTGTTGCTAAAAGAGACTATTCGTCTTCTCACTCTTACTTCATCATTCCTATGCTCAGGCGCATTTATTTAAAATTCTCAAACCAAATTTGGGAGGGAGTGAGAGGGTTGTCTTGTAAATGTGCCCCAATTCCTATCTAGAATCATTCTAAATAAGGTCGGATTTCCCCTCTCGGTGATGTTGAATCCTCTTTCGGGAATGGATTTTCGATTGTGCAACATACTAATATATCTCTTACTTGCCTCAAAACTCACAAATTTTGACACATCATACTCTTGTTGTGGTCTCCCCCTAGGTCTCTTGGTCTTAGGTGCCATGGAAGTCAAATTTTTAGAACAATAGACTTAAGGCAAAATACAACCACTAAATAGCACAACTGCATAATAAAATGGAAGAAAATGGTCTCACTTGATGTCCATGGTGGAGAGAAGAAAGACTATCTACCTCTTGAAGTGTTCTTGATGAACCTAATGGTCTTCTTCTTATAACCAAGCTTTAAAGAGAGAGCTACCAAAATCAGCAACAAAAGTGAGTAAGTTAGTAAGAAATGATGTATAAACAAGAAAGTTTTGAGTGCAAGTGATTGAGCAAGTGAGGATGTGTTTCAAAATGGACAGAGGTGGTAGTGTGCTGCTAGTTTTGGGAAATAATGAATGAGGAAGAAGGCTGTAAAATGGCTTTTATAGTGCAGAATTAGGGTTAGGTAAGTGCTGGGCTCGGTTCAGCGTCGTGTAGTGTGCTGCAGTGCTGGGCTTAGCGTGTTGGGCCTGGCGCTGTGTGCTGCGCGGTGCGCTGTGGTGCTGGACCTGGCGCTGCTGGGCTCAGTTCTAGGCACCACTATGCTAGGCCTGGCGCTGCGGTGCTTGCTGAATCTGGTACTGGGCACCGCAGTGCTGCTGAGGAGCACCACGATGCACACTGGTGCCCAAAAATTCTGTCCTTGGTTGCCAAGCGAAAAACAAAATAAAGTTAAAAAGTAAATTTAAAAATTTAAATTTAACTAAAAAAAACTAACAATTTAATATTGAATAAAATGTAATTAAAAACAAAATAAAAAAATCAAAAGAAAAATAAATGAAAACATACCTGTGTGGTAAAGTTACAGGAAATCGACCGGATCCATAAGTGGAATGTGTTCCACCTTTGGATCTGGTCTATTGATTAAGATCTTAAGGCGCTGACCATTCACTTTAAAAATTAGACCGTCCTTAGTGTCCTCAATTTCCACCGCTCCATTTCCAAAAACATGTTTTACAATGAAAGGACCGGTCCATCTTGACTGAAGTTTTCCTGGATGCTTATGGAGCCTAGAATCGTATAAGAACACTCGATCATTGGGTCTAAATGTTTTCCTCAAAATGTTTTTATCACGGAATGCTTTCATCTTGGTCTTATAGATTCTAGAGTTCTCATAAGTATCGTTTCTTAATTCCTCTAACTCGGTAAGTTGATACTTCCTAATCTTGCCCACTTCTCCTATGTCAAAGTTAAAAGACTTGATGGCCCAATAAGCTCTATGCTAGAGCTCCACGGGTAAGTGGAAAGGCTTTCCAAAAACAAGCCTATAAGGTGACATGCCTAAGGGTGTTTTAAAAGCAGTACGGTAGGCCCAAAGTGTATCAACAAGTCTCAAAGACCAATCCTTGCGATCCAGGTTAACCGTTTTTTCTAAAATTTGTTTAATTTCCCTATTAGCGAGCTCTACTTGTCCACTAGTCTGAGGATGATAGGCAGTAGAAATTTTATGTAACACCCCATATTTTCTCATTAAAGCTTCAAAAGAATGGTTGCAAAAATGTGTACTTTGATCACTAATTATATCACGCGGTGTACGAAATCGAGATAACACATTTTCTTTAAGAAATTTGATTACCGTTCTATTATCATTGCTTCGGCAAGCTACGACCTCTACCCACTTAGATACATAATCTATTACCACAATGATGTATTGGTATCCAAAGGAAGGAGGAAAGGGTCCCATAAAATCGATGCCCCAACAATCAAAAATTTCAATTACTAAAATAGGGTTTAAAGGCATCATATTTCGACGGGACACTGTTCCTAACTTTTGACACCTTTCACATGAGTGACAGTAGGTGTTTGCATCTTTAAACAAGGAAGGCCAATAAAACCCACACTGTAAAATTTTTGTGGCGGTTTTTTTCATTAAAAAGTAGCCTCCACAAGCTTGGGAGTGACAAAATTCTAAGACACTTGCAATCTCTTCATTAGGGATGCAACGCCTTAGAATTTGGTCAGGGCAATACTTGAAAAGATAGGGGTCATCCCAATAGAAATTATGTACCTCGTATAAGAATTTCTTCTTGTCTTGAGCACTCCAATCCATTGTTATCTCACCTATAGCCAAATAATTTACAATATGAGCAAACCATAGTAGAGAAGAAATGGACAATAATTGCTCATCGAGAAAATCATCCTTGATTGGCATTTCATCATAAGTTTGCTCAAAAGTAAGTCTCAAAAGATGATCAGCCACTACATTCTCCACTCATTTTTCGTCTTTAATGGTGATGTCAAATTCTTGTAGGAGGAGGATCCATCGTATTAGTCGTGTTGTAGCATCTTTCTTTATGAGAAGATACTTGAGAGCTGCATGATCTGTAAAAATAAGAATAGGGGAACTAATTAAATAAGCACAAAATTTGTCCAAAGTAAATACTACAGCTAGTAATTCTTTTTCAGTTGTGAAGTAGTTCATTTGAGCACTATTTAAAGTTTTACTAGCATAGTAAATGACAAATGGCTTTCCCTCTCTTCGCTGTCCAAGAACAGCACCTACAGCGTAGTCACTAGCATCACACATGATTTCAAAAGGCAAAGTCCAATCCGGTGATTACAGTATAGGTGCAGAAGTAAGCTTGTCGATCAGCATTTGGAATGCTTCTTGACAAGCTTCTATCCATTCAAGGGGAGTGTCTTTAACTAGAAGGGCACATAGTGGTCTAGATATGTTTGAAAATTTTTGTATGAACCTCCTATAAAAACCATCATGACCGAGGAAGGACCTCACATCCTTTATTGTTTTAGGTATGGGCAATTTAGAGATTAATTTAATCTTAGATTGATCGACCTCTATTCCTTTAGAAGAGATAATATGCCCTAAGACAATGCCGGATAGTACCATGAAATGGCATTTTTCCCAATTTAAAACCAATTCTTTTTCCTCACAACGAATTAATACTCTTTCTAAATTCATTAAGCATGCTTCAAATGAAGATCCGAAAACAGTTAGGTCATCCATAAAAACATCCATGCAACTTTCAACCATGTCACTAAAAATACTCATCATGCAGCGTTGAAAAGTAGCAGGAGCATTACATAATCCAAATGGCATTCTGCGAAAAGCATAGGTGCCAAAAGGACAAGTAAAAGTGGTCTTTTCTTGGTCTTCTAATGCAATTTCTGTTTGATAATAACTGGAATAACCATCTAGAAAACAGTAGACGGGATGACCAGCTACACGCTCAAGAATTTGATCAATAAAAGGGAGTGGAAGTGGTCTTTTCGGGTGGCAGCATTTAATTTTATGTAATCGATGCACATACGCCACTCGGTCAAAAGTTTGGTAGGGACTAGCTCTCCTAAGTCATTCTTTACTACTATGACTCCGAACTTTTTAGGGACGAATTGTGTAGGACTTACCCGTTTACTATCAGCTATAGGGTATATAATATCTGCATCTAACAGTTTCAGCACTTCATTTTTCACTACTTCTTTCATAGTGGGGTTAAGCCTACGTTGAGGGTCTCTACGAGGACCAGCTCCTTCATCCAAATTTATTTTATAGGAGCAGATTAGGGGACTAATTCCCTTTAAATCAGCCATACTCCATCCTAGAGCTGATTTGTGTGCATTCAAAGTTTGAAGTAGTTTCTCACCTTAGGTCTTAGATAATTCAGAAGAAATAATAACAGGAAAGGTATCACGTAGACCGAGAAAAGCATACTTTAAGCCCTTAGGTAGAAACTTTAGTTCGACCTTAGGTGTTTCCACACTTAAGGGGACTTGTGTCTTGCTTCTTTTGGGCAGCTCCTCAAACCTTGGTTGCCATGCCCGATTGCTATAATCCTGAGATTTGTCAAAAACAGCACAAATATTAATCACATCAGTTTTATCATCAAATAAATCTATCTCAGAATTAACGATAAAATTCTTAAGAGGATCATAATCATGAGCTAAGGAAACTCCCTCATTTATGAGTGACTCAATCATGTAAAGCTGGTGGTGTTCATCCTCATCTTCGGGTTGCTTTGCAACATTGAAAATATTTACTTCAAGTGTCATGTTGCCAAAGGATAGTTTTATGAGTCCATTCCTACAATTTATTAGAGCATTTGCAGTAGCAAGGAAAAGTCTACCCAAAATCAAAGGGATTTTAGAGTTATTGTCAACAGTAGAAGTAGTATCAAGAATTAAGAAATCAACAGGATAGTAAAATTTATCAATTTGAATCAAGACATCCTCTACCACACCCCGGGATACTTTGACTAAACGGTCAGCCAATTGCAATACCACGCCGATTGGTTTGATTTCTCCTAACCCCAGCTGTAAGTAAATGGAGAATGGCATCAGGTTTACACTAGCTCCTAAATCTAGCAAGGCTTGTCCAATCTCATGATTTCCAATGCTACAAGTAATGGTAGAACAGCCCGGATCCTTGTATTTTGGGGGAATTCTTTGCTCAATTAACGCACTAACTTGCTCAGTTAGGAATGCCATTTTCTTGACATGGTGTTTCCTCTTAATAGTGCATAAATCCTTGAGAACTTTTGCATAGGTAGGAACTTGTTTAATTACATGCAAAAGAGGAAGATTAAGTTTCACTTACCTTAAGTTCTCATTTATTTACATATTTTTTTTGGATTTTAAGGCTTGGAGGAATGGTGCCTTAACCGGATTTTTTGTCACTTCAGGATCTTTAAGCAACTCAGCTTCACTATTAGTTTGACTCTTTTCCACATCCTTGGATTTATTCATTGGTGGGATGTGCAGTGACTTGCCACTTCGGGTCACAATAGCATTTACATCTTTCAAATTTTCTTGTGCTATATGTTGACCGTGAGGTACGGACTGAGCTTGGGAAGGAAACTTACCTCGCTCAGTCACACTTAAGGAGCCCATTAATTTAGACACTTGGCTCCTTATTTCTTTGTTCTCCTCAACCACTTGTGTAATTAATGCCTCACACTTCTGGTTTGTTTTACCTTGTGCTTCTATGAAAGCATGTAAGGTGTCTTCTAGAGAGTTCCTAGAGGATGAGGGTGCATGATAAGGTGCTGGATATGATTTAGGGGGCTATGCATGCTGCTGGTTTTCAGATTTCCAGCTGAAGTTGGGATGATTTCGCCACCTCGGATTGTAAGTTTTAGAGAAGGGTGCTTGAGGCTTCTTATACATGCCTAAGGCATTACATTGTTCCTCGTACAGCCCTCTCATGTCAACAAATGTGGGGCAATCTTGAGCAGGATGATCAATCCTGCCATACACAAAACATGGTTCTAAAGGATCGGCTTGATTAACCATGTGTGTTGGTTTTTTTGTTTTCAGTGCCTCTAACTCCCTAGTAAGCATCTAGACCTTGGACTTAAGATTATTCTCTTCCCTAAGATGGTAGATTCCTCCACCACTAGGGTTTCCTATAGGTCGTGACTTATTTGTTCTTTCAGTAGTACTAGGTCCAGTCCATGTGTGAGCATTTTCAGCAAGCTCATTGAGGTACTCAAAAGCCTTATCAGGGTCTTTTTGCAGAAATTCACCATTGCAATAAATTAGTGCTCTCTAGAGGTAAGACCCTCATAGAAATAGCTCACTAAGCGCCAATTTTCATACCCATGATATGGACACATACTTAACAGTTCTTCAAATTTCTCCCAAGACTGATACAAAGTCTTGTTTTCCTTTTGTGCAAAGGTGGAGATTTGTCTTTTCAATGCATTAGTTTTATGTTGAGGGAAGTATTTGTTAAAAAAGGCTTAGGTCATATCATTCCATGACCCAATAGATCGTGGTCTCAACGAGTACAACCAACTCTTAGCTTTATCCTTCAAGGAGAAAGGAAAAAACTTGAGTCTCACGATATCATCAGTTGTATCTTGACTATGGAAAGTCGCAACTAGTTCCTCAAATTCTCTAATGTGCACATATGGGTTTTCGTTTTCCAGGCCATGAAAAGTGGGGAGTAAATTTATCATCCCCGGTTTAAATTCTTGATGGCGGGTGTTGGCTGGAAACAGAATACACGATGGTGTGGCTGTCCGGCTATAATACAAGTAGTCTTTAAGTGTCCTAGCAACATTTTCGTTAGGGTTTTCAGCCATGTTAACAAAGTTTTCTAAATTTTCTGTGGGGTGAACACTAGAGTTTGATCTAGGCAAGGTTTCACTAACGGACATGGAAGGGAAAGATATTTCTATTTCAGGTCCCTTAATGAATCTCCCTCGTGAATCTTTCTATCTAAGCATATACCAACTGATTTTAAAAGAAATAACTAGAACATAACAAAATATAAGAGAAAAATTAGAATATAAAGGAAAGATAGTACCGTCTTGTCTTAGAGTTGACAACTTCTTTATAAGTAAGCGCGTCTCCCCAGAAACGGTGCCAAAATTTGATTACGCCCAAAACAGTAATGTGGTTGTTGTAGCACAGCTTTGGGGTGTCGATTCCACAGGGAAACAAGTTAACTATAAAGAAAGATGTAAACCTTAATATAGACGATATAATCAAAATGAGTAAAGAATCTGAAATTGATGATGAAGTAATTGTGTAGGTTGTAAAATATGATAGAGGGACAACAAGGATCCGAGAATCCTCCCTTGGTTCGTTGTCCTAATCCTAACTTGATTCAGTTGTTTTTATCTCGATTGCACGTTTCACATCCCAAACATGCAATCGGCAATATTCAATGAGCACATGTATAAACCCTAATATGATCGTAATGAAATACTTCTTATTTCCGATTCATGCATATATGATCTATCCTATAGGTTTATCAAGAAACGACAATATATCTTTATTGACAATATTGCAGTAATGGACAAAACCTAAAGGCTAGATTTACCGGACTCAACTATACCCAATAATCTTGACATAAGAGAAGCATGACTAAAATTATATCAAGGAAAAGATACAATCACCGGAATAGATAAAATCTTATAATTAGATAAAGAAGTAAATCATGACAATGTTTGACAATAAATTCTTATTATAACTAAACCAAATAAGGGTAGATAGGGACAACTACACCTAGGGATTCATCCCTTCGCCTTGCTAGGAAGTTAGTTAGCCATGGGGTTCATGGCTAAACACTTTTTGTGGATGAGCTGCTGCTTGAGTTTTTTTCTACTTTTCTTCTCAGCCATGATGTCCTCTCTTAGATCCCAAGTATCCTATTTATAGCACAAGAGTCCAAAGGTGTTTTTGGGTTTTTTCTAATGTTTAAAAACCCTAATTAAAGTCTAACTCGGAGTTGCAAAATACGTGTGCGCGCTGTAGTGCTGCTGGGGAGCACCGCTGTGCTAGGCATGTTCTGAATTTGGGGAAGTTTCTGGGCACCGCGGTGCTCCTACTGACTGGTTGTTGCATAATGGGTGAGTTTCTGGACACTGCAGTGCTGGTCTTTTTGCTGATTTTCTTCATGCTTTGCCTCTCCGCAGCTACTCCTATGCTTCGTCGTGCATGGAACCATGGTGCTTTTAAACAACGATCGCTTCTTCTCCTTTTTGGACTTAAAATACATGAAATTGTACTGGAATAAGTTAGTGATCCAATAATATTCCTTAAGAGTTATCAACACACAAGAGTGCAATATAGATCGAGAAGAATCATAAAATGCTAACAATTTAAGCATCGTTGAAGTGCATTTTATGGCTCTTATCAGTGCCTTTGCAATATTTATGTTGTGATTCTTAACTTGATTAATGCCTGTTTTTATTTAAATTCCTCATATGTGTGTGTCTGATCAACGTATGCATGTGGTATGGATTAGTTAGTTGAATCAATTTGGATGGCCAAGTCCTGGGTTCAACAATAGTAACAAAAGATATCCACGCCGGATTCTTGGGTTAATCAACATGGGAAACCTAGAGTGGACCAAGCCCTAGGTCCTGTGTGGTTGTCGATTTCCATAGATCCTATGCTCTCTTAAGGAACAACTCAGTATACACCATACTGAATCCCTTAAGAGAGAAAAGAGTTAGAGTGTACACCATGCCTAACTCGTTGCTTAGGGAAATCAATATCCTAAGGAGTGGACCAAGCTCTTAGGTTGAAAACCATTAGGCATTCATCGCATGAGTAGAGCACTGGCATATTGTTTTGTTGGGGTAGCATGATTAGTGGTGGATATCAAGTCCCTACGCCTTTATCATTATTATCTAAAACCAATATTTATTTTTATCTATTTTTACTTTTTGAAATTAATTCTAAATCGAAATTCACCAATCCTTGTGGAAATGATCTCGCACTTGCACACTATGCTACTGTAGACCTTGTGCACTTGCAAGTAAAACTACGCTCGAATGGAGACTGATTCTGAATTATAGCGGAAGGGACACGGTTGATTGTGTACACTGCAGTTAAGGCAGCATCACCCCAGAAACATTCAGGACATGATGACAAAATGAGTAGAGCACGAACGGTGTCAAGAATATGTCGATGTTTGTGTTCTCCTTGTCCATTTTGTTGGGAGGTTCTGGGGCATGAGCGGTGGGGGAGCATGCCATTTTTGTGAAGTAGGTTTAGAAAAGCATGGTCTTTATATTCCATTGCATTATTTGAACGAAAATTTTTGATATTCCGAGAGAACTGAGTTTTAACAATAGATGAAAATTCAGAATATATTTGAAAGAGTTCAAATCTGTTTTTCATAAGAAATAACCAAGTATAACGAGAATAATCATCCAAAAATATAACAAAATAGCGAGCACCACCTATTGATGCATGAGGAGAAGGCCCCCAAACGTTAGATTGTACTAAATCAAAAGGTGCAAGGAAAACAGATTGACTCTCATTAAAAAGTGAAGCTGATTATTTTGCAAGTTGACAATGAATACAATGACAAGACTCATGCTGAAATGAACCTAACTGACCACTAGAAATAAGAGAATGTAGAGGGCAGGATGAAGTGTGACCTAACTGAGAGTGCCACAATTCCACAGGTGAGAGTGCTGGGATGGATGCGGCTGATTGGTTTGGTGATGGTGAGGATGGGACTTGGAGGTGAGTGAGCTCAAAGAGGCGTCCAAATTTACGATTGGTTCCAAGGAGTTTTCCTGTCTGAGGGTCTTGCACACGACAACCAGTAGAAGAAAAATGCAAATCAAGTCCAAGATCACATAGTTGTCCAACAAATATAAGGTTAAGCGTAAGATTAGGAACCAAACATGTGTCAGAGAGAGACAAATGAGATTTGTCAACATGTCCAGTGTGGCTGACCAACATATTTGATCCATTGGTAGTGTGAATAGTAGGTGCATGCTCATCACGGGTTTTAGAGGAAAATATAAAGGCATCAGAAGTCATGTGATTGCAACAGGCAAAATCAAAATACCATCGGGATGTACCTGGTGTAGCTGACATGGCTATATTGTTACAAGTTTTATTTAGAGCCTCGGTAAGAACGGTGCAGAAACCACTCCAATCAGGTGGAGAGCTGGATGAAGCTGGTGTAGCATCAGTGGCAACAGCAGCAGCATTCTTTTCTTTGGAATAGAACCGATTGCGAGAGCGTCGAGAACGATATTAGTTCCTATTTGACTAATTTCCAGATGGAAGTTTAAGGCAATATACAATATAGTGACTGTTGGAGCGATTATACACCTAAATAATTAAGTGAATAACCATTCTAGTTTTACTTGCAAGTGTACAAGGTCTGTGGTAGCATAGTGTGCAAGTGCGAGATCAATTCCACAGGGATTGGTGAATTTCGTTTTAGAATTAGTTTCTTCAAGTTAAAAAGAGAAATAGTAATTTGATTGTGAGTAAATAACAATAATGAGATCATAGGGCCATGATATCCACTACTAATTATGCTTTCCCACTAACTAAGGTTTCAGTGCTCTAGTCTTATCATGAATATCTAATGGTTGCCAACCTAAGGGCTTGGCCCACAGCTTAAGCTATTGATATCCCTATGCAACGAGTTAGGCATGGCGTGTATACTGAGTTGTTCCTTAAGAGAGCATGAGGGCTGTGGAGATCGACAACCACACGGGACCTAGGGCTTGGTCACCTCCCGGTTTCCCATGTTGATTAACCCAAGAATCCGGTGTAGATATCCCTTGTTACTAATGTCGAACCCAGGACTCGGTCATCCAAATTGATTCGACTAACCTATCCATACCATATGCATACGTTGATCACGCACATACATATGAGGAATGTAAATACAAATAGGTATTAATCAAGTTAAATATTTTGACAAGGCTATAGCAAAGATATCAATGAATGAATATATGGTAAAGCATAACTAGGGCTTTAATTGAGCCCTATAGGAGTTTAGTTACGCATACTAAGTAAAGTAAACATACTAGACATAATTAAGTAAAAAACGAAAAACTAAAACCGAAGAAGACTTAAGAGACGAGTTGTCAATTCCTCTCGTAAGCTCTCTACTTCGAATCTAGAACAAAACGTGTGTGTTATGTGTTTTTTTACAGGGCTATTTATAAGGTCTTCATGATGTCCCGAAACCCTAATTCTTTTTTGGAGTCGGAAGACTTCTTTCCAATTCTGGCTCTATCGCCTCTGGAGTGATTGCACTCGAGCGTATGCAGTATGCGCTCGAGCGCATGTGTGCGTGATTACGCCCAAAGTATAACACGGTTATTGTAGTATAACTTTGGGGTGTCGATTCCACAGGGAAACAAGTTAATTACGAAAGAAGGTATAAACTTTAATACTAACAATAATGATTAGGTGAGAGAATATTAGTTTTGATAATGCAATATTGTGTAAAAGAGTTGTGCGAATATAACGAAGAATATAAATAAGAAATAACAAGGTTCCGGGAATCCTCCTTAGGTTCGTTCCCTATTTCCACTCTTGATTCAAATTTTTATCTCGATTGCAAGTTTCACATCCTAAACAGGCAATCGGAAAGTATTCAATCAAGCGCATTTATATCTCTAATATAATTGCTACAAATTACTCTTTGATTTCAATTCAAGCACACATGATTTATCTTATAGATTAGCAAGAAACGACAATATATTGCAATAATGATATCACAGTAATGGCCGATCTATAAGATAAATATACCAAAATCAATTACATCCAAACAACTTGACATAAGAAGAGCTTGACTAGACTTATGTGGAGTAGAATGATGCAATCACCGGATTGAGAGAAACTAAAAGAAGAAGAATATAGAATACAGCTATCACATGAACTCAAATCCTTCTTAATTAATCAAAGAGTAAATCATAGACAAAGTTTTAACAATAAGTCCATACAAATGAATCAAAAACAAGAAATAAGGAACAATAAAACCCTAACGATTCATCCCTTTCCCTTGTTTGATTATTAGTTAGCCATGAAACTCAAGGTGGAAAAACAATATAGATGTTCTCCCCTTGATTTCTTGGCCATGGAGCTCAAGGTGGAAGAACAATGTGGATGTTCTCTCCTTGATTTCCAACTCACAAAAACTTAAACAGAATGCTAAAAACTTCTCTAATTTTTATCTATCAAAAACTATCTTTGTTTTTCTCCCCGAGCTCTCTCCCTCGGCTGCAAACCTTAAGCATATATTTATAGCCCACGAGGGAGAGCTGTCTTTGCTTTTCTTAATTTGAGTCTGAATTGGAGTCCATGTGCGCACTGCTGAGGGAGAGCTATCTTTGCTTTTCTTAATTTGAGTCTGAATTGGAGTCCATGTGCGCACTGCTGGAAAGTGAAGGTGGTCCAGCAGCATGTGCGCGCTGCTGGCTTTGTCTGAGTGTGCGCCTGGGCGCTGGAAAGTGAAGGCTGGAACATGAAGGTGGGTCCAGCAGCATGTGCACGTGTCCAAGTGTGTGCCTGGGCGCTGGAAAGTAAAGGTGCAGCATTAGTTGGCGAGGGGCGCAGCGCTGATGGCTGAGGGGCGCAGCGCTGGTTCATAGGCGCCTAGGCGCTCACTCTTGTTTGCCTGGGCGCTGGTTCATGGGAGCCTAGGCACTCTTTTGTTTGCCTGGGTGCTGGGGCGCTGGTTCATGGGTGCCTAGGCGCTCACTCTTGTTTTCCTGGGCGCTGGGGCGCTGGACAGTGAGAGGTGAGGCGCTGGGCTTTGTTATGGAGGCCTGAACTGTCTCCACTAAAACTGCCATAACTTTCACTAGAAAAATAATTTTTTTGAACCGTAAAATTCTCCAGAAAATAGACTTCTGTATCTTTCTAAGCATATATGGCTCATCTCCTGGTTCTTCCTACATCAATACAGTTTAATCTGCAAAAATGATTGATCTGTACGGGAAATTCTGGCAATTTAGTGAAACTCCTTCAGCTTGTATGCAGAAGTGCACACACTAGTGTGCCTACCCTTAACTTGTTCCAAAGTGATGCACACACTTGTGTGCAGTCTTTTAACTCAATTTAATTTATTGCTCCAACCTTGGTTTAGACTTTTAATCATCTTAAATCATTTTTGGAAATGTCTAAACCTTGGACAAAAACGAGCACCGACACCCAAGATCTTTTGGCGCTTTAAACATGGATCGCTTTATCATCTCTTTTGTACTCAACGCACCTGAAAATGCATCGAATTAAGTCAATGATTTATGAATAACACTTTAGAGTTATCAACATGTAAAAGTGCGATTACGACCGAGATTAACCCTAAAGTGTTAACAATTAAGTATTGTTTAGATGCATTTTATGACTCTCATCACAACCCCCAACTAGCTTATTGCTAGTCCCTAGCAATTCAAGTGAAAGACATGAAATGAGTTCTTTATTTAGAAATTAATGCAAAATACAACAATGCTAGTGTTAACCAAGAGTGATTCAAAAATCTTTGTCTCAAAAATCATGCGTAACATATAGCATATAGAATCATTAAATTTCACTCAAATCCAAAAATAATTCAAACATCAATCTTAAAATCGTTATTGAATCTTAACATCCGTCTTACCACAATCCATTAATCTGAACATCCGGATGATTTTATGCACAATATTCATGAATACAAGTCTTAGCCTTTAAAAAAAATAAATCGCGTGACATCAATCACAAAAACAAGCTCCATAAGCTTACATTTCAAACCACTCTCCACTATTGTAGAAAAATCACATTACATTGGATCAATAGGTCTTTAATAAGCTTGTAACGTTTGGTTAAGGTAAAGGCTAAGAAAGAATGGGAAGAATTCACAAGTAAAAGAACTTAATCTCTTAGTTTTAAACATAGCTCTTTAAGCACTGGATAACCTTACTTCAGTACTCAACTCTTCCAACCATTTTTATTTTATTTTTTTTTCTTTTCGAGGATTGCTTTCTCAACAAATCACCATTTGTTTTTCTTTTCTTTTGTATTTTGGCATAAAAGACCATTCATCTCCTTTTTCATTTCTTTCTTTTCCACAACCCCCAACTTATCTCCTTTAATGTACTTGGGTTGTGGTAGTGATATTTTTTCATATTTCCACCCTTACTCATTTTAAGTGCTTCTCACAACATGTGTATAGTTAAATTCTTTTTAAGAGAGAGGTAAGGATCAAATATTCTCTTTAGGCTTATAAGGGTAAGTGAATGGGTTTTTGAAAGAAACCAGGCTCAACTTCGTTTTCAAGAAAAAGGCTCAAATAGGTGACTAGTGATATATATCGCAAGGGTAGGTTTGAAAGGCTCAAACGGTTCAAAAATGGCCTATATCATATCCTAAGTAATGTGCATTCTAAGAATTCGCCTCAAGTGGTTATCAAGTAAGTTCTAGATCTTGCCGAGACCGCAAAAATATTCACAAAATAATCACACATAAAACTTTTCTAAATGCTTACGATTAATCATACAATCTTACCACAGGCCAGAGTCTCTAACCAAATCAAGATTGATACTTAAATTAATTTCAAACTGAAGCAAGATTTAATTTCTTCTAAGTGCTATATGCTATCTCAATTAAGGTCATATCATTGACATGTGAATAACTCCAAGACTAACACAAAGCATGCTAAAAACAAACTTTTTTTTTTAAAAAAAAAATTATCCTAACAAACAAAACGTAGGAAAGTGACACCAAGCAGTTCAATGGAAAAAGGAAAGAAATATGTTTCCTCCACCCCCAACCTAAACATTGCATTGACCTCAATGTGAAAGAAAAAGGAAAAGAAACTCCCTTTGTTAGCCAAAAGTGCACAGAAGCTAAAAATTGTGCACCACCATTTGAATTGCTTCGCATATTTGTCCCTGAAAAAGAAACATGAAAGTAAAACTGGAAAACAGCAAAATACTAATAATAAACACGAAAAAGAATTATGAAAAGAAAAGAAAAAAATAAACAAATAAAAAGGATATGCTTTGGGGTGCCTCCCATGAGCGCTAAGTTTTACGTCTTCAGCCAGACGATGCACCACTCTCACTGATGGCCTCATTGTGGTGCTGAAAATGAGGCTCCAAACTCAATGGCCTCAGTGTTAATCTTTTGGCAAGGAATACTTAAAGTCCACCACATATGGCTCAAGTGTTCTTGGTGTTGCCCATTTACAATCAGCAGTAGGGTATTTGATTCCCGCATCCATGTGACTTCTCTCAAGTAACTTCTCAAAGCATGGTTGCCCAGATTTCTTAATAAATCCCTGTGACTTATCACAAATATCAATAATGTTAACAACATGGGGATAAATTGAAGAATCATTGAACTCGAAATTATTAGGAAGGAATTCCAAAGAGTTAGAATTATCTTCAATGTTCTCATCCTCTAAATTAAGCTTATCAATCATATAAGTGTTGAAACACTCATCCTCTTCAATTGGCTACCTTGAGATTCGGAAAACATTTACCTCTAAAGTCTTATTTCCAAATGATAATGTCATTAGGCCATTCCTACAATTAATGAGGGCATTAGCAGTGGCAAGGAATGGTCTTCCAAGTATCAAAGGAATTTTGGACTCTGTATTTACCATAGAAACAGTATCTAAAACCAAGAAGTCAACAGGATAATAGAAATTATCAATTTGTAACAAAATATCTTCTACAATACCTCTTGGTTTTCTTACCGATCTATCCGCTAGTTGAAGTACCACGGAGGTTGGTTTAATCTCACCTAAACCAAGTTGCAAGTACATGGAGTATGGCATGAGGTTCACGCTAGCTCCAAAATCTAGCAATGCTTGGCCACAAGATTTGTTTCCAATTTGGCAAGCCACTGTTGGACAGCCCGGATCTTTATATTCGGGCGGTGTCGTGCTATCAATTACCGCACTTGCTTGCTCCGTTAAGTAAGAATGCAGTCTTCTTAACATTGTGTCTCCTCTTGAGTGTGCATAGATCCTTGATGACTTTAGCATAATTAGGAATCTGTTTTATAACATGAAGAAGAGGGAGGTTAATCTTAACATGCTGAAGTTGTTCAAGAATCTCGCCTTTTAGTGCTGAATTTCTCTTCTTAGGTTTAAGGAGAGCTTGAGGGAAAGGCACCGGTGGAGAATAATCATCATGGGCCTCTTGTTCCTTGGGCACTTTATCCTTGTTGTTCACAGTATTAGGAATCAAGTGTGGTGGTAGTGTAGGTCCATCAATTTTCTTACCGCTGCGGGTGATTATGGCGTTAACCTCTTTAATATTTTGATTTTTCGGATCAGAGGTTTGTGCCATATGTTGTCCCCTTGGATTTGTCGCGGCTGCGAAGGGAACCGACCTTGCTCTTGAATTTTCAAGAAGCTAGTTAACTTGGTGAGTTGACTTTTTATCTCATTTTGCTCATCTTTGATCCCTTTTTGCTCTTCTAGCACCCGTTGATTTATCTTGCCTTGTTCTTCCACACTCTTGGCATGTACTTGCATAAATGACTTAAACATATCTTCCAAAGGTAAAGATTGTTGTGGTGCATTAGATGAGGTTGCTTCCGGTTGCCATTGGGTACTAGAGTGGGGATGAGGTTGTATATCGGATCTCCAACGGGTGCTAGTTTGGGCTGGGGGTTGTGTATCGGGTCTCCAATTAAAATTTGGGTGATTCTTCCAACCGGGATTATAGGTGTTAGAATAGGGTGAGTATGGTTTGCTAGAGGATATACCTAAAGCATTACACTCTCCTTTCATCTCAAAATAGATTGGACAATCCCTAGGCACATGATCTACCCCATTACACATGAAACAATGCTCATGGGACTCTACCCTAGCAACTGGTTCGGGGGCTCTAGCATCTTTGGCTCTTAAGACTTCAATTTCCTTAGTTAGGGCCTCTAAACGGGCTTTAAGACTGTCCTCTTCCTTAAGTTGGTAGATTTCAGCGGGTTGATTTCTCCTAGTACTTTCCATGGCACTCGGTCCTGTCCAAGTGTGAGCTTTTTATGATAGATCATCTAGAAAATCTATGGCTTGATCGGGATCTTTTTGAAGAAAATCCCCATTACACATCATTTCTATGAATTGCCTCTCCCTACTTAGGAGTCCATCATAGAAATAGCTGACTACCCGCCAACTTTCATACCCATGGTGTGGATAAGAATTTAAAAGGTCCTTGAAACGTTCCCAAACTTGATATAAGGTTTCACTCTCCTTTTGTGCAAAGTTTGAGATTTGTCTCTTAAGGTTGTTGGTCTTATGGGTTGGGAAGTGTTTTTGGAAGAAAACTCGGGTCATCTCATCCCAACTACCAATAGACCTAGGCCTTAATGAGTACAACCAAGTCTTGGCTTTTTCCTTAAGTGAAAAAGGGAAAAACCGGAGTCTGACAGTGTCCACCATATCAGCCCTATTTTGGAAGGTTGCTACTACTTCCTCGAATTCCCTAATGTGGATGTAGGGGCTTTCATTCTCAAACCCATGGAAAGTTGGTAGCAATTGTATCATGCCCGGCTTAAACTCAGCTTGTGGGGCATTAGGGGGGAACATGATACAAGAGGGTGTGGCCGTTCGGCTAGGGTGCAAATAGTCTTTAAGTGTCCTAGCAACATTTTCATTGTGATTGCCGGCCATGTTATCAAAATCCTCTAAATTCTCGGATGGGGGTGCACTATGGTATGATCTAGGCGAGGTTTCACTAACGGACGTGGAAGGAGAGAGTGACTCTAATTCGAGTCCTCTAATGAATCTGCCTCACGAATCTCTCGGTTTAAGCATGCACCAATTAATTTAGAGGGGAAATAAAATATGTAAAACAGAATAATAAATAATTAAATAAATAAAACAAAATAATAAAAAAATAAATAAAACAGAATAATAAACAGATAAATAAAACAGAATAATAAACAAATAAATAAAACAGAATAATAAAAGAAAATTAAAAAAAATAAAAGTAAAGGAACAATATTACGGTATTTACAAAGTGCTGAAAAGAAAAATATTTACGATTTTTTTTCTTAATATTTTTTTTTTTACTTAAAGTTGACAAGCTTCCTTTGTACTTAAGCGCGTTTCCCCGGCAACGGCGCCAAAATTTGATTACGCCCAAAGTATAACACCATTATTGTAGTATAACTTTGGGGTGTCGATTCCACAGGGAAACAAGTTAATTACGAAAGAAGGTATAAACTTTAACACTAACAATAATGATTAGGTGAGAGAATATGAGTTTTGATAATGCAATATTGTGTAAAAGAGTTGTGCGAATATAACGAAGAATATAAATAAGAAATAACAAGGTTCCGGGAATCCTCCTTAGGTTCGTTCCCTATTTCCACTCTTGATTCAAATTTTTATCTCGATTCCAAGTTTCACATCCTAAACAGACAATCGGAAAGTATTCAATCAAGCGCATTTATATCTCTAATATAATTGCTACAAATTACTCTTTGATTTCAATTCAAGCACACATGATTTATCTTATAGATTAGCAAGAAACGACAATATATTGCAATAATGATATCACAGTAATGGCCGATCTATAAGATAAATATACCAAAATCAATTACATCCAAACAACTTGACATAAGAAGAGCTTGACTAGACTTATGTGGAGTAGAAGGATGCAATCACCGGATTGAGAGAAACTAAAAGAAGAAGAATATAGAATACAACTATCACATGAACTCAAATCCTTCTTAATTAATCAAAGAGTAAATCATAGACAAAGTTTTAACAATAAGTCCATACAAATGAATCAAAAACAGGAAATAAGGAACAATAAAACCCTAACGATTCATCCCTTTCCCTTGTTTGATGATTAGTTAGCCATGAAACTCAAGGTGGAAAAATAATATAGATGTTCTCCCCTTGATTTCTTGGCCATGGAGCTCAAGGTGGAAGAACAATGTGGATGTTCTCTCCTTGATTTCCAACTCACGAAAACTTAAACAGAATGCTAAAAACTTCTCTAATTTTTATCTATCAAAAACTATCTTTGTTTTTCTCCCCGAGCTCTCTCCCTCGGCTGCAAACCTTAAGCATATATTTATAGCCCACGAGGGAGAGCTGTCTTTGCTTTTCTTAATTTGAGTCTGAATTGGAGTCCAAGTGCGCACTACTGAGGGAGAGCTGTCTTTGCTTTTCTTAATTTGAGTCTGAATTGGAGTCCATGTGCGCACTGCTGGAAAGTGAAGGTGGTCCAGCAGCATGTGCGCGCTGCTGGCTTTGTCTGAGCGTGCGCCTGGGCACTGGAAAGTGAAGGCTGGAATGTGAAGGTGGGTCCAACAGCGTGTGCGCGTGTCCAAGTGTGCGCCTGGGCGCTGGAAAGTAAAGGTGCAGCATTAGTTGGCGAGGGGCGCAGCGCTGATGGCTGAGGGGCGCAGCCCTGGTTCATGGGCGCCTAGGTGCTCACTCTTGTTTGCCTGGGCGCTGGGGCGCTGGTTCATGGGCGCCTAGGCGCTCACTCTTGTTTTCCTGGGCGCTGGGGCGCTGGACAGTGAGAGGTGAGGCGCTGGGCTTTGTTATGGAGGCCTGAACTGTCTCCGCTAAAACTGCCATAACTTTCACTAGAAAAATCATTTTTTCGAACCGTAAAATTCTTCAGAAAATAGACTTCCGGATCTTTCTAAGAATATATGGCTCATCTCTTGGTTCTTCCTACATCAATACCGTTTAATCTGCAAAGATGATTGATCTGTACGGGAAATTCTGGCAATTTAGTGAAACTCATTCAGCTTGTATGCAGAAGTGCACACACTAGTGTGTCTACCCTTAACTTGTTCCAAAGTGATGCACACACTTGTGTGCAGTCTTTTAACTCAATGTACTTTATTTCTCCAACCTTGGTTTAGACTTTTAATCATCTTTAAATCATTTTTGGAAATGTCTAAACCTTGGACAAAAACGAGCACCGACACCCAAGATCTTTTGGCGCTTTAAACATGGATCACTTTATCATCTCTTTTGTACTCAACGCACCTGAAAATGCATCGAATTAAGTCAATGATTTATGAATAACACTTTAGAGTTATCAACATGTAAAAGTGCAATTACGACCGAGATTAACCCTAAAGTGTTAACAATTAAGTATTGTTTAGATGCATTTTATGACTCTCATCAGTGCGCTCGAGCTTTCTTCAAGTGCGCTCGTGCTCTTGTGCACTCGATCTCAAGGGAGGTGCGCTCGAGCGCACCTTGTTAGATAGCAAAACTTGACTTTTGCTTCTAAAAGCTCCAAATTATTACCTTTTTGTCCAAGTCTTGTGAAAAACACATAAAACACAAAAATGAAGTAAAATCCATAGAAATAGATAAATATGTTACTTAACCTTAATCAGCAATACTTTTATTCATGTCATTTAGTCCTTCATAAAAGGTTAGTACCAGCTCATCTTGAGGTAGGTTGTGATGTGGACATTTGAGAAGCAACTCATTAAAGTGTCCCCATGCTTCAAAGAAAAGGTCTCCATCTCTTTGTTGGAAAGATTGAATTTCCTTCCTCATCTGCCTTGTCTTTTGTGCTGGGAAAAATTTCCTTAGGAACTTACTGGATAGTTCTTCCCAGGTATGGATAGAATCTGCAGGCAATGAATTATACCACAACTTAACTTTATCTTTTAATGAAAAAAGGAAAAGAATTAACCTAATTCCCTATTGATTTAGGCCCTGGATGTGATGGAACTTGTAGAGGTCATAGAATTCCCAAAGGTGCAAGTGTGGATCCTCAGCAGGTGTACCCCTAAAATGAGTCAAGGCACTGAGTATCTATAGAGATATGTAGTAATTGCCTTCTGCCTCTGGTTGATAAGCAATGCATGATGGCTGGTTGAGGTTCTGTGGGATGAAGGATTGCTTCATAAGTCTTCGCTCAGGTGGTTGTTGGTTTTCTAACTGTTCCATTGGTGCTTCTCCCTCGAATTCTTCTTCGTTCTCCTCAAAGTTGTTTCTAGACCTCTATCGAATGGTCCACTCAATCTCTATGTCGAGTGGAATGATGGTAGGGTTCCTAGATCGAAGCCCTTACATGAATCAACAAAAATAGCTTCAGTGCAGCAGTTCAGCACTGCGGCTCGGGTAGCTCTCTGCCTCAATTACGTTCGATTGCACAAGAAGGTGCGCTCGATCGCAAGTGGCACAGAAAGTTCTGCTAGTGTGCTTGAAACAGAAAACAAAAAGAATCCGATAAGGCTTTTAATGAAGTAAAAATAAGATAAAAACATAAACTTAAAATTTTTTGAGATTTTTGATAAAAATAAAAATATAATGAAAAAGAAATAACAATGATTAATCTAAATGAAAATAATTTTAAAGAGAAATTTAAGTGCACTCCCCGGCAACGGCGCCAAAAACTTGTTAGACGATTATTTACTTAAATAAATATGCAAATAACCGTTCTAGTTTTACTTGCAAGTGCACAAGATCTGTGGTAACATAGTGTGCAAGTGCGAGATCATTTCCACAAGGATTGGTGAATTTCGTTTTAGAATTAGTTTCTTCAAGTTAAAAAGAGAAATAGTAATCTGATTGTGAGTAAATAACAATAATGAGATCATAGGGCCACGATATCCACCACTAATTACACTTTCCCACTAACTAAGGTTTCAGTGCTCTAGCCTTATCATGAATATCTAATGGTTGCCAACCTAAGGGCTTGGCCCACACCTTAGACTATTGATCTCCCTATGCAACGAGTTAGGCATGGTGTATACTTTAACTCTTTTCTCTCTTAAGAGATTCAGCATGGGTGTATACTGAGTTGTTCTTTAAGAGAGAATGAGAGCTGTGGAGATCGACAACCACACGGGACCTAGGGCTTGGTCCCCTCCCAGTTTCCCATGTTGACTAACCCGGGAATTCGGTGTGGATATCCCTTGTTATTAATGTCGAACCCAGGACTCGGTCATCCAAATTGATTCGACTAACCTATCCATACCACATACATACGTTGATCAGGCACATACATATGAGGAATGTAAATACAAACAGGTATTAATCAAGTTAAATATTCTGACAAGGCTATAGCAAAGATATCAATGAATGAATATGTGGTAAAGCATAACTAGGGCTCAAATAATAAAAAACACACCCATCTCCTCTGTTTATTTCACACACACCTATCCTCTGTTTATTTGACAAATTTCAACAAATCAATTTGAAATAAACATTCCTTCTATTGATGCTAAAAATGTGCGTTGCTGAGCTGGAGGTCGAACCTTGGATATACCTTCATAGGGAAAGAGAAAGGAGCTATGGGGTCTCGGGAGGGGGTGCCTCCGGGGATGCTCCGATGCTTAAGTTAAGGCAAAATCAGATGTATACAGGAGATGGGTGTTCCCTTGTATTTTGTATTTTTTAAGTTGAGAAGAATTGGGGATTTTGGAATGCTTACCTGGCCCTTTTTATAGGGTTTTGGAGGTGGTATTTTTCCTAGGGCGGCAGCGATATGATGCCCCAACTGGGTTGGGTAATGATGCCTAGGAGGCCCAGCTAAGGGGCTGGGGACCGTCCGCTCAAGCTTTGCCTTGTTGGTTGATCAAGAGCCATCCAAGTCTAAGGGCGGTTTAGTGACCTGACATCCCAACTTGGTTGGGCAATGATGGCCTGGAAGGCGGTGGTGACGTGGAGGCCTAGCTAGGGGCGACTGAGCCATGAAGGGCGGTTTATAACTCGGAGGCTGAGTTGTCTAGTCATGGATTATCCACGTGTCCTCTTGTGATCTGTTGCCAGGAGAAGCCACGTGTTGTCTTCTTATTGGAGGGGCATTTTTTGGCAGTATCAGAGGCCCCCCACTTCCTTTAGTACAGTCATGTGCTTAAGGAAGTATTTGTACGGCTTGTTCTTTATTCAGGAGTGTTTGATCAATTTCTTTAAGGTTTTGGAGTAGCGGGCCGAGGACCACTGGAATCACTCGCCTATTAAGTCTCGGAGATATCAAATCGAGGACCAGTGGAGCAGTCCATCTCTTCGGACTTTGAAGAGAATGGGCCGAGGACCAGTGGAGTAATCCATCTCCTCAGACATGAAGACCTTGAGTCCGAGGACCAGTGAAGCAATCCATCTCCTCGGCCATGAAGACCTTGAGTCCGAGGACCAGTGGAGCAATCCATCTCCTCGCCCACAAAGACCTCGAGCCCGAGGACAAGTGGAACAATCCATCTCCTCGGACTTTGAAGAGAATGGGTCGAGGACCAGTGGAACAATCCATCTCCTTGGACTTTGAAGAGAATGGGCCGAGGACTAGTGGGGCAATCCATATCTTCAGCCATGAAGACCTTGAGTCCGAGGACCAGTGGAGTAATTCATCTCCTCAGATTTTGAAGAGAATAGGTCGAGGACCAGTGGAGCAATCCATCTCCTCGGCTATGAAGACCTCGAGTCCGAGGACCAGTAGAGCAATCCATCTCCTTAGACTTTGAAGAAAATGTGCCGAGGACCAGTGGAGCAATCCATCTCCTTAGACTTTGAAGAGAATGGGCCGAGGACCAGTGGAGCAATCCCTCTCCTCGGACTTTGAAGAGAATGGGCCGAGGACCAGTGGAGCAATCCATCTCCTCAGACTTTGAAGAGAATGGGCCGAGGACTAGTGGAGTAATCCATCTCCTCAGACATGAAGACCTTGAGTCCGAGGACCAGTGAAGCAATCAATCTCCTCGAACTTTGAAGAGAACAGGCCGAGGACTAGTGGAGCAATCAATCTCCTCGGAAGACCTTAAGTCCAAGGACCAGTGGAACAATCCTCTCCTTGGACTTTGAAGAGAATGGGCCGAGGACCAGTGGAGCAATCCTCTCATTGGACTTTGAAGAGAATGGGCCGAGGACCAGAGGAGCAATCCATCTCCTCAGCCATAAAGACCTCAAGTCCGAGTACCAATGGAGCAATCTATCTCCTTAAAATTTGAAGAGAATGGGCCGAGGACCAGTGGAGCAATCCATCTCCTCGGACAATGAAGAGAATGGGCCGAGGACCAGTGGAGTAATCCATCTCCTCGAACTTTGAAGAGAATGGGCCGAGGACCAGTGGAGCAATCCATCTCCTTAAACATGAAGACCTTGAGTCCGAGGACCAGTGAAGCAATCCATCTCCTCGGACTTTGAAGAGAACGGGCCGAGGACCAGTGGAGCAATCAATCTCCTCGGAAGACCTTAAGTCTAAGGACCAGTGGAGCAATCCTCTCCTCGGACTTTGAAGAGAATGGGCTGAGGACCAGTGGAGCAATCCATCTCCTCGGACTTTGAAGAGAATGGGCCGAGGACCAGTGGAGACATCCATCTCTTCGGCCATGAAGACCTTTAGTCCGAGGACCAGTGAAGCAATCCCTCTCCTTGGAATTTGAAGAGAATGGGCCGAGGACCAGTGGAGTAATCCATCTCCTCGGCTATGAAGACCTTGAGTCCGAGGACCAGTGGGGCAATCCCTCTCCTCGGACTTTGATAGATGCTTAAATATTCATATTTAAGCCTCCTTATTTACAGTTGTTAGGTCCTTTATTACGTTAATTTGGTTTCTTTTACTCCATTTGTGTGTTTTACATGTTTTTATAGGGTCTTGGAGAAAAAGAAGCAGTTTTGGCACTTAAAGGAAGAAATCTGGAAGCCCTGGAGCATTCTCTGGACAAAGTGCGATCGATCGCGCCATGTAATGCGATCGAGCGCACACTGCGATCGAGCGCACATGTACGGGCGTGAACAGTAAACTGCAGAACCCTATTTTGGAAATAAGAGAATTGTTGTTTTAGGAAGGTTTAGGAACTCATGGTTCTCTTAGGACTTCTCAAAGACCTATAAATACACTTGTAAATCACACACTTAAGACACACCGGAGATAAAAAAACACTTCTCTCTTTTCTTTTACTTGGAGTTGAGGGCTTGGGAGAGAATTGACGCCTCTTCTCTCGGGTTTATTCTTCTCCTTTATGTTTAGTTTATTTATAATGTTTACTTCAGTTAGTATGTGTAACTAACTCTCTTATAGGGCTCGATTGAAGCCCTAGTTATGCATTCCCATATTTTTATTCATTGATAAAATCTTTGCCAATAGCTTATTATGTTACTTAACTTGATTAACACATGTGCTTATTTAAATTCCTCATATGTATGTGTAAGGCCAACGTATGCATGTGGTATAGATGGGTTAGTTAGATCAATTTGGATGATCGAGTCCTGGGTCTAACATTAGTAACAAGGGATATCTTATCCGGATACCCGGGTTAATCAACATGGGAAACCGGGAGTAGATACGATGCCCTAGGTCTCATGTGGTTGTCGATTTCCACAGTACTTATGTTTTCTTAAGGAACAACTCGAGCAGATACCATGCTGAATCCCTTAAGGAAGAAAAGAGTTAGAGTAAATACCATGCCTAACTCGTTGCTTAGGGAAATCAATAGCTTAAGGAGTAGATACCATGCCCTTAGGTTGGCAACCAGTAGGTATACATAATAAAGCTAGTGCACTGATACCTTATACACATTGGGAATGCATGACTAGTGGTGGATATCAAAGCCCTATGTCTTTATTATCATCAAATCACTTTCCAACAGTTATTTATCTCTTTTTACTTTAGAGAAACTAATTCTAAAAGTAACTTTACCAATCCCTGTGGAGATGACCTTGCTTTCGTACACTGGACTACACTGATAAACTTGTGCACTTGCAAGTATAACTAATACGATTATTCACCTATTTATTTAGGTATATACTCGCACAACAGACTTTGAAGAGAATGGGCCGAGGACCAGTGGAGCAATCCATCTCCTCGGACTTTAAAGAGAATGGGCCGAGGATTAATGAAGCAATCAATCTCCTTGGACATTGGAGAGAATGGGCTGAGGACCAGTGGAGCAATCTATCTTCTCAGTCATGAATACCTTGAGTCTGAGGACCAGTGGAGCAATCTCTCTCCTTGGACTTTGAAGAGAATGGGTCGAGGACCAGTGGAGCAATCCATCTCCTCGGCCATGAAGACCTCGAGTCCAAGGACCAGTGGAGTAATCCATCTCCTCGGACTTTGAAGAGAATTGGTCGAGGACCAATGAAGCAATCTATCTCCTTGGACTTTGAAGAGAATGGGCGAACGACCAATGGAGCAATCCGTCTCCTCGGACTTTGAAGAGAATGGGCTGAGGACCAGTGGAGCAATCCATCTCCTCAGACATGAAGACCTTGAGTCCGAGGACCAGCGGAGCAATCCATCTCCTCGGCCATGAAGACCTTGAGTCCGAAGACCCGTGGAGCAATCCATCTCCTCGCGCACAAAGACCTCGAGCCCGAGGACCAGTGGAGCAATCCGTCTCCTTGGACTTTAAAGAGAATGGGCCGAGGACCAGTGGGGCAATCCATCTCTTCAACTATGAAGACCTTGAGTCTGAGGACAGGTGGAACAATTCATCTCCTCAGATTTTGAAGAGAATAGGTCGAGGACTAGTGGAGCAATCCATCTCCTTGGCCATGAAGACCTCAAGTCCGAGGACCAGTAGAGCAATCCATCTCCTTGGACTTTGAAGAAAATTAGCCGAGGACCAGTGGAGCAATCCATCTCCTTGGACTTTGAAGAGAATAGGCCGAAGACCAGTGGAGCAATCCATCTCCTCAGACTTTAAAGAGAATGGGCCGAGGACCAGTGGAGCAATCTATCTCCTCAGCCATGAAGACCTTGAGTCTGAGGACCAGTGGAACAATCCCTCTCCTCGGACTTTGAAGAGAATGGGCCGAGGACCAGTGGAGCAATCCATCTCCTCGGACTTTAAAGAGAATGGGTTGAGGACCAGTGGAGCAATCCATCTCCTCAGACATGAAGACCTTGAGTCTGAGGACCAGTGAAGCAATCCATCTCTTCGGACTTTGAAGAGAATGGGCCAAGGACCAGTGGAGTAACCCATCTCTTCGGCCATGAAGACCTTGAGTCCGAGGACCAGTGAAACAATCCATCTCCTCGAACTTTAAGGAGAATGGGCCGAGGACCAGTGGAGCTATGGGAGCATGATCCCTAAAAACTGCGGCAGGGGTGACACGTGGCTTTTTTTACGAAAATAGCGGTGCATGGGAAATGATGTTTTCCATTGTGTTTTGAGAAGCCATTTTTGAAAACGACGGCCACCTCGGGGAATGGAATGTCCCCTGGGGAAGCGTGAAGGTTGTTTTGGGACTCCAAAGAGTCCCCTCTGCTTCCGTGCTTGCATTAAATGGTCACTGTTTTTCGCGTTCTCTTTCCTATATAGGGAGTTTTGGCATTCTTTCATTTTCACTTCTCTTCAAAGTTGAGTTTTTTTGTAAGAAAGAAAGTTCTTGAGAGCCCTCAGCCTCATCTCTTCTAACCGTAAGAGTCCTCGTCCTCGTCCTCTGTAACAGAAAGTTTTTGTTTTTTAGCTTGTCCGAGTGTTTCACTTTTTGAATCTTCGTCCTTGTTCCGAATTTCGCATGGAGTTTCAGCTCCTGATTTTTGTGGGAGCTCAGTTTTTCTTGGTGCTGGGGTTTTGCTGACTGCGGCGTCTCAAAGTCATGGAGAGGGAGTGTTCTTGACAAATTTTGACGTTTAGAAGGAGCTTAAGTCTGAACTCTTCAGACTTTAGTGAGTTCGTCTGTCCTTTTTTTTTAATCATGTCTTCGTTTGATGCATATTGTGATAGGCCTAGCAGTAGTGATAATAGTAGGAGTAGTGTAGATGAAACCAGCGGTGATAGTTCTGAGGGGGTAGAGACATCTTCGTCCTCGTCGAGGGGAAAGACTCCCGTGGGGACCGTGCCGATGTCAGATCCCCTGGCAATGGTGTTGTATATCCCTTTGGAGGTGGAGGAGTATGAAGAGGACTCCTCTTCCGGGGACGAGATGATTAGGGCGTTGACTGATATTCGAGAGACCTCGGCCAGAGAGGAGAAAAAGGAGTAGAATTACATGGCTAACGAGATCCCTAGTCAACTGAGGGAGGAGGACCTGGAGGTAATCCGGAAGACGTACCGCATCCCAAGTGAGTACACCCTCTGGCTGGCCAGGGTGAGGGAGAGGGCCTGTGATGCCCTCCCTGATCGAGCCCCTTTCGAGCTTTGTGTATATGAGCACCATATGCAACTCGGGCTGCGATTTCCCCTTCACCCATATTTTTGTACCATCCTTCGGCACTTTGATATTGCGCTATGTCAGCTGGTACCGAACTCGGTACGGCTGATCATGGCCTTTATTTGTGTTTGTTTGGAAGTGGGCAGGCCGATGACTATAGATATTTTTAAGGCCCACTTCCTAATCAGCAGGCATGGCCAGACCGAATGGGTAGTTTTTAGTACCCGACCGAGGAGGAGGTTGCTGAAGAAGACGCCTTCATCGATAAAGAGGTGGAAGAAGAACTTCTTTTTTGTTCAATCTACCGAGGACTTCGGCCTTCCTCGTTCTTGGAGTATGGATCGCACTGGGAAGTGCAAGAAGGTGAGCCTTCTTCTGTACAAGCAAGAAATAGTGTATGCCATGGTGGCCTCGCCCCTGGATGTTGGAGTCCTCTACAACAATAAGGAACTGGACAGGCGAGGTCTCTGCCCCTCGTGCCCCAAGCCTTCGCTCGAGAGTGGTAAAGGCTTTAGTTTCACATTTCCTTTTCTCTGTTTTCCTTTTTTACTTGCATTTTCTTCCTATGATTTATACTTATGAAATTTTCCATGTTTGCATTTTTAAGCATATATGTCCTAAAAACATAGCCTATCAAAACATTCCATGAATCCAACTATAAGACAAAAAACAAAGAATATCCCAATTAAACCAAAAGCATCCAATGTATCCGCTCTTAACAAATCACAAAGAAATCCAATTTAATCGAAAACAATTCGATGTATCCATCTTAGTGCTCTTCTGATGAGGAGACTCCAAAATAGCATTCGCTTGCTCAAGTAATTTATCTAAATCCAAATCCTCTCCAAATTGAGCAAAGCATGCCTCTAGGGGGTCCTCAATGCGGGATTCATCCACAGTCTCCTCTGTCTTACTGCTCTCTCGAAGAGCAGACTCCAAAATAGTATTTGCTTGCTCAAGTAACTTATCTAAATTCAAATCCTCTACAAACTGAGCAAAGCATGCCTCCATAATATCCTCAGACTTCCTTTCTTTCTTGGGTGCTTGTAGTCTCTCGGGGTAAGGTGCTTTAGGAAAAAACGACCTAGGGAGATCCTTAATAATACGAGTGGCTGTAGATGGCTCAGCATCTCTTTTCTCATTGTTGCCCTTGGTGCATAGCAGGGTTCTCTTCCACTTGATTGTACACTTGTCTCCCAGATAAGTATGGGACAGTTGATTGCACTTGTTCCTACCAATGCATAAGAGTTGATAAATTTCCCACCGTAAACTGTTCCTTTGGGTTAGGATCAAGTTGACTGGGGAACTCTCCATTCTCTCCTTCACCCACATAACTTGTGATTTGGTCCATTTGACTCTCTAGCTTGGCAATCGCTTAGGTGTTTTCTATTGTTGCACTCATTACTTCGCTCATGGATTGGCTAGTCATTTTCATGTACTCCTTAAGGGTGTCCTCAAGTGACTGTGAAACTGGTGCTGGTGTTTGAATAGGAGCTTGGTAAGCAGGTAATAGTGCTGGATAGGCTGAGTGACTATAACTTGGAACTGGCAGAGGAAATTCGGGAGGGTATTGAGTGTGAGCTTGATAAGGGGCTCCTCCCTGATTCCTCAGTTGGTTCTGCGTCCATGAAAAATTAGAGTGGTCCCACCACCCTAGATTGTACGTTTCGGAGTAAGATCCATTTGATTGCCAACAACACTCATTGAAAGTATTCATTTGTTCCATGGGATACTCGACAAAAGCCGGCATTGATGGACAATTCTGTGCTAAATGCATAGGACTAGCACAGATCGAACAGCTATCAACATTGAATGTGTTGGCAGCATTGATGGACGGGCCGGTCATTTTCATGTACTCCTTAATGGTGTCCTTTAAAGACTGTGAAACTGCCGCTGGATTCATCCACATTTTTTTTGTTTTTTTTTATAACTAACTAGTAGAAAAATAAAATTAATTCAGACCAAAAATTTTCACAAACCAAACAATTCCCCTGCAACGGCGCCAAAAACTTGTTGTGAGTTTTAAATTACTCGCAAGCGCACGAGTCGTTTGCAATATAGTGTTGTGCAAGGAATTGCGTTGTGAAAATATAATTTTATCTAAACTAATCTTATTTTAACCTAGTTCCAAATTTTGAGGTGTATTTTTGCAAAAGAAATATAAGCTAAACTAAATTGATTTAAAAACTAATAAAAAACACTAAGGTTTCCGAATCTACCCCACCAAAGTTTAAGCATATATGTCCTAAAAACATAGCCTATCAAAACATTCCATGAATCCAACTATAAGACAAAAAACAAAGAATATCTCAATTAAACCAAAGGCATCCAACGTATCCGCTCTTAACAAATCACAAAGGAAATCCAATTTAATCGAAAACAATTCGATGTATCCATCAGATGAAACACAAGGAATATCCAACAGAACAATTTAAACTCAATCAATCACAAGATTAACTCAAATAATTGACATAACATTTATACTAAAAAATTTCAGATTTGTACAAGCAAATTTGAACTACTATGCCAAACAACGGCAGGGCTTCATCTTCAACCTTAGCTGAAGATTCTAGCCACTCATAATTATGAAACTACAATTCATAATAAAAGTGCTAAACATTAAACTAAAACAACTAAATAAAAAGAAATAAATAACTTTACATGGGAGAAATTCCACTCGCTGATGGGCGACGCTTCCCCTCGTGGTAGCAAAGCCTTCAAGATCCACCAAAATGCTAGCAAACGTCCACTAGTTAACACCAAAGTGGCCCAGGAATTGCACACTGAATGATGGAGTCAGATGGTGTTTATATAAGCGAATGCCACGAGTGCAATGTGTTTCCAATCTGATGTGGGATGTGGGATATAGAAATATGTTTCCAACTGATGTGGTATGTGGGATTTAAGCCTTCACTTGCCCTTCAAAACTTCTGCTCACGCTGAAATCCCGCACAGCCTGACCTTTGTCTACTAAAACTGCCATAACTTTCTCTAGAAAAATTCTTTTTACGAGCCGTAAAATTCTCCAAAAAAATAGACTTCCAGATCTTTCTAAGCAAATATGGCTCATCTCCTGGTTCTTCTTGCATAAATATAGTTTAATTTTCAAAGATGATTGATCTGTACAGGTAATTCTGGAAATTTAGTGAAACTCCTTTATTGGTGCTTGTAAACCTGAAAAACAACGAAAACAACTCAAAGTAACAAATTCATAAGCTAACAAATGTAAATTAAGTAGCCAAATTATGCAATATTTTTCACTCATCACTCCCCCAAGGCATCCTTCCCATTCAGAAACCACTCCAGTTTCTATTGCTGCCCCACTAATGCCGGTTACTTTCGGACCCCCCGTTGCTTCTAGTGCTAGCTAGTGGACTATTTCTGAGGCCCCGATCTTCATGCCCAACTAGGCTCTACAGGTGGATGACTCCGTCTTCGCATACCCTCGGGTGGTGAGGGAGCATTTAACCAAAGGGACTCCTCCTCGAGACGTGGTTGAGCTGGACAGAAAGACCACGGATTCCCTCTACGCGGTAGCTGAGATGGTGGCGTCCCAGGCAAGTTTTTTATTTTTTAGCGTTGCTTTTATTTCCTTGATCTTTTTCTATTTTTATCTAACATTCTTCGTCTGATTTTAGATGGGCGTCATCGTAAGCGCGGCTACTCGTTGCTATATGGAGACGGTCGAGCTTCTCAGACGTACCCAACACCAGCTGGGGGAGAAGACAAAGGCCACCCGTCAATTCAGCCAACCTGGCCAGGGCTAAAGCTGAGACTAGTGCTCGGGTTGTTGCTGAGGAAGCTGAGGCTCGCATCAGTGCTGCTATGGAGGAGGCTGAGGCTCGTACTCGGATGGCTGTAGAGGATGCCCTGGCGGCTTTCCAGGGCTTGGAGACCTACCAACTGGCTGTGGTCTCTGAGGGTGGTCAGCAGTACCTTACTGGTTTCATGAAGGCAAAGGGAAAGGCTGAGGCTATGTACCCGGAGCTTGATTTCTTTGGTTTGGACCTGTTGGGGCCCGAGGACGAGGAGTTGCTGGCTTCGGAGGAAGAGCATACTGAGTGTCAGGAGCAGCCCCGAGGGCAAGAAGATCATCCAGGCACATGGCCTTCTACTCCAAAAGAAGAGCATCCAGGCTCAGGATGAGAACAGTCTGCCATAGGGGACAAAGAGGCTAAGACAAACAGAAAAAGAAGCCGCCGCTGTGCTTATCCTGATCTGGCCTGGCCAGAATTTTTTGGTTTTTATTATGTACTTCGAGGCCATTAGTGCCCTTTTATGAACAGTTAATGAAGATTCCTTTTGTCAAACCGTGTCTTTTATATAATAGTTCCCTGCTTTTACACTTGGTTATTTTTAGGATAACCTTTTTCTTTGAAACTCGAGGGTGGGCTCTGAGTTTTTATTGGTAAAAATGTCGAAGGTGTTCGGTGTTCCAAGTTCAAAGGTTAAGTTTCCCATTTAACTATTCGAGTTCAAAAGTACCAGGGCGGCACACCTTTTTAATTCGATATGGTCCCTCCCAGTTAGGAATCAGCTTTCCTCTTTCTCGGGGTCAGGATACTTCGTTCTTTCGTAGGACGAGGTCATGGAGCAGAAAGTGCCTTCCTTTTACTCTTGAGTTATAATACCTAGTGGTACACTGTTGATAAGTTGCCAATTGGATTTGGGCCTTGTCCCGAGCCTCGTCAAGGAGATCGACATTCATACTCAGGGTTTCATCGTTGCTCCGTTCCTCGAAGCTTTGTATTCGAAAGGAAGGTACTCCTATTTCAAAGGGGATCACCGCCTCCGAGCCATAGGTCATGAAGAAAAGAGTTTCCCCCATGGGTGCTCAAGCCGTTGTTCGGTATGCCCAAAGTATATTGGGCAAATGGCTCGTTCATTACTTGCCTGCTTCGTCTATTTGCCTCTTGATGCCTTGGAGAAGCGTTCGGTTGGTGACCTCGGCTTGCCCGTTAGCTTGTGGGTATCCAACCGAGGAAAAGTGATGTTCGATGTGCAATCCCTCGCAGAATGTTTTGAACCGAGCACCGTCAAACTATTTGCCATTTTCTGTTACTAATACTCGAGGTACTCCGAACCCACATACTATCGACTTCCAAACGAAACCTCGGGCCTGATGGTCGGTGATGCTGGCCAAGGGCTCAGCTTCTACCCACTTTGTAAAACAGATACTTCCACTAGCTGGTTGCTCTGGGAAAAGGTCCGAGAAGGTCCATTCCCCACATAGCGAAGGGAAGCGGACTGGTTATCGGAGTTAAGAGATTTGCTGGTTTATGTGGTACGGTGGCATACTGTTGGCAGCTTTTACACTTTTTAACCAACTCCACGACTTTTTCCCTTATTCTAGGCCAATAGTACCCTTGGCGAAGAATCTTAAATGCCAAGGCCCTCTCTCCAAGATAATTTCCACATATTCCTTCGTGGACCTCTCGGAGGGCGTAATTAGCTTCGGTTGGATCAAGGCATTTTAAGTAGGGCATTGTGAGGCCTCTTTTATACAACTGACCATCTAAAATAGCATACCGCGTTACCCAAGACATAACCTTCCAGGCTTCATGTCTGTTGTCTGGAAGACGAGCATCACGCAGGTACTCGAGAATATGACTCATCCATGTTTCTTCATCAACCACGGGTAATACCATAGTTTCATCTATGCTGGGTGCGATAAGTGTTTTGAGATAAACTGCCCATCTTGGTTTGAGTGGGCGGGATGATACGAGCCAGGCTAAGGAGTCAGCCTTTGAATTTTCAACTCGTGGAATTTGGCTAATGCGAAATACTTCGAATTTTGTGGCCAGTGTTTTGGTCTTCGTAAGATAACAAGCGATCTTTTCCCTTCGTGCCTCAAACTCACCATTAATCTGGTTTACCACTAACTGAGAGTCGCTATATGCATTTAGAACCTTTAAGGAAAGTACCTCGGCTAGTTTCATTCCTGCGAGCAAAGCCTTATACTCGGCCTCGTTGTTGGATGCATTAAATTTAAACCTCAAGGCGTATTCAATAGTGAAATTGTCCAGACCACTTATGATGAACCCGGTGCCGTTTCCAGCGTCGATAGAGGATCTGTCGACATGAAGGGTCCATTGTGGGAACAGGTTTGTTTCGCCAGTCGCCTGAGATGGTTCTTTTGGTCGTGGTAAAGTGGTTTCCATGACAAAATCGGCTAACACCTAGGCTTTAATAGCTGCCCGAGGACGATAGTGAATGTCAAACTCGCCCAGCTCTATTGATTATTTCACCATTCTGCTGGAAACATCAGGCTTATGGAGTACTTGTTGAAGGGACTGGTTGGTGAAAAGAGTGACTGTGTGGGCTTGAAAATATGGCCAGAGCTTCCGAATCGAGATCAAGAGTGCATATGCCATTTTTCCACAAGAAGGTACCTTGTTTTGGCATCATGGAGTACCTTGCTTATATAATACACAAGCTTCGGCACGCCTTTATCCTCCCAAATTAGGACGAAAGCCACCACTTCGGGTCCGACAGAGAGGTACAAGAAGAGTTCTTTGCCAGATACAGGTTTGGTGAGTAAAGGGGGTGTACCCAAATATCTCTTCAGTTCCATGAATACTTTTTGACAATCTTTGGACCAAACAAAATCTTTGGCCTTTCGAATAGCTTTAAAGAATTGGAGACACTTCTCGATGGTTTTTGACATAAACCGACTTAAAGCGGCTATTCTTCTCGTGAGTCGCTGGATTTCCCTTACAGTCCGTAGTGGGCTCATGCTAAGAACGACATCTATCTTCTCAGAATTTGCTTCTATGCCTCTGTGGGTTATTATAAACCCAAGGAATTTTCCCCCAGTAACTCCAAAAGCACACTTAGTGGGGTTTAACTTCATTCGATGATGGCGGAGGATGTCAAAGGCTTCTTTTAGATCAACCTCATGGTCATTGGCTTTTATACTTTTAACCAACATGTCATCGACATAAACTTCCATATTCCGGCTTATTTATCCCTGGAAAATTTTATTTACTAACCTCTGGTAAGTGGCCCCGACGTTCTTCAAGTAGAATGGCATGACTCTGTAGCAGTAGAGTCCTTGTTCTGTAAGAAACAATGTTTTTTCTCGGTCCGGTCGGTGTATGAGGATCTGGTTATACCCTGAATAGGCATCTATGAATGTCAGTAATTCATGTCCTGATGTTACGTCGACAAGTTGATCAATCCTAGGTAGTGGAAAGCTGTCTTTCGGACAGGTTTTATTTAGGTCAGAGAAATCAATGCAGATCCGTCACTTGCCATTTGCTTTTTTCACCATGACCACATTAGATACCTAGTCCGGATAACTCACCTCCCAGATGAATTTGACTGAGAGCAATTTTGTCAACTTATGCTCGGATGGCTGCCTGCCATTCGGGGGCAAATGACATTTTCTTTTGGATGACCGACTTATGGTTTGGATCCATACTTAGCGGGTGCACTATGACCTCTGGGCTGATTCCGGGCATATTTACGGTTGTCCAAGCGAATAGATCCTGGTTTGCCCGAAGGAGGGCAAGTAAAGACTTCTTGAGGGCTTCCGGTAGGTTTAAACCAATTTGGATGGTTCGGGTGCTATCTTCACCGAGGGGGACAATGGTTAATTCTTTTATCGGTTGGCCCCTTGGGTTACTTCCTTTGTCTCTAAGATCGTCCAGCACAAGTGGGAGGGCTTTCGTCTTCTTGCATTTTCTTACTGAACTGAGATAGCATAACGTAGAGGTTTGTTGATCTCCTTTGATTTCGCTCAGTCCTTCCTCGATGGGGAATTTAACTTTAAGGTGATGGGTGGAGACAACCACTCAGAGTTTATTCAATGTTGGTCGTCCAAGTATCATATTGTAGGACGAGGGTTGCAGGACGATCAGAAAATTGATCTGCACAGTCGTCGCCTGAGAGGCCGTCCCTGCAGTTACTGGGAGGGTTATGCTGCCTTCGGTGAAGACTGGTCCTCCTGAGAAGCCATAGAGTGGTTGCATTTGTTGAAAAGCATCATAGAACAGAATGTCAGCTGAGCTCCCGTTATTAACCAAGACTCACCTTATTTCGTGGTTGGCCACGAGGAGGGAAATTACAACAGCATCGTCGTGTGGAGTCTGAACTCCTTGTAAGTCTTTATCCAAAAAAAAAATGGTTTCGCCCGTCTTATGCCATTTATAGGGTCCCGAGACAGAAGCTACTGACCTGGCATAAGACTTCCCACGGTTATTGGACCTGCCCCCAGTTGCGAGCCCCCCACAAATTGTCTTAATGATTTTTGCCGTGGAGACCTCTGGTTTCTTCTGACTGGGCTCCCCTTGGTTTGGCTCTGGGCTTTTCCGGATAGGTCGTATAGGCCTATTTTGCTCGAGTGGGCGTTCAGGGCTTCTTTGAGGTCGCTTTATAAATTTTTCCATTTGTGGTCTGGTAAACTCCTTTAGATACCCTCTGTTAATGAGGGCTTCGATCTGGTTCTTTAGCGTTTTACATTCTTCTGTATCGTGGCCGTAGTTTTTGTGGAACCTACACCAAGTACTTTGATCCGGATATAGGTTAGGTGGCCTCGGGGGCCACTGTAGGAGGCTCCTATCGTGGATTTGCATTAGAACATTGGTCCTAGATGCATTCAACGAAGTGTAGTTGTCGGATGGCCCAGAGGTCCTGGGTCTAGTTCCGAAGGTCCTGGGCGCTCGAGGTCTACCTTCGAAGGGTTTGGGGGCTCTGGGTCTCTGATTACGCCCAAAACAGTAATGCGGTTGTTGTAGCACGGCTTTGGGGTGTCGATTCCACAGGGAAACAAGTTAACTATAAAGAAAGATGTAAACCGTAATATAGACGATATAATCAAAATGAGTAAAGAATCTGAAATTGATGATGAAGTAATTGTGTAGGTTGTAAAATATGATAGAGGGAAAACAAGGATCCGAGAGTCCTTCCTTGGTTTGTTGCCCTAATCCTAACTTGATTCAGTTGTTTTTATCTCGATTGCACGTTTCACATCCCAAACATGTAATCGGCAAATATTCAATGAGAACATGTATAAACCCTAATATGATCGTAATGAAATACTTCTGATTTCCGATTCATGCACATATGATCTATCCTATAGGTTTATCAAGAAACGACAATATATCTTTGTTAACAATATTGCAGTAATGGACAAAACCTAAAGGCTAGATTTACTAGACTCAACTATACTCAATAATCTTGACATAAGAGAAGCATGAATGAAATTATATCAAAGAAAAGATACAATCACTGGAATAGATAAAATCTTATAATTAGATAAAGAAGTAAATCATGACAATGTTTGACAATAAATTCTTATTACAACTGAACCAAATAAGGGTAGATAGGGACAACTACACCTAGGGATTCATCCTTTTGCCTTGCTAGGAAGTTAGTTAGCCATGGGGTTCCTGACTAAACACTTTTTGTGGATGAGCTGCTCTTGACCTTGTGCACTTGCAAGTAAAACTGTTCAAATATTTGCTTATTGATTTAGGTATATTTTTGCATAACAAGTTTTTGGCGCCGTTGCCGAGGATTGCACTAAATTTCTGTTTAGGATTATTTTTCGTTTAGTTTTATTTTTTCTATTCTATCTTATTCTGTTTCATCATAAATCTAATTTATTTTTGTTTTCTGTTCTTCTATTTCAGGTACTATAGCAGAGTAATCTGTGGGACTGCGATTGAGCGTATTGCTTAGTGCGATCGAGCGCACTTAAGGAAAGGAGTACCCGAGCAGTAGTACTGAAACTACTGCACTGAAGCGTTTAAGCTAATTCATGCAAGGGCTTCGATCCAGGAATCCAACCTTCTTTCCACTCGATACAAAGCTTGAGTGAACTATTCTTCAAAGGCTTAGAGACAACGTTGAAGAGGTAGAAGAAAAACTCAAGGAAGAAGCACCGATGGTAGATCAGCTTGACAACTAGCCACCACCTAAGCGAAGACCTATGAAGCAATCCTTCATCCCACGGAACCTCGACTAGCCATCATGCATTGCTTATCAACCAGAGGTGGAAGGCAATTATTACATATCCCCGCAGATACTCAGTGCTTTGACTGATTTTAGGGGTACACTTACTGAGGACCCACATTTGCATCTTCGGGAATTCTTTGATCTCTGTAAGTTCCAGCATATCCGAGGCCTAGACCAAGAAGGAATCAGGTTAATTCTTTTCCCTTTCTTATTAAAAGACAATGCTAAACTATGGTACAATTCATTGCCTGCAGGTTCTATCCACACTTGGGAAGAGTTAGCTAGTAAGTTACTAAGGAAGTTTTTCCCAGCTCAAAAGACAAAACAAATAAGGAAAGAGATTCAATCTTTCCAACAGAAGGATGGAGACCTGTTCTTTGAGGCATGAGGACATTTCAATGAGCTGCTACTCAAATTCCTACAGCATAATCTACCTCAAGATGAACTGGTACAAGCTTTCTATGAAGTTTTGAGTGATACTAATAAAAGTATTGTGGATTCAAGTTATGGAGGTGTGCTGATGGAGAAGAGCAGTGAAGAAGCCATTAAGCTGTTTGAGACATTAAGTAAGCACACCCAACAATTCTCCTCTAGAGAAAGACAAGCTACTGTGGAAAGGAAGCTAGATCTACTTGTTAAAGCCATGACCACTTAGAACTCCTCACCTAGTCCACCAGTTACACCACTCCAGGTATATGCTTTATGTTTTCATTTTGATTATAATACTGAGACTTATCCTTTATATTCATTTATAGATCCAGAGCAAGCAAATTATGTGGGACCAAACAACTATCCGCCAAAGAACAATCCATATGCAAACACCTACAATCCTGGATGGCGAAACCACCCTAACTTCTCTTGGAGCAACAATCAGAATGCCCTGAACCTTTAAGGGCAGCAAAGAAATTCCCAACCAATAGCCCACTCAGTTCTCGAAACAAAGAAAAGTGATTTAGAGAGTCTTGTAAGGAAATTGGCAACTCAGCAACAACAGTTGATGACTTCACAAGATCAGTTCATGGCAGATGAAAGGCAATTTCGGACAGAGATAAGATAAACCACTGTAAAACATGAACAAGCCATTCAAATACTAGAGGTATAAATGGGGCAATTGGCTAAGGAACTGAGTGGCAGAAAGCAAGGTGAGCTTCTAGCTCAAACACTACCTAATCCAAGAAGGCACAAGCAACTGAAGGCTGTTACAACTCTCAGAAATGGTAAGGTCATAGGAACCGATGAGTCTACAAAAGCATCTCTAGAGAAACCATCTGTATCAAAGGTAAGTGAAATAGAGAAGGTTAATTCACCACCCTTCCCACAAAGGTTAGTAAAGCAAAAGAAAGAAAATAAACTACTTGATATTTTTGAAACTTTACGGAAAGTAGAAATAAACATTCCTTTATTAGATGCAATTCAATAAATACCTACTTATGCTAAATTTTTGAAAGATTGTTGCCCTCATAAGAAGAACTTTCAAGAACATGAGACATTTACTTTAACTGAAGAGGTAAGTGCGGTATTGTTAAGAAAGCTACCACCAAAACTAAAAGATCCAAGTAGTTTTACTATTCCCTACAGGATAGGTGACCAGCTATTTGAGCGTGCATTACTAGATTTACGAGTGGGTGTAAATTTGCTGCCATACATAGTATTTGAAACACTAGGCTTAGGGGAGCTTCAACCGACTTTCATCACTTTGCAATTAGCAGACAGAAACATCAAAAGACCTAGAGGTATTCTTGAGGATGTTTTGGTAAAGGTATGTGAGTTCATTTTACCTGCTGGTTTTATTATGTTAGACATGGAAGAATGTCCTATGCCATTACCTCTGCCCATCATCTTAAGAAGACTCTTTATGAGAACTGTTGATACAAAGATTTGTGTGAAAAAAAGTATAGTTAGTATGAAGGTAAATGGTGAGAAAATAGAGTTCAAAATATTTAATGCATTAAAATTACCTCAAGATGATATGGAATGCTTTAATGTATGTATGATGCAAAGTTTTATTGAGCAAGCTTTTCAGGTCCATCATATTGATCCATTGGAGACCACCCTTACCCATGGCTTCACAAGATTGGATATTGAGCAAGAACCTGAAGATGTTACTGATGACATCATTAAAGTTGTTTACCTCCTTGAGGCCTCTCCAAAACATCCAAATAAGTATACCCATCCATTTGAATCTCTTGTACCTACTAGTACTACTCTTCTCCCTTCTATTATCCAGGCACCAAACTTTGAATTGAAGCAGTTGCTAGAGCATTTAACCTATGCCTATTTGGGAGAAAATAGAACATTACCTGTGATTGTTGCTGCCAATTTAAGTGTTGGGGAAAAAGAGAAACTGTTGAGAGTTCTTAGAGAGCATAGATCTGCTATCGGAGGGACCATTGCTGACATCAAGGGGATAAGTCCAGCCAAGTGCATGCATCATATCTACCTTAAGGATGAAGCAAACCCCACCCGGGATGCTCAGCGGAAACTCAACCCACACATGAAAGAGGTAGTTAACGTAGAGGTATTAAAACTGTTAGACGTTGGCATTATCTACCCCATCTCAAACAGTAAATGGGTAAGTCTAGTCCAAGTTGTTTCAAAAAAGAGTAGGATCACAATGGTGGAGAATAAAGATGAGGAGCTAATACCTACAAGAATAACCACTGGTTAGAGGGTATGCATTGATTACAGAAGGCTAAACAAAGTGACCAGAAAAGATCATTTCCCACTGCCCTTCATTGATCAGATGTTAGAGAGATTAGTTGGCCATAACTATTATTGCTTCCTGGATGGGTATAGTGGTTACAACTAGATTGCTATAGCACCTGAGGACCAAGAAAAAACTACCTTCACATGCCCTTTCGGTACATCTGCTTACAGAAGGATGCCATTCAATTTATGCAATGCACCAGCCACCTTTCAAAGATGTATGATGAGCATTTTTTCGACATGGTGGAGAAATTCATTGAGGTATTTATGGATGATTTTAGTGTTTTTGGGTCTAATTTTGATGAATGCCTCAATCATCTGGAAAGTGACCTAAAGAGATGTGAAGAATACAACTTAGTGCTAAATTGGGAAAAATGTCACTTTATGGTTCAACAAGGCATCGTGTTGGGTCACTCCATTTCCAACAAAAGTATTGAGGTAGACAAGGCTAAGATCAACATAATTTCAAAGTTGCCTCTTTCTCTAATAGACAAGAGTGTCAGAATTTTCGTTGGACATGTTGGATTCTATAGACGATTCATCAAGGATTTTTCCAAGACCTCTAGACCTCTTTGTGCATTGTTAGCTAAAGATACCAAGTGTAATTGGACTGATGACTGTATGAAAGCTTTCAACACATTGAAGAACGTGCTCACCTTCATACCAATAATGATGGCACCTGATTGGAGTCTTCCATTTGAGCTGATGTGTGATGCAAGTGACTTTGCCTTAGGAGCTATCTTAGGCCAGAGAGTCAATAAGGTACCTCATGCCATTTACTATGCTTTTAGAACATTAAATGATGCTCAGCTAAACTATTCTACTACTGAAAAGGAATCGTTAGCTGTTATTTTTGCTTTAGAGAAGTTTAGATCATACCTGATTGGCTCTAAGGTTATTGTATTACTGATCATGCTGCTTTGAGATATTTTTTTTATAAGAAAGATGCAAAGCCTAGGTTAATCAGATGGGTACTCCTATTGCAAGAGTTTGACTTGGAGATTAAAGACAAGAAGGGCAGTGAGAATGTGGTTATAGATCACTTATCTAGACTACCTTATGAGGACAAAAAAATGAGCTACCTTTGAATAAGAACTTCCCCGATGAACAATTGTTCGCACTAGAGGTAATATTTCCATGGTATGCTGATATTGTTAATTATATAAATGCTAAGGTTTTTCCTCCAGGTTTGACCAATCAAGAAAGGAAACGGTTGGTCTCTATATCTAGACACTACCATTGGGATGACCCCTACCTATTCAAATTCTGTCCTGATCAAATCATCAGAAGGTGTGTCTAAGAGGAGGAGCATTTGAGTTTATTGCAACATTGCCATCAACTTGCTTGTGGAGGACATTTTGGGGCCAAGAGAACATCTCTTAAGGTATTACAATCCGGTTTTTATTGGCCTAATTTATTTAAAGATGCCTTCTCATTTTGCAGCTCATGTGATAGATGCCAGCGGACAGGTAACATCTCATCCCGAAATCAGATGCCCTTACAAAATATTCATATAGTACAAATTTTTTATGTATGGGCTATTGATTTCATGGGTCCATTTCCTAACTCCTATGGTTATTTGTATATTCTTATGGGTATGGATTATGTGTCCAAATAGGTCGAGGTTGTCCCCTCAAAGACTAAAGATCACAAAGTGGTTGTGAAGTTTCTACAAGATAACATCTTTACCCGGTTTGGGACTCTAAGAGCAATCATCAGTGATAAAGGCAACCACTTTCATCATCACTCTTTTGCCGCACTAATAAGAAAATATGGGATCACCTATAAAGTTGGCACTCCGTATCATCCTCAAACCAGTGGCCAAGTGGAGATAAGTAACCGAGAGATCAAAAGCATCCTGGAGAGGACCGTAAATCCTAATCGGAAGGATTGGTCTTTGCACCTGAACGATGCTCTATGGGCATATAGGATAGCTTACCGACTAATCCTTGGGAAAGCATGCCATCTATCAGTAGAGTTAGAGCATCGAGCATATTTGGCCATAAAGCAGTTCAATTTTGACATGAAACAAGTGGGTGAGAAGAGGAAGTTGCACTTAAATGAGCTAGAAGAATTAAGTTATGATGCATATGAGAATGCCAAGCTCTTAAAATAAAGGACAAAAGCCTATCATGATAAACAATTGGTTAGGAAAGAGTTTCATGTGGGACAAAAGATGTTGCTTTACAATTCAAGATTAAGGCTATTTCTAGGCAAACTCAAGTCCCGATGGTCTGGTCTTTATGTGGTCACCAAGGTATTTCCTCATGGTGCTTTGGAGATCTATGGTTCCAACAGCAATCAGATGTTCAAGATGAATGGACACAGAGTCAAGCCATACCTTGAAATTAACTTGCCACCAAAAGATGAAGATTTGGCACTTCAATCTGTCTAGTATGCAGCAGACTCGAGAGTACTTGAGCCACATGAGGTGGACCGTAAGTTCCCTCTTCCAAGAGAGTAGCACTAAAGCTACTATAGAGAGCGCTTGAGCAGTTCAGTCTTTCATAAATGTATAGCTTAATCACCTCTATTGAGGTCAGTGATACTGAGGCCACTGAGTACAGTACATCTCTATTTTTGTCATTGTTAATTGCCTTTGCGATTGAGCGCATGTCATAATGCACTCGAGCGCAACCTTGCCATGCACCCAATAGCATGCGAGCTCAATCACAAGCATACACCTACGCACAAGTGCAATCGAGTGTACTAGGGGCAGAGACACACGTGCATATTTTAAAGTCAGTTTGTTTTTCCTCTCACATTCACTCTCACTCACATACACTCTCTCTCTCTCTCGCACTCTCACTCTCGTGCGGCACTCAACCTCACTCACACCAAACCTCGCCTACCCCAAACTGCCTTCACCACTCAGCACGACTACCAAACACCACCACCACCACCACCACCGTAAGACCACATCTCTCCCGAGAAAAACACCGCACATCAACAACTTCTTTCCTCCTTCAATCCCGTATTACCATTTTCCCCATACCCCCAGCTTTTGTTCAATTCTAACCATAATAATTATATCACAATTCATTTTTTTTCTTGTGTGGTTGTTTTCGAGTGCTTTGTATGAGGTTGGAACACATTTTTGAGTGTTGGCCCTCCACTGGTTTATAGGTTGCACACTAACTATTTGCTAAAACTCCTGACTCAGTGCGCTCGAGCGCAAGGGGTAGTGTGATCGAGCACATAGGCAGAGTGGGATCAGGCGTACATCACTGAGATCGAGTGTAACATCTGTAGAAACCTTGTCCAGAATGCCTAAAAATACTACTTCTTCATCCCGCACCTCGGGTAGCCGTGCACAATCCTCCCGGCCCAACTTTGAGTAGCAGGAGATCATGTTCGAAACTACCTTTAACATAGACAGTGACTTCAAGAACTCTGAAGCCACTCATTGGCTGGTCTAGGAATTCAAGCACCGGGGTTTGAAGAGGTTGTTCAAGCCTGTATGCTCTACTACCTACACCCGATTCGTGGCCCAGTTTTATGAAAACCTGTTTTTTGACTGCAGCAGGCCGTATGTCTTATCCTCATCAGTCTAAGGCAAGTATATCGACGTGACATCTTCAGGCATAGCTGTTGCCCTCAATTGTTCTGATGAGTTTCCTCTTGAGGACGCCTATATAGATGAACAACCAGAGTATTTTTCCTTGTCCACCATCATTAAGAGCATGTGTGCTAGGCAGTACGCCGATCGGCACAACAATGCTGGGAATTGATCCAAGTTACTTCCATGACTTTGGCTCGTGGATTCCATTCTTCAGCAGAATGTGTGTTTATTGGGACACAAGACCCAGAGGCGAGACCAGTTCTTACAGGCGCTATATGCATTCCACAGAGGCCACTGGTACTCCATCCCTACTATCATTTGGAGCCAGCTACGTAAGTTCTGGGACCATGTCCATGCATGCCAAGTCACCATGGCTAATGCATGGGGGCTCTCATTCCCGTTCCTCCTTAGCTACATCTTTAAGAAAAAGGGAATTAAGGGCTCCTCTATTGATGGACCAGTTAGGGAGCACCCATTCTTCGGGAAGGCTCAGTGGATATAGAGCCAGTCACACATGCCGCGAGTACTTCGGGGGTAGGGACCAGCTATAGAGAGGGTAGCAGATGACACTATGGAGACAGAGGATCCTACAACTAGCCTGACTTAGGAGGAGAACCATCGAGACATGAGATCCATTGAGTACCAAGACATTCTCGAGGAAATGTCCTCTTTCTGGTATGAGCTCTCTGACATTTGATGGGAGGATCGGGAAGCTACTTTATTAGTGCATTAGCGCATCGATGGTTTGGAGGCATGCTTTACGAGGCAGAAAGCAATGCTCCAGGCCATTCTTGATCGACTACCTCCCGCTTCTGGTGCCTCATCTTTCGCACCACCAGGAGACCATCAATAAGAGTGGTGCACCATCTGGCTGATGACGTAAAACTTAGCGCTCATGGGAGGCGCTCCACAACATATCCTTTTATTTTAAATATTTTTTACATTTCTTGTTAGTATTTATCTTTATAACCATTAAGTATCTTTTGTTTTTCGGTATTACTTTCGTTTTTTCTTTTTCAAGGTCAAGGTGTGTACATCAGTTCAAGTTTGGGGGTGTGCTACGAGCCATGTCAGCCAACTAGTTCTCCATCTCCCAGGTCAGATCTTTCCATGTTATCCACACATCGGGGACAATGTGTAGTTTAAGTTTGGGGGTATGGGAGACACATTCACACGCACTCTGTCCCAGTTTTTTTATTATTATTATTGAAAAGATAAATATATTTTCATATTGTGTTGAAAATTTTGGTTGACCTAAACAAATATTATGATAAGATTTCATTAGTAAGCTTAAAATCTAGAACACATGACCTAATAATAAAGTTTTAAAAAAGTGTAATTACTTACTTTAAGGCATTTAAGAATTCACAAGTTTGATCTAATATGACACGAGCACATTAGCACATAATTATGTGGGGTATGACATGTAATTTTAATATGTATGTTTCCATGGCTTAACTGTAACCGGATGACTTGTTAGATGATCACTTTGGCATAGAAAAATAGAAAAAAAAATTTGCAAAAAGAGAATAAAATGCTCCTAATAATCATTAAATAAACCTTCCACTGAGTAACTATACATCTTGCCTCAGTAAGCAGTGAGTGTTCACGTCAAAAGGTAGGAATTTTGCTTATAATGATGATTAAATAAAGTTTCCACTGAGTAACTGGACCTCTTGCCTCAGTAAGCAATGAGTGTTCACGTCAAAAGGTAGGAATTTTGCTTGGCAGCATTAAGATCAGTTAGTCTCGTAGCCTTTTTTTACTCGAGTTAGTAAGTCCTTAGGGGTGTCTTTACATCTAATACCCTAAAACCATTTGGTTTGGGAGTCATTGGCTAAACACTCACTACATGGGTCAATTAGAAAGCTTAAGGGAACTCAACAGGGCAAAAATCTCATAATAAAAGAAAAGAATGAAATAACACTATGCTATTATTGTTCATTCTGATAGGAAATTCAGTGAGTTTTGAGACACTGAAACACTACACATTGGAGTTATTTGGAAGCTTTATCTTTTATGTGCTAGTTCACCACACACTAAATCATATTTGTGATGCCTTAACCAACCTTGTGCAAGTAATTAGATTTTAAAACTCTTATTCATTGCGAAGATGTGTTTATATTTTAAGTTGCTCATGAATAAATATCATGGTTTTGAGTGCAACCCAAAATTTTGGATACCATGAATGGTTGATTTATCTTTGCTATTATTTTCAGTTAGTTTTTAGTTTTGTATTGCTAAGGGACTAGCAATATATAAGTTTGGGGGTGTGATAAGTGCTTAAATATTCATATTTAAGTCTCTTAATTTACATTTGTTAAGCTTTTAACTTAAGTATTTTATTCTATTTTATTTCATTTTTTTGTTTTCTATGTTTTTATAGGTTCTTGGAGAAAATAGAGCATTATCTGGTTTAGAGAACAAGAACTGGAAGAGCTAAAAACTGCACACAGTGCGATTGAGCATAGAAATGTGCAATCGAGCGCACCAGCACTCGTGCGCACAAGAAGAAGGCTCGAGCGCAACCTTGCGTTCGAGCGCACCAATATGAGATCGAGCGCACCCGTGCAGTAAAACGACAGCATCTGTTTTGGAAAGTAGGGTTAGGGTTCTGTTTTTCTAGTTAAGGTTTCCAGATGTCTTAAGACCTTATAAATAGACTTGTAAAACACAGAAACAACATCTTCTTTTCAATTTTAAGTTTTGGAGACGAATTGACGACTTATCTCTATAATATTTTTCGAGTTTATTCTTTTTTCTTTAGTTTACATTATGAAGATGTTTAACATCACCACCATGTGTAACTAACTTACTAGTAGGGCTCGATTGAAGCCCTAATTATGTTTTTCCATTTATAAATATTGTTGCCTTTGTGATAGCTGTGTTATGATTCTTAGCTTGATTAATGCCTATTTTTATTGAAATTCCTCATATGTGTTTGCTTGATCAACATATACATGTGGTATGGATTAGTTATGTTGGGATTTGTCAAAGAATTAAATGGATGAAAAGTTCAGCATCAGGTCTAGGTTGTGCGTCGCGGCCTCCAGCAAGTAGAGGAAGTCCTCCTTCAGGTGCGCACAGTAGCACAGACCAGCCGCGTCGCGGCCTCTAGCAAGGCAGCAAGTTTCTATTCTTCTGAGCCTCAGCACGAAGCACACCTTACACCAATTTTTCAGCACTTTGAGATAGTGCGTAGGACTTGGTTAAAATGCACAGGATCACTTAGACTTGTTGAAGGGCTAAAATTGATTGGTCCTCAAGATTTAAGGGTTGAGATTGTCTTCAAGATTGGTTCAAGAAGTGGTTGCACTATATAAAGGATCATCTAGGAGCAATAACATAGAGAGTGTGTGAATGACATGCAAGTGTGAGAATGTAAAGACACAAAACACACCGAAAAGATTCATTCAAGAAAGGCTAGTTGTTTAGAGAAAGAGTAGTATAGATTGGGGATTCAAGGGCTTTGTAATTGGAATTTTCTTGGGGAAAATTCCAAGGAAACACTTAGTTCTTATCACATTCTTTTTCTCTTCTTTCGTTCTTCAAGAATAAAAGGGTTCTTGAAGAGGTGTTGTTGTAATTGTAAGAACTCCATTGATTTAGTGCAAAGAGCTCGGAGGAGCTCACGGGGACGTAGGCACATTGCCGAACCTCGATAACAATTGCTTGTGTTCTCTTTTATGCTTTGATTCTCGTTTCTGTTTGTACAAGTCATTTTGGACTTGAGTGTTTGGAAAGATCACAACCTAGGATTCCGCAAAAAGGTGATTTCCCAATAAGTTAGTTAGATCAATTTAGATGACTGAGTCCTGGGTCTGACAATAGTAACAAAAAGAATCCACGCCAGATTCTTAGGTTAATCAACATGAGAAACCGGGAGTATATAACATGTCCTAGGTCTTGTGTGTTTGTCGATTTTCATGGATCATATGCTCTCTTACGGAACAACTTAGTATACACCATGCTAAATCCTTTGAGAGAGAAAAGAGTTAGAGTATACACCATACCTAACTCGTTGCTTAGGAAAATCAATAGCTTAAGGAGTATACACCATCCCTTTAGGTTGACGACAGTAGGTATTCATGACATGACTAAAACATTGACACATTGTTTTATTGGGAAAATATGATTAGTGGTAGATATCAAAGCCCTACGTTCTTATCATTATCAATATAAACTTAATATTTATTTCTATCATTTTATATTGCGAAACTGATTCTAAAGTAAAATTCACCAATCCCTGTAGAGATGATCTCGCATTTGCACACTATGCTACTGTTGACCTTGTGCACTTGCAAGTAAAACTGTTCAAATATTTGCTTATTAATTTAGGTATATTTTTGCACAACAATTATCACCAATAGATTAATTCTGTCGGTAATAACTAATTTTTTTCAATTTTAAAAATAAATTAAAATAGATTTTTTTAGTGTACTTATTATCATCGACAATTTTTTTTTGTCGGTGATAGTATTTTTTAATTAAGAATTAAAATATGAGTCTGAAAAACATATCGCCGACGGAAAATATATTATTACTGGTGATAAGTTTTCGCATATCACTAAGTGAAATTGTCCGTCGGTGATAATCCGTCCATGAAACATACTATTACCGACAGCAAAGAATCCGTCGGTGATAATCTATCGTTGATTTCGCTTTTTTTTTAGTGCTACAAAGGGTATGAAAAATGTCAAACTTTATAGCTCACATGGTGAAATCTCAATCTCTACCACTAAACCACCCCTTAACGGTTCTTTAGGTTTTTTATTGTTATAAAATTAAAATGTATAGGATCTTATCCAAAACAACACAGAATCACCAAAGGGATCTTGTTGTAAAGGTAACTAGCTTTCAAACACTGATTAATATTAGAAAACAAAAATCTACCAAGCTGAAACGAAAAGCCGATAGTGTGTTGGAATAAATGAATTCCATTCATTTGTAATTCTATATTTTTTATATTTGAAAAAAAATTATAAATTTCATTTCAAAATGAATTTACTGTGGAATTAAGTTAGCTTGTTGCAAATTCTATTAAATTTGATAGAATTCACAAACGAATTCTACAAAATGAAAAGTAAAAAGTTATGTTAACCAAAATGCTATTTTCCCTCTTTTTTTTTTTCTCACCTCTTCCTCCCCTTACTTCTCTTTCTTCTTTTAAATTTTTCATTTATTCCAAACATTTTAAACATAAAATTTTAATTGAATTATTCAAATTAACATAAAAAAAACAAAATATAAAAATTCATTTATAATGAATTCTAATTTCAATTCATTTAAAAATGAAATAAAAATATTTAGTTTCAAATAAAATATTAATTATATATTTTCTCTATCCCATTTTGATTGTCACCATTGAAATAACACAAACTTTAAAGAAATGTTCTATTTTTTTTACAATACTCCATATTTATATAATGAAAAATAAAAGTGATAGGTCTCACTAATCAAGCAATGTTGGGAATTGAGTCATTCAACTTTTTTTTTAAAAAGTAAACAGGCAAAATGGAATGAGGAAGTATATATTAATTATATATAATAAAAAAAAACCAGAATTTCTCCGTGGTTCTATTTGGCAGTCAGTTGTAGTTAGGTAATTGCAAATGGACTTCATCATGCACTGCAAAAACTCCTAAACCTTTTTTTGTGCCAAATAGATTCCTATGATAGTTTCAGTTGAAATCAATTTTGTTGTTTTCCTTAAAACGTCAAATGATGACATAAGATGTCAGAATGGGAGTAATTATTCCCAGCTCAAAACCATTTTTCTCTAATTCATTGAATAATTATTCCCTCCATGCTAGTTTTAGTTGGATTCAGTAACTTTTAGTTAAAATCTAAAAAATGGCCAACCACTCATTAAACTTATCTGAACTTAGAGATTTGGGCGAAAAATTACTCAAATGTACCGAGGTGTATTGTCCATTCCTATCGTATTCACGTATAAAAATTTATCGTGTGAACTTTGTATAAATGTGAGATAAAAGTATCACAATATTCATGGAGTATTAAAAAAAATATTTATTTGGATAGAAATTATTTCATTTATGTTTTTTATTTTAATTTTTATTATTGAAGCGATGTTATATATAAATAATATAATGATTGATTCGATTACAATATAAATATGTACTATTTTATTATCCATACAAAAGTCTAAAATATTACATCAACTCACATAAAATAAGATAAATAACCAGTTTATAAATCAGACAAATAATCCATACATCGTGAAAATCAAACCTAAGATCTTGTACTCCCAAAATTTCAACATTGACTTTTAAATCAAGATCCAATCTTTGTGTTTACTTATCATGAATTAGATGGACATATTACATATATACAAGCTAGGGTTAAAGCTTTCATCTTTTAATTTTTTTTCATCATTTAAGAAAATGATGCAATCTCAACCTTTAATGTATTGTAAATTCCACATAATATATAAAATCTTTAGATTGCATCATTTTTTCAAATGATAAAAAATAAAAAAATAAAAGATGAAAGTTAAATTTTAGTCTAAGTATGTACAATGTCAATCTCAAAAAAATTTTGGTTTACTCCTTAATTGATTAGTTCTAATTTTTTTTCTTTGAATTTTTTCTTTATTTCTCCGTAAAAAAAAAGTTTTACGTAGGAAATCTGTGAGATTTTATATTTGTTGCAAAAATTAAGTTAATTTTGACTGTAATATGGACGAGAATAGAAATTTTTCAATACCTCTTTCCTCTCATATTTATATGGGTCCAATAAAAATATGCTCAAATTTTATATATAGAGTTCCAAATGAATGTGAGGGAGAAAAAAAAATAGTACTTATGAAGTATTGAATAATTTCTTAGACGATGTAGGTGTATGTACATGAAAGACACTGTAGCAATTAAAAATATGGAGTGCAAATTGAAATTTAGCACTCAACATATGATTTTTTATACATTGACAGAGAAAAATAGAATCCGAATCTCTAATACGGAGGACCCAAGACTTATTACAAGATAAAAAACATGGATCCAATTTATGATATTTTAATTCTATATAAAGTTGCATATATATATATATATATATATATATATATATATATATAACTTACTCTTTGTGTTTATTTATCATGAATTAGATAAACACCATTTATATATCTATATATGGAACCATATATCTTATATGGACTCTATAACAGGTACTTGATGAACAATAAATCTTCGAAGATCTTGGTTTTCTTAATTTTGTATGAAAAATATAGAGATAATTTACACACATCTAAGCCATCTTACTAAATCTAATAATGATCATTAGAATTTTAATAGGATGGTAGAGAAATTTTTATTAATTACAAAAGCTATTAACGATCTAATCATTACATGTCTATTTTGCCCTTGCCCTTGCCCTTGCCCTTGCCCTTGGCTACACTGAAAAAAGGAAAGTTCAGTAGTTGCATTCAACTTGTAATATTGACCCTGCCCTTGTCAAGTCATCAATGGCTAATAATCGGCCACATATACACTTTGGTCTCCCCCATTTCACTATATAAAGGGCATTGGTTTTCACTTTAGTTCTACTAAAAAACATTAAACCACTCTTCCTTTCTTGTGCTCTCAACCCCCACCCCCTTATCTATCTCTCCCTATCTTCCTATCTCCCTCCCCTCCCTTTCCCTTACATTCTCTCTCCTCTCTCTGTTGCTCTTGAATGGAGTACTTTGAGACACTCTTCAGAGAGGAATTTCCTTTCCTTTCTAGCATTCTCTATGATAATAATACCATTAATGGGTCTCCTTATCTTTTCAACCCGTACCCTCCTACTTACCATTTTGATCAAATTTCAGCTGAAGGGTCCTAAAAAAATCCTCTCTTTGGGATCCCATCATCATCAACTTACTTAGATCCTGTTGAGGATTATTTTACAAATGGGTTTTCTTCAACATATGATTATAATAATTTTATTCCCTCTAACATCCCTTATGTTATTGATACTGCCAATGGTGGTACTACTCTTTCGCATGGCTTGCAGGAAAATGGCTAATTTGGATTTTATTAATCCTAAACAAAATCAAGAGATGATAAATGGAGTTAAAAGCATTACTCATGATCACGATCAAACGGCCCATATTTATAATCAGGCTATGATCAGTTTTCAAGAGTTCTAATCCGGGAGTAGTACTGCTTACAAGCTACCAGCAGATGAGTTATCATTTATAAATGGACAAAAAGGATATCAAAAGAAAGCTCACGATGATCAGAAGAAGAATGAAACCAGGCATATGAGAAGAGCAAGAAAATCTCAAAAGAAGGTCATGATCAAAGGCCAATGGACTCAAGAAGAGGACAGGTAATATATATATATATATATATATATATATACACACACACACACAAAATTTTATTTGGGGTTTTGCAAACTAACAAATGTTTTGTGTTTACCTTTTTCTAGGCTTTTTTCATGTTTAGCGTATCTAGAATTATTTTCAAGTATTAAATAAATTTGATGATATAATTAAATCTGTGCTTTGTAGTCTTTTAGTGCTGTTCGTAGCAAGATATGGAACAAAAAGATGGGCTATGGTTTCTAAGAATATGAAGGGGAGAATAGGAAAACAACGTAGGGAGAGATGGCACAACCATTCGCAACCTGACATCAAGGTTTTTCTTCTCTCTTCTCTCTTTCTCTCTCTAATTATAACTTAAATATCTACCACTTATAAGTATATATTTCTTATTTGTACGTTTTGCTCTTCCTCTATATATTCATTATGTATCTTATTTTGTTCAAAAATAAATTTGCAAAAAATATATCAACATGCATAAACACATAGAGATGAATATATGCATTATATCAAATAATTAGATTTTTTTCTTCCAAATTTGATCTTTTAATGAGTTGCATATACATACGTAAATGTTGTTCATAGATTTATTTCGTCATAGAAAGACTTATAATGAATATTTTCTCTTTTTTTGGCACAAGTTATTGAATGTATGAAAATTATAATGTTGCATTTTCTGTCAGTATTATATCTTTGATGACGTGTTTAATAAAATATATAAATATTTGTATTATTAATCGTTTGTTGTTATACGCGTGACAACACATTGACATGTATGGCGATGAATTTTATGAGCAGGACCAAGGTAATTTGAATTAAATCTTATCACCAGGGTAAATTTTGAAATCCCTAAATTAACCTTTTATATCGTTAGTTTTGCATCATAAAAATACTTTTTTTCCATTCATCCGACATTTACACATGCCATTTTGATACCATCAAACATTTATATTCAATTTATATATATATATATATATATATATATATATATATATATATATATCCGGTTGATTTATTTGAATTAAGGTTCAATTTTAATTCAATCTAGGGTTTTTTCTTTAGTTGGACCTTATTTTCAATAGTATAAATTGTAAAATTTCAAAGGTGAATTTTGTTACCATTTAATTGTTTTTTCTTCTTATGATGACGCTACTATATATGTTTATTCTAAATCCACGTTAATTATTAACATGAACTAACTGAGGTTTATTTTTCAAGCAATTCAATTTTTTATAAAAAGTATTATCACATATTTTATACACTAGTACAACTAGTTAGTCAAACCAATTGTTAAATGAATTTAATTAGGATTTATTAGTGTTTGATGTTAAAAAATATTACACTAATTTTGTGCATGTCCTATAATCCAATGCTAATGAGTAAGCATATATATACTCAAATTTTTTTTTTTATACTTTTCTCTTTATATAATATACTCCCTTGATTCCGAAATTATGCTTCACAAATTTGATTGGCATACATATTTTTAAAAAATAAAATGTTGAATTTATACTTTCTTTTTTAAAATTGTATATATATGTGCATATGTGTGTTTATTTATTGTATTGTATATGATTATATATTTGCAGAAGGAACAATGGACGGAAGTGGAAGACAAGATATTGATTGAACAACACAAGTTGGTTAGCAACCGTTGGGCGGAAATCGCTCAGTCTTCCTGGGCGAACCGAAAACATCATTAAAAATCATTGGAACGCAACAAAGAGAAGGCAATCATCAAAACGCGGCAAAGGTATCGACACAACTCCCAAATCCAGTCTCCTTAAAAATTACATCAGGAGCATCTTGGTTTCTACTTCTCCCTCAACTTTTTCTTCGAAGTCTTTGTCGTCGAAGATGAAAACAACAAATACTCGAAACAATAAAAGGAAAATTGTATTAGCAGAGCCAGCATCAACACCAGAACCTGTAGCTGACTATAATCACACGTCGCCACCGTCACTGTCACGTCAACAAACAATTGTTGATCAGCAAATGGTACAAGAGAGCTTAGCTGAATATTACACTTAACTAAACTTGCAAGTCCCTACAGCTGCAAGCATGATTCACTACAAGATAAATGACATACGTCGGCGTTTTTTTTAGCATATTTCGACGTTTTAAAGTACAACAATATGTAATATCGGTTGTGTCGCAGTGCCAATACGGACATTTACCTTAAGCGCCGAAATATGCATTTTTTTTTGCGATTGTAAGCGCCGCTATATTTCGGCGCTTCTAAACGCCGTTATATACTGGCGCTTAAAAGCGCCGTAATATAATGGACAAAATTATGCATATTGCAGCACTTTTAAACGCTGCAATATAGTGGCTCTTTTGCCTAATATTGACAATTTTTGTGACACTTTGAAGCGCCAAAATATATCTGGTTTGCGTTTTTACACTATTTTGGGTTTAATAAATATCAACAAATATATATAGACCCATTCTTCAATATATATACATACCATCAAATCCATAAAAATTCAAATATCAATACAAAAGTTATTTCATTAATTTACACAAAAAACATTTATAGTTAATTAACATATAAATTCATACGTACACAACCAAATATTTGAATGAAGTCTGAAAAAATATTTTAGAAATAAAAAATGAGATCCTCCATTAACCAACCGTTGTAGTAAAGACTTTAGCTCATCCATTTGGGACTACATACTGTTCATTTGATCATCGTGTTTCGTTGTTATTTCTTGAATCTGATGCTCATGCTTTTGATTGAGTTCTTCCATTTGTGCTTTCAAATTATTTATCTCTTCAGTATAAACCCCATTGTATCCCATATCATTCCTAATTTGAGCTGAAAGTCCATACACAGCTGAGGGTGTAACTCCAAACCCTTGACCTCGTACACGACCAGAACTCTCTTTACCCATACGCTCAGTGAAGACTTCATTTTGTACTTGTAAATTATTGTTAGCATCAGAAGATCCTGAAGCAACAACAAGCTTAGCCACACGAGCTTCAACTGTCACCTACAATTACGAAACAACAAAGATTAAACTCCCCCAAAGATTGAGTAGTTATTTGCAGCGAAAGTTACACAAAAGAAAAGTTGTTTATCAGATTTTATAGAAAAAAATGACAGAATTTCTCCTATGTTTCCATAAAACCTCCTACAAATGAAAAACAAAAATATAATTCAAACAAAATAAATCAAGTAGATAAACATCATGTATTGATGGAGGATAGAACACCCATCCAAAAAAACAAAAAAAAAAGCATATTAAAATCATATATCCAAGCAGAGTACGTGATTATTGGCTTCACAAAGTGAAATGTAGCTCATTTATGCATGATGCCTAACATGTCAATGTCATTTGCATCGCCATGCTTGACTATACTAAGGATGGAAGAGTCATCAGAAACAAATTTCATAAAAAGAATCAATTATGGCAAGTCGAAGAAGACTGGCAAGTGAAATCAATTGAAAAGCTGTGTTCAGCCAATAATCAATTGAAAATCAATCATAGTTAAAATTCTCATAGATACATGTGCCCTACAATTGCCTTTGTTTCCCAATTACTGCAGTGCTTTTACGGTATCAACAAGAAGAATCAACTTCTTGTCATAAAAAAATTGTATGCTCAACTGAATTGACGACAGTACAGAAACAATAACAACAACTCTCTCCATTTACAGAATACAATACGATACTTATATACTTTCATGCATAACAACCACAAACAATAATTTCTAGAGAATTTATTAGTTGACCAAACGTTTCTGTCTTAACCTAATGTAAAGGCCAATGCTCATAACCTTCTATTTTTTTTCTTCTATCTCACCAAAATTGTTATAATTTCCTCTGCTTGTTAGGTGAGTGACATTAATATCCAAATCAAGTATTCAGAAGGGACCTATTTTTCTAAGATTTTTGTTTCCCAATTACTAGTGCTTTTATAGTATTAACAAGCAAAGGAAAAAAAAGAAGTTGCCATTATGCAGTTGCTCAAGCGATTCAAATTGAAAATGAACAAATTTTGATATCTAAACATAACTCATAAGCAAACAGATGGAGATCATGCATCAAATTTATGACCATTTTTTGAATGAATTCTTTGAAATATCATACATCCACTTGGATTTACCATGTCAATAACTTATAAATTTTATGATATATAAGTCCTTTCTCTAAATAAAATATATAATCAAATCAGAGTTACAAAAATTTAAATTCACAACAAAGGTAATGTGAAGACTGGGACTTCAGTGAAGCACAGAGAAATCAATGCAAAGAAAGACCCCATACATACTCGATTTCAAACACCCAAAATCAGTACGCTAAAATCATTCATGCACACAAATTTCACTCCAAAGAAATCCATAAACCAATACATGCACACAGATTTCACTCTTTACAAATTCATAAACCAATACATGCACAGGATGTCACTCTTTACAAATCCATAAACCAATACATGCACATGGATTTCACTAAACACCCATAAATATTCTCAAGAAGCAAAACAATCAAACACCCTCGCTAAAATCAGTACCCAAAATCAAATTTCAGAACAAATTCTTCTAAACAGACTTCCCAAATAAAATCAGTACGCGTGCGGAATGAGAATAGAAACCATGAATCGAAATTGAAGAAAAAGAAACACCGAAAAAATTGCAGCACATTATATGGATTTTCAGGGCTTTGATAGAAAAAAACCTTCATTATATGCACCGATCTAGTTGACAATATTTTTCCCTGATGGAGGAAGTTCATAGCAAGTCGAACAGCAAATATGCTGCTATAACTGAAAAATAAATGGGTCCAAACCCAAAAAAATAATTGTACACGAAATGGGCCACTTGACCTTTGACCCTTGACCCTTGATCTCTCACACTCAAAACCAAACCCATTATTATCTAAACTATCTCTAACCTAGATGAGAAACTGCCTAAACTTCTTGCCTCAGTTCATACTCAATTACATACACCAGTGAGATAAAGACACAGCAAACTATGAAAGCTAGCAGGAAGGCAAAACCGAGCAAATCACAGTAAACATGGGAGCAATAAGTGGAAAAGGGAAAACATCATCCATACATTTTTATCAAGTTGCACATCAAATGAACAGATAGATTTTGACATATTCAATGTCCTATGGCCAACCAACTGTAGAGCATGCTTTCCATGATTTCATTTCTTATAAATTGCTAGACACATGAGTAAGCACAGAAGCACATACTAAGGCAGAAAAATGCATTGGGTCAGAAGTAAGCGCATTTAGCAGAATCATTAACAAATGAAGGTTTTTTTTTTAAAAAAAAACATGGTGTGGGACTTGGATTATGAGACCTTTTATCTTGCAGTTTTTTTAGCTTCAGCAAAACATGGTTGTAAAGTGAAGCAAATTATCATTTAACAGAAGATGCATACCATAATCATGGTCAACCACATTGGAGTTCGATAGGATATACAAACAACAACAATGACACACAATATAGCAATGATAGTCTACCGCAGAAACAGATCCTCCATGAGAAGCAGCAGCAGGTCACAAAGAGAACTGTAGAGCACAAGTCAGAGTTTTATGCACGAGATTTGACCGTTAATAAGATGAGTTTTGGTTATGAAAATAAAACTTTCATCCTCTTCTCAAGAGAGGAAGAATCTTCTTCTAAAGACATGGCTTAGTTCAATACAGCTCGCGGTATCTCAGTTCAACTTTCCCTTATAAGTTTGTGTGCCTACTCAATAGTGGGCCTGCTATAACCGAAAAATAAATGGGTCCAAACCCAAAAAATAAATGTACACAAAATGGGCCACTTGACCCTTGATCTCTCACACTCAAAAACCAAACCCATTATTATCTAAACTAGCTCTAACCCTGATGAGAAACTACCTAAACTTCCTGCCTTAGTTCATACTCAAATTCATACACCAGTGAGATAAAGACACAGCAAACTATGAAAGCTAGCAGGAAGGCAAAACCGAGCAAATCACAGTAAACATGGGAGCAGTAAGTGGAAAAGGGAAAACATCATCCATACATTTTTATCAAGTTGCACATCAAATGAACAGATAGATTTTGACATATTCAATCTGCTATGGCCAACCAACTGTAGAGCATGCTTTCCATGATTTCATTTCTTATAAATTGCTAGACACATGAGTAAGCACAGAAGCACATACTAAGGCAGAAAAATGCATTGGGTCAAAAGTAAGCATTTAGCAGAATCATGAATAAATGAAGGTTTTTTTTATTAAAAAAAAAACATGGTGTGGGACTTGGATTAGGAGACCTTTTATTTTGTAGTTTTTTTAGCTTTAGCAAAACATGGTTGTAAAGTGAAGCAAATTATCATTTAACATAAGATGCATACCATAATCATGTTCAACCACATTGGAGTTGGATAGGATATACAAACAGCAACAAGACACACAATATAGCAATGATAGTCTACTGCAGAAATAGATCCTCCATGAGGAGCAGCAGCAGGTCACAAAGAGAAAACTGTAGCGCACAAGTTAAAGATTTATGCACGAGATTTGACCATTGATAACTCGCAAGCACACAAGTCGTTTTCAATATAGTGTGTGCAAGTGCGAGGTCGAATCCACAGGGAATTGCGTCGTGAAAATAGATTTTTATCTAAACTAAACCTATTTAACCTAGTTTCGAATTTTGAACTGTGTCGTGCAAAGAATATAAACTAAACTAAATTGATTTAAAACAAATGATAAAAGCACTAAGGTTTCTGAATCCATCCCACCAAATTAAAGCATATATTTTCATGATTTTGTCTCTACAACCGATAAGCAATTACATCATATGTATGTTCTATATAAAAGTAATTTATCAAATAATTCCATGAATCCATCGATATACAAATCACAACGAATACCCTAATAAAATCAAATCATCCAATGTATTCGTTTACTTTAAAATCACAATGGATATCCGATTTAATTTGAATGATTCGATGCATCCGTCAGATGAAACACATCGAATATCCAGTTTGAACAATTTATAAACAAAACAATCAATCATAAGAATTTACTCAAACAATTGAATTGAAATAGAACATAAAAAAAAATATCGGAATTGTACGAACATATATGAAAATATAATGCTAATCAATGGCGAGGCTTCATCTTTAACCTTAGATGAAGGTTTTAGCCTCTCATGATTATGAAAATAAATTTCACAATTAAAGTGTTAAACATTAAACTTTAAAACACAGAAGAAATGAATTAAAGTTGAAAATATATTGAGAGAGAAATTACACTTGCAACTCCTCTCTTTGTTTTTTCTTCTTTTTGTTTTCGCTGTGCGGCGCTCTCACCCCTTGATAGCAAAGCCTTCAAGACCCACCCCCTGAAGATGAAGTGAAATGGGGCTTTTATAGGGAAACTCCATGAGTGCAATGTGTTTCCAACCGATGTGGGATGTGGGATTTAAGCATTCACTTGCCGCTCTAAACTTCTGCTCACGTCTCTTTTATTTTAGCAGCTCATATACTCAAATAAAATCTTTATTTAAATGAGAGAAAAAAAATCCCTAGACGATAGGCTGCTAAAATTTGGATCTTCATTTTCTTCAAATCTGAAATAAAATAGACGTGCTTTCTTAATTGTCCCTCTCTCAACATGGTGCACTCGATCAGCATGGTGCACTGATAATTGTCTCTCTCCTTTCTAAAATAGGACCAACCGCCATACTGCGCGAATGTGCTCGATCGCAGCATGGTGCGCTCGATCGTCCTGCGCTCGATCCTACTTCTAGCATGTGCGACCGTAGGTGCGTTCGATCGTGGGCTTGGGTGCTTGAGCGCTGTTGCACTCAATCGCAGGTCTCTTATGCTCGATTGCAATAGCAGATTCCAGCTTTTCCCTATTTTGCTCTTTAAGCCGGATAATTCCATAATGCTCCAAAAACCTAAAAAAACACAGTAAACACAGAAAGGAGATAAAATATGATGAAATAACACAAATTAAGAGCTTAACAAATATAAATTAAAGGGCTTAAATACGAATATTTAAACACTTATCAGTTATAAAAATACAACTGTTCATCCTCTGCTCAAGAGATGAAGGATTTTCTTCTAAAGACATGGCTTAGTTCACTATAGCTCGCGGTGTCTTGGTTCAACTTTCCCGTATAAGTTTGTGTGACTCAATTGTGGGCTTAATTAGTGACTGAATTAGTGATTTTATCATATATTAATTAATTACCAATGTTAAAAGCAAATGGCTTTCCACTTTTAAACAGAAAGAAACAGCAACCAAATGAATCATTTCAATATGAAAACAAAAGAACCAGCAAAAGTTTCATTCACTAACAAGTTAAATTAACGACTAACCCTTACCGCAAATTGTCTTGATGCTTCATCAATAAAAGTTTCATCCTTGCGTTTATGAGTTTCAGTAAGAAACTATACGCGCCTGGGCTCATTTCCATGTTTCATCTCCTACCATTTATGAAAAGAGTTCAAACAATAACTCAATACAATATATCTCAAATGAAAGATTGGATGAATGAAGCAAATCAAATCACATATTCATCTCGTTTTCTAGCAAAACTCTTTAATCCGATCGTGTAAGGACATTGTTGTCTTTCACGTGCTGCTGTCCCTATCATAGAATATTTCTACACCAACAATAAACCAATGGACTAATAAATCATTAAAATAAAATAGAAACAATGAGAATTCAAATTAATATAATTATGAAAAAATAACCTCACTCCGCCTAGAAAACCAGTAGTTCACGAGTTGTTTCCATTGGTCTTGATCTACTCCTTTTGGAACATTATTGCTCAAAACTTGTTTTGTTTTCTTCCTCATGTGGTCCCTTTTAAGCACATATCTGTAGTCCTTCCATTTTTTCCCGATCATCCTCAATAATATCTTATCGATCGTCTCAATCATAGGATAATGGAACTTCCTCTACCACAAAGAAAAGAAATTCATGTCAAATAAGCATTTTTGGTGTTAGGGATTATATGCATGTACAACACCACAAAAAATAAATGGAAGAAAACCCGAAATTAAGTTGTTGTTACTTAACCGAATCAATAAAACAAGGTCCTTTTTGTAGTTAGAAGACACCTTCTTCCAATCCATGTAACCAAGTAGACAAAAGGTTCCCTCTCTTTGCAACTTTGCCCAATTAACTACTTAATATTTGCCCACCTTTTTTAATAGGTTGATTACGTGTATTGAAGTGGACAACAATTTTCTCCCCACATTCCAAGGACCACACTTGTGAGGTTCGCATGAGACATGTTTGCTTTCTCACACTCCTTTCATAATCTATGCATTGAAAACATAAATTTTATAATTAGTATAACAATGTGATATCAAATCTCAAGATATAGAGATAATGTCTTATAATACAAAAATTACCAATTATCTCGTATTGTTCATTATCCATGTTTTGACTTTCAGTTGTAAATGAGATTGGTTACATTAGTATAAAGTGTTCATTAGTATAAAGTGTTTTGTAAATGAGATTGAGTTCCTTGATTTTATGACTTACTATCTTGTAGATGGTCCTCTAGTAAATGGGTTGTATCCCCTTAATGCCACATATAGAATACTAACTTTACTGATAAAAAGAATTATAAAACCACATCCATGAAAAAGAAACACCCAAATCCCTTAATCCATAACCTCTCATCTCTCTCTATATATATACACACACAGTTACAATCACAAATTTACAATCCATAGCCCAAACTTAATTTCATAAACTAAGTTAAGAATCCAAGCTTCTCACGCAACACAGCAACAAAACAAATTTTTTTTTTTATATGTAAAGAAACACAGCAACAAAACAATTAAAAACCATATATAACATACGCAACCGAATTAGAATTCCAAGGTTTCCACCCATAAGTAACCTTACCCTAAAATGCCAACAAGATCTAATTAGATATGTACGTAGCATCAAATTCGTCATAAGAATGCATTAAAAGTTAACAAAAATTAGAAGAACCACACCTGAAAGATAGGAATGGTCAAGGGATCACTGGCTGATACAGAAAGCACTTCAGAGTACCTGTGGACAAATTAACAAATAAGTTCTTTAAATAGGATTTAAAGATCAAGAAATAAGCAATCATACAACTAAAACATAAATTCACGACATTCTCCACAAGCTGTAGGCCAAAATTTTCACGACTCTTGAACTATGTGATACAAAGCAACAGTAATCCAAAAGAATACAATAAAACATTACAAATCTCCTTGACACATATGTGTATCACATAAATACACATCCAAATACAAGTACATGGAAATGCATATATAACTAACCGGTATCTTCATCAATGTCCATCCTAGCCCAAGTTGAGATACAATCTAATTGATCGTCTACCACTACATTAGAAGACATGCACTGATTGTAAGTGTCATCATCCTCTTCTTGCGTTTTCCCCTATTTCATATAGGTAACATGGCTTTGTGATTACAACATGATACAATTCCTTTCTTGTTGGGTCTTGCACATAAAACACTTGTTTCGCTTGAGATGAAATAACGAATGAGCCATCCTTCAATAACTGACCAGTGTGTATGAACCTAGTCAAGTTCACGAGAATACACCCACCTGCATCTTTCTTTAAACCTCTGGATGAATTAATATCCACCCAATCACAATGGAACAACATAATCTTAAACATCCGATAGTAATCCAACTCGATGATATCTTTGAGCACACCATAATACATTTGATCATCCGCTTCAACAATAAACTCCTGAATTTTGAGATCATTTAAACTTCTCACGTTCCTTTTTGTGGAATTTAAAGCCATTGATGTTGAATCCATTAAATCTCCTAACAATATTATTCGGACCTCGAGCAAAGGCAATTATTTCATCTGAATAATTGTTATCCACCATCCATGGCACCTAAACATTTTCCAATAATCAATATGAGACAACATTAATTAATGTTTTATTGAACGCACTTATAATATTCAAAGACAATTGATATAATACCTAATCTGTCTCATAAGTGATGAGGGAAATTTCTCAACCAACCACTTCTGTTCGAGACTTTGTGTTGGTCGATTCGAACGGTTGGTTAGTGTTTGAGCAGCCAAAAATTCACTGCAATGATTGATGTTTTTATTAAACTATTAGCCCTCACAGGTAATAACTACTCAATTTAAAAAGATGATTACTAAGTTCCTTTATTGATACTAACCTACGAAGGTGAGAAAGTTTATCATTATAGAGCAACACATAACGATATACTTGAGCCAATGATATGTCATTAAGCTCTGTTGTGAGTTTTAATTTACTCGCAAGCGCACGAGTCGTTTGCAATATAGTGTTGTGCAAGTGCGAGGTCAAATCCACAGGGAATTGCGTTGTGAAAGTATAATTTTTAATCTAAACTAACTTTATCTTAACCTAGTTCCGAATTGTGAATGATATTTTGGAAAAAAAATTAAAACTAACTAAATTGATTTTAAAACTAATAAAAAAAGACACTAGAGTTTCCGAATCCACCCCACCAAAGTTAACCATATATGTCCTAAAAAATAGCCTATCAAAACATTCTATGAATCCAACTATAAGACAAAAAACAAATGTTGACCCTCGCCCGTATTTTAATGATGGCAAAACACAACTGTTATTTAACTAACATGTTTAAACTAAGTTGTATTAAGGATCAAACACATTCAACCAAGGAACAAAGTGCAAAAACTCGAACCAAATCAAGTATCAAGTGAAGACTGAAGATCTAGTATAGGTCTTAAGGTTTAGAACCAATGTAAGTCTCACTCATACATTGTATTAGCTTGTTCAATGGCTCAAACACAAAAGGTTTTTCTAAAACCTTTATTTTTAAATGTTTTTAATGAAAAACAGAAGAATAACTGGGTTGGAAGACAACCCAGTCGACTGGGTACATATACTAGTCGACTGGTATATGGGTCAGAAGGTACCTAGTCGACTGGATGAATTAACCCAGTCGACTGGTACATTGACCAGTAATATCCCAGTCGACTGGATGATTCAACCCAGTCGACTGGATGATTCAACCCAGTCGACTGGTAAAATGGACAGAAAGTCCCCAGTCGACTGGATGATATATACCAGTCGACTGGATACCCAGAAGGTCTGAAAACGTATATTTTTCAAGTGAACCCAGTCGACTGGTATCTCGACCCAGTCGACTGGTAGTTCAAAAATATGACCGTTGGACTCCAAATCTGAATGTTTTAAAGTAAATCTTTTTCAAATTAAAGTCCAAAACGGCCATATTAATTGATTGCTATATAAACCCATTCAGAAAAGCATTCAAAAACAAGAAGCAAATATTCAAAAAGAGTTGATCTCATATAATCAAGTTTTTATACTCTTGAAACACAAAAAGCTTTGAGATAATCTTATTGAGCCATTTCTTCAAGCTTTACTTTGAAAGAGAGACATTTCTGTTGTAATAAGCTTTCATTTGTTGTCTCTCTACCTTTTACTTTACACCATCTTTGTAAAGGGATTACTTCCGAGAGGAAGGGGAAACTTCCGAAAGGAAGGGGATTTTTCGGTTTAAGCAATTCCTGTAAATTGCTTGTGTACGGTTTGTGCAACACCCGGCTAAGTTGTGCGACTAAGTTTTCTTAGTGGATTACTTCAAGGAGTTCCTTGAAGAGAGTGGACGTAGGGTCGGAACGAATCCGATATTGCCGAACCACTATAACTGTGTTTGCATCCTCTTTCTTTAAACTCTTTATTTACAGCTTTTTACTTGTATTAATTATTTGTTGCTTATCAGTTTTTATAAACTTGTATAAATTCCGCAAAAGATTTTAAAAACCCAATTCACCCCCCCTCTTGGGTTGAAACCTCGAGCTACAATTGGTATCAGAGCCTCGTTCTCTTTATAAGGCTTAAATTCCTAGAGTTGATCCAATGGCAGCAAATAGCTACTCTGAGGGACACTCTTATACTAGACCACCATTGTTCAATGGATCAAATTATAACTACTGGAAAAATTGAATGAAAATCTTCGTCGAAGGACAAGATTACAATCTATGGAGAATTATAGAAGAGGGACCTAAAATTCCCTCAAAAGAAATAGTTATTGGAGAGACTCTTCATACAATGCCTAAACTCAAAACTGAGTTTACTGACGAGGATTGTAGAACGATGTCTCTCAATAGCAGAGCAACAAGCATGCTACATTGTGCATTAGATATTTCTGAATACAACAAAATATCTGCATGTGTTTCTGCTAAAGAAATATGGGACAAATTGCAAGTCACATATGAAGGAACAAGTGAAGTAAAAAAGTCTAAAATTTACATGCTAATTTCTGAATATGAATCTTTTAAGATGTCTCCTAACGAAACCATTTCTGAAATGCACTCACGATTTACTACTATTATAAATGGTTTAAAATTGCTTGGCAAGAATATTGAGGAAGTTGAACTAACCAGAAAAATCTTGAGATCTCTGCCACCAGAATGGAAACCAAAGAGGACAGCCATTCAAGAGGCCAAAAATCTTGACAAGCTTGATGTTGAGACGCTGCTTGGGTCATTATTGACATACGAGATGGAAGAAATGACTCCCATCGTCAATGATGATGAGAAGAAGAAAAAGCAAATTGCTCTCAAAGCTTCTACGAGCAACAAAGAAAAGGAATTAGAACAAGAAGCAGAGAGCAGTGAAGAGGATGGTGAAATGGCTTTAATCACCAGACGATTCCATAGGTTCTTGAAGAAAAGCAAGAAACCTTACTCAAAGGATCCCACCTCAAAAAGGGAGCCACTTATGTGCTATGGCTGCAAGAAGCCAGGACATATAAAAGCTGACTGTCCGGTTTCAAGCAAACCATACAAGGGCTTCAAGAAGAAAGCTATGGTAGCAACTACCTGGAGCGATGACGAAGAAGATGAGTCATCAGACAAAGAAATCGGATACGAAGAAATTGCCAACCTTTGTTTGATGGCAATCGATGATGAAAGTGAGGTAACTTCTTCTCCCTCTTCAAAAAATAATATTGTTACTAGTAGTGAAGAACTTCTAGAAGTCATAAATGAAATGCATGAAGAATTAAAGAAATTTGATTCTAGAAATTCTGTTCTTAAGAAAGAAGTATCATCTCTTTCTAAAGAAATGATAGTTCTTAGAGAAGAAAAAGAAAAATTATCCTCTTTACTGTATAATTCGTCTCAAGATTTTCTTAAAGATGAAAATGAGAATTTGAAAAATAAAATTTCTGAATTAAACAGCATTGTGTCTAGACTTATGCTTGGTAAAGAAAAACTTGATGAAGTGCTTTCTTCCCAAAGATTAAGTGGAGGAAAATCTGGTGTAGGATATTCTCCATTGGGAAAACAAAAAACAAAAGAGAGCTTATTCATGAAAGCCTCTTGTGTAGATGGAGCTTCTACTTCAAAAGCTCCTAACCTTGTTGAAAGCACTCCCTTGATAAATCCGAGGAAGTCTAGAAACTTAAATGATCATACTAAATTGAAGCATCCTAAAAATACTCATGCTTATTTGTATGCTCATTCTAGAAATGCTCATACACACCCTAGAAATAATCATCATGCTCTTTCTAGGAACAATGTGTATAATCAAAGAATGCATTCTGCTCATGCTCATCCTAGGAATCACCATCATGGCTATTCTAGAAATAACTTGCATACATATGCTAGCATGTATCCTAGAATGCATCATCGTTCATTTTCTGGAAATGACATGCATTTTCATACCCCTTACCATAGAATCATGTATCCTAGGAACTATCATCCTAAGGATTATAGGAATGCACATTTAAAATTTCCTAGAAATTTCTATGACTATAATGCTAGGATTGTGCATCATCAACATGTTCATAGAGCACCATATATTGTTAAGAAAGTATGGGTCCCAAAAGGAACCGTATTTTCAAGGACTAACCCCAAAGGACCCAAGAAATTTTGGGTACCTAAAAATGCTATCGTATATCCTTGTGTGATGTAGATTTGCCTTCACACCAAGGAGAAAGGTAACTGTTGGTACCTTGATAGTGGTTGCTCGAAGCATATGACCGGTGATAAAAGCGTATTCAAGGAGCTAACTCTAAGAGATGGTGGACTTGTGACCATTGGAGACAATACTAAAATAAAGATCATCGGGCATGGAAAAGTCGGTAATGATTTCTCAACTTTAGATAATGTATTGCTAGTACAAGGCCTAAAGCCAAATTTACTTAGCATTAGTCAATTATGTGACAAATGATATAAAGTCACATTTGAGACCTCTCATTGTCTAGTTATAGACATCAAGAGCAACAAGATCAAATTCATTGGCCATAGACATGAAAATGTCTATATAGTTGATTTGAAATCCTTACATTCCAATAATGAAAAATGTTTTCCTGCTTTTAGTGAAAATCAATGGCTATGGCATAGAAGGCTTGGTCATGTAAACATGAACTTGCTAAAAATTGTTTCAAGAAAAGATTTAGTTATTGGTCTTCCTAAAATCAATTTTGAGAAAAACAAAATTTGCAATGCTTGTCAAATGGGAAAACAATCTAGAATATCTTTCAAAGCAAAAAATGTTGTCTCAACTATTAGACCTTTGGAACTTTTGCATATGGACTTATTTGGTCCAATTAGTACCATTAGTCTAGGTGGCCATCAATATGCTCTTGTTATTGTTGATGACTATTCAAGATATACCTTTGTTATTTTTATTGCTTATAAGGATGAAGCTTTCAAAGGATTTGAAAAGTTTTGCAAAAAGGTACAAAATGAAAAAGGTATTTGTATTTCAAGCATAAGAAGTGATCATGGCAAAGAATTTGAAAATCAAAGCTTTTCAAAATTTTGTGATGAAAATGGAATTAATCACAACTTTTCAGCTCCAAGAACTCCTCAATAAAATGGAGTTGTTGAGAGGAAAAATAGAGTTCTAGAAGAATTTTCAAGAACAATGCTTTGTGAAAATAATTTACCAAAATATTTTTGGGCTGAAGCCGTGAATACTTCTTGCTATATTTTAAATAGAATTTTGATAAGGCCCCTGCTTGATAAAACACCTTATGAACTATGGAAAGGGAGAAAGCCTAATATTTCCTATTTTCGTGCCTTTGGTAGTAAGTGCTTCATCTTAAATAACAATAAAACTAACTTGGGTAAATTTGATTCCAAGACCGATGAAGGGATATTTTTAGGATATTCTACTACTAGTAAGGCTTATAGAGTTTTCAATAAGAGAACTCTAGTAGTAGAAGAATCTGTGCATGTAACTATTGATGAATCTAACCCAATGAGTAGTGGAGAAGTTTCCTTTAAAGATGATGCAGATTTTATTCCAAGAATGGAAACTCCTACTCCCATTGTTGACCTAAAAGAGAGTTCTACTCAAACAAATGAAGGGATAGCAACTCCTAATTTGGACCAACCATCCTCAAGTCAACAAGAGGAAAATCTACCCAAGGATTGGAGGTATGTAAATCATCATCCAATTGATCAAGTAATTGGTGATCCTTCACAAGGGGTAAGAACTCGCTCTTCTATAAGAAATATTTGCAATTTTGTAGCTTATTTGTCTCAAGAAGAACCTAAGACATTTATAGAAGCTGAAAAAGATAATAATTGGATAATTGCAATGCAGGAAGAGATAAATCAATTTGAGAGAAACAATGTTTGGGAACTAGTTCCAAGACCTAAAGATCATTCAATTATTGGAACTAAATGGGTATATAGAAATAAAATGGATGAAAATGGTATAGTAACTAGAAATAAGGCTAGACTAGTTGCTAAGGGATATAACCAAGAGGAAGGAATAGATTTTGATGAAACCTATGCTCCCATAGCTAGATTAGAGGCTATTCGAATGTTATTAGCCTTTGCATGCTTTAATAAATTTAAACTATTTCAAATGGATGTGAAAAGTGCCTTTTTAAATGGCTTTATAGAAGAAGAGGTTTATGTTGAACAACCTCTTGGTTTTGAAAACCCTAGTCTTCCAAATCATGTCTACAAGCTTTCTAAGGCTTTATATGGGTTGAAGCAAGCTCCAAGGGCATGGTACGAAAGACTAAGCAAATTTTTGATTGATAATGATTTTGTAAGAGGTAGAATAGATACAACTCTCTTCACAAAAACTCACAAAAATGACACTTTGATAGTTCAAATATATGTTGATGATATTATATTTGGTGCTACTAATGAATCTATGTGTCAAGAGTTTGCAAAGTGCATGCAAGGTGAATTTGAAATGAGCATGATGGGAGAACTTACCTACTTCCTTGGACTGCAAATCAAGCAACTAAAAGGAGGTATCTTCATCAATCAACAAAAGTACATCAAAGATCTACTAAAGAGATTCGGGATGGAAAGCTCAAAGCCTATTGGAACGCCTATGAGCACAACCACCAAACTTGATCTTGATGAAGGAGGTAAAACTGTAGATTCTAAATATTATAGAAGCATGATAGGTGCTTTACTGTACTTGACTGCAAGTAGACCTGATATAATGTTCAGTGTATGCATGTGTGCTAGATTTCAATCTAATCCTAAGGAATCACATGTAGTTGCAGTAAAAAGAGTCCTTAGATATCTACAAGGGACCCAGACCATAGGATTATGGTATTCTAGAGAATCATCTTTTGAGCTAATAGGATATTCGGATGCTGATTTTGCTGGATGTAGGTTAGATAGAAAAAGCACAAGTGGAACATGCCAATTCTTAGGTGCTATGTTAACTTCTTGGTTCTCCAAGAAACAGAATTCAGTTGCACTATCAACCGCTGAGGCGGAATATGTAGCAGCTGGCAGTTGTTGTGCCCAAGTACTATGGATGAAACAACAACTAGAAGACTATGGCATGAGTCTCAAAAATATTCCTATATTTTGTGATAATACTAGTGCCATCAACCTAACCAAAAATCCTATTCAGCACTCTAGAACCAAGCATATAGAGATTAGACATAATTTCTTAAGAGACCATGCTCAAAAAGTTGATATAAGATTAGAATTTATACCTTCAGAAGATCAAATAGCTGATATTCTTACAAAACCCTTAAGTGAAGCTAGTTTTTGTAAGATTAGAAAGTTAATGGGATTGCTTGATTTTGATAAATTGAATGTTTGATTGCATCTCATTTCATCATTTGCATGTTTGACATTGAGTGATAGAGTATTAATCCATGTTTAATTATTCCCTTCACTCAAAAATGTCATAGATAAACAAAATCGTGCTAAAAATTCAGGACTGGAAATTTTACTCAGGATCCAGTCGACTGGTAAATGTTCTCCAGTCGACTGGTAAGTCTCTGCCTGTGTTTCCAGTCGACTGGTAATTTTGACCCAGTCGACTGGTAACTCTCTGTCAAAACTTCCAGACGACTGTTAAGTCTTCTCCAGTCGTCTATAAGATCAAATCCTGCTTGGAGCCATTTTTTTTGAAAAATCCGTGTCTTCCAGTCGACTGGTAAAAATAGCCCAGTCGACTGGTAACTCACTGCCAGTTTACCCAGTTGACTGGTACGTTTACCCAGTCGACTGGTAAAGAAACTGTTCTTCTTTTCAAAGGACCCAGTCGACTGGTATATCGACCCCAGTCGACTGGTATCACGATTCTATAAAAGAGACTGTTCATTTTCACCATTTTTACGCCATTTTCAAAGAGCCCAAGCTTTCTCTCTCTAAAAAAATTCATCTTTTTGATCTAAAAACCATCCAAATCCCTTCTAAACACACCGATCTACTCATTCCTAAAGAGATTTTTAACTTTCTACGGTTAAAATCTCTCATTTTTACCAAATTTCCTTTTTCCAAAAACTTCGAATTTCTCGAAAATGAGTGACAAAATCCGTATAAAACTCACAACAAGTGGACCTAATGCGCCCAAAAAGCCAAGGTCTTCAAAACCTTCGGCTTCGGAGTCGAAAGGGAAGGGAGTAGCAGGGTCATCCAGCAAGGAGCCCAGAACAGAGTTGGAGCAGGCTCTGTTTTTCAGCCCAGCGGCTCATAAGAGGTATAACTCTATAATCCGTCACAAGAAAATCATGACGGTTAGAGTCGTTGATTTCGAATCCATTCGTCATGGTAATTTCGATATTCTACCAGCCTTTGAGGCAATAAATCTGACCCCACTAGTCAGAATTCATGAAAAATATTACCCGCAACTGATTCACCAGTTCTATGCGAACTTGGTGAAACCCAGTCCTCTGGCTCTGAGATTCAGAACCAGAGTTAGCGGTGTGGAGTTTGAGGTCAACACTGACCTCTTGATGAGCATTCTGAGAATCCCTATAAAGGGGGTTCAATGGAGTCTGGATGGATGGCCAGACAACTTTGAAGTTGAGGAGGCCTGTCGGATAGTCAGGGGCGACCCTAACTATATGTACAGACCCACTACATTTCACACATGTAGTGACTTGCCCCTCGACTCAAAAATGTTTCAATTGATTGTCAGTTGGACCATCCACCCGAGACTCGGGAGTCGAGGGTATCTATCTAAAATAGATACGGTATTGATTTGGTGCCTAAAATCTGGGCACCACTTCAATATATATCATCTGCTGCTCGCCAACATGATAAACGGCGAAGCAAATGACTCCGGGTGTCTTCCTTATGGGATGCTCATTACACTCATCCTCCAGCACTTCCGGGTACCTTTGCCTGCCTCCGAGGCTCAAGATATCGGATTGACGGATATCATCAACATCTCATCTCTGAAGAAGATGGGATGTACTGTTCGTGAAGGGTTTCTCTATCCTAAGGCCGAAAAGCGCCTAAGGATTCGAGAGGATGCGAGTGACAGTGATGAGGATGCTGATACGGCTGCTGAGATGGAGACAGATACCCGAGCACCTCCCATTGGTGGCTCGAGTACTGGCCAGACTGGATATGGTGACATCCTACGAGCTATCACGAGTCTTCAGATGACGATGGAGTCCGGTTTTCAGTCCATGCAGTCCGATTATCAGAGGCTGAGCTCCTCCATAGACCACCTACGGGATGACTTCGAGTTACATCGAGAGCACACCGAGGGTTCCCTAGCTGAGATTAGGGAACTTCTTCGTGACAGCTCGGACTCTCCCGCACCATGAGTCTCTTTCTTTTATCAGTTCTTAGCACTTTTCCAGTTTTTGTCACATAGCACGGACATCTCATGTTTGTTTTTCTTAGCTATGGCTCTATGAGGCCCTACTTGTATTGACTTTTTCTCTATGATGATGTAATACTATTAGCCATATTTCTTGCATTTATTTACATTATTTGTGATATGTTAGAACTGTTTTAAATATCTGTTTGGTCACTAAAACTGCTATAAAATACTTATATGCTTGAAAAAACTTCCGGTTCTTCTCGGGAAGGCTTTTGAAATTCAAAAGAAGCCACATCTTCGCGTACATATTTGTATTCTTATAACCTATTTGACTGTATTGGCTAACTAGCTTATTTTTTATGTAATGCCCCCTTTGGTTGCTGTTGTCAAAACGGGGGAGAAAAATGAGAAAAACGAGAAAATCTAAGTAAAACGCAACCAATGCATAGATTTAGGGGGAGCATTGCTCCATATCTGTTAAAAATGTTTATTGAATGGTTGAGTTTAATTCTAGATTGGTTGAAAGAAATATAAACTGTGTTTGCTTGTTTACAGGGTGGTTTTACTCGAAAAACAGAGGAGACTCTGTCCAAATTTTTGTAAAAATTTAACACTTAGTTTTTAAAACTGTTTTTACATTATTAGTTTTGTCATCATCAAAAATGGGGAGATTGTTGACCCTCGCCCGTATTTTAATGATGGCAAAACACAACTGTTATTTAACTAACATGTTTAAACTAAATTGTATTAAGGATCAAACACATTCAACCAAGGAACAAAGTGCAAAATCTCGAACCAAATCAAGTATCAAGTGAAGACTGAAGATCTAGTATAGGTCTTAAGGTTTAGAACCAATGTAAGTCTCACTCATACATTGTATTAGCTTGTTCAATGGCTCAAACACAAAAGGTTTTTCTAAAACCTTTATTTTTAAATGTTTTTAATGAAAAACAGAAGAATAACTGGGTTGGAAGACAACCCAGTCGACTGGTATATGGGTCAGAAGGTACCCAGTTGACTGGATGAATTAACCCAGTCGACTGGTACATTGACCAGTAATATCCCAGTCGACTGGATGATTCAACCCAGTCGACTGGTAAAATGGACAGAAAGTCCCCAGTCGACTGGATGATATATACCAGTCGACTGGATACCCAGAAGGTCTGAAAACGTATATTTTTCAAGTGAACCCAGTCGACTGGTATCTCGACCCAGTCAACTGGTAGTTCAAAAATATGACCGTTGGACTCCAAATCTGAACGTTTTAAAGTAAATCTTTTTCAAATTAAAGTCCAAAACGGCCATATTAATTGATTGCTATATAAACCCATTCAGAAAAGCATTCAAAAACAAGAAGCAAATATTCAAAAAGAGTTGATCTCATATAATCAAGTTTTTATACTCTTGAAATACAAAAAGCTTTGAGATAATCTTATTGAGCCATTTCTTCAAGCTTTACTTTGAAAGAGAGACATTTCTGTTGTAATAAGCTTTCATTTGTTGTCTCTCTACCTTTTACTTTACACCATCTTTGTAAAGGGATTACTTCCGAGAGGAAGGGGAAACTTCCGAAAGGAAGGGGATTTTTCGGTTTAAGCAATTCCTGTAAATTGCTTGTGTACGGTTTGTGCAACACCCGGCTAAGTTGTGCGACTAAGTTTTCTTAGTGGATTACTTCAAAGAGTTCCTTGAAGAGAGTGGACGTAGGGTCGGAACGAATCCGATATTGCCGAACCACTATAACTGTGTTTGCATCCTCTTTCCTTAAACTCTTTATTTACAGCTTTTTACTTGTATTAATTATTTGTTGCTTATCAGTTTTTATAAACTTGTATAAATTCCGCAAAAGATTTTAAAAACCCAATTCACCCCCCCCTCTTGGGTTGAAACCTCGAGCTACAATAAAGAATATCCCAATTAAACCAAAAGCATCCAATGTATCTACTCTTAACAAATCACAAAGGAAATCCAATTTAACTGAAAACAATTCGATGTATCCATTAGACGAAACACAAGGAATATCCAACAGAACAATTTAAACTCAATCAATCACAAGATTAACTCAAATAATTGACGGAACATTTATACTAAAAATGTCAGATTTGTACAAGCAAATCTGAACTACTATGCCAAACAACGGCGAGGCTTCATCTTCAACCTTAACTGAAGATTCTAGCCACTCATAACTATGAAACTATAATTCATAATAAAAGTGTTAAACATTAAACAACTAAATAAAAAGAAATGAATAACTTTACATGGGAGAAATTCCACTCGCTGATGGGCGGCGCTTCCCCTCGTGGTTGCAAAGCCTTCGGGATTCACCAGAATGCTAGAAGATGTCCAACGGTTAACACCAAAATGGCCCAGGAATTGTACACTGAATGATGAAGTGGAGTGGGTCTTATATAGGCAAATACCACGAGTGCAATGTGTTTCCAATCCGATATGGGATGTGGGATATAGAAATGTGTTTCCAACCGATATGGGATGTGGGATTTAAGTCTTCACATGCCCTTCAAAACTTCTGTTCACGCTGAAATCCCGCACAGCCTGACCTTTGTCTACTAAAACAGCCATAACTTTCTGTAAACAATCATTTTTACGAGCCGTAAAATTCTCCAGAAAATAGACTTCTGGATCTTTCTAAGCATATATGGCTCATATCCTGGTTTTTCTTGAATCAATACAGTTTAATTTTCAAAGATGATTGATCTGTACGGTCAATTCTGGCAATTTTAGTGAAAGTCCTTTCCCAGTGCTTATAAACCTGAAAAACAACGAAAACAACTCAAAGTAACAAATTCCTAAGCTAACAAATGTAAATTAAAGGGCCAAAATATGCAATATTTGGCACTCATCAAATACCCCCAAACTTACAATTTGCTAGTCCTTTAGCAAAACAAAATAATAAAAAAAAAAACCTAAATGAAAAACAAAGAACATAAAGATAAGTTCATCACTCATAGTATCCAAAAATTTAAGGAGTACGCATCACTATGATATTCATTCATGAGCAAGCTTAAAAAGATAAACCCATCTTCGCAATGAATAGAAAAGTTAAAATCTAATTACTTAAAATAGGCAGGTTAAGGCATCACAAGTCTGACACTGTGTAAAGTGATTTAGCATATAGAAATGAAGCTTCCAAGTGACTCCAATGTGTAAGGTCTCCATATCTCAAGATTCACCAAATTTCCCATCAGAATGAACAAAAATGGCATAGTTTTTATCTTTATATATATATATATATATATATATATATATATATATATATATATATATATATATATATATATATATAAAAGGCTCTGCTATGTTAAATTCTCTTAAGCTTTCTAATTGACCCATGTAGCGAGTGTTGAGTCAATGACTCTCAAACCATATGGTTTTAGGATATTAGGTGTAAAGACACCCCTAAGGACTTACTAACTCGAGTATTAAAGGCTACAAAATTAAACCGGCCTTAATATTACTAAACAAAATTCCACTTTTTGACGTGAACACTTACTACTTACTGAGGCAAGAGGTCCAGTTGCTCAGCGAAAAGTTTATTGATAATGAATTTTTTTTTATTATGCTTTTCTATGCCCAAGGGTTCATCTAACAAGTCATCCAGTTTCAGTTAAGATAAGGAAAAATACACATTAAAATCACGTGTCATACCTCACATAATTTGTGCTAATGTGCTCGTGTTAGATTGGATCAAACATGTGAATTCTCAAAATGCCTAAAGTAAGTAATTAAAATTTAAAAATTTATCACCAGATCATGTGTTCAAAATCTTAAGCTCACCAATGACATCACATCACAGAAAATGTTTAGATCAACCAAAATTTCACGATAACATGAGCGTGCATTTATCTCTACGACGAAAAGACAACAAATTAAGACAAAGTGTGTGATGTGTCTCCCATACCCCCAAACTTAAATTACACATTGACCCCAATGTGTGACTAATATGGAAAGAGCTGACCTGAGATATGGAAAACTATCTGGACTGGTATGGCTCATAGTATACCCTCAAACTTGAACTGAAGTACGCATTGTCCCTGAAAAATAAAAAAACTGGAAAACAAAAAATACTAGAAACAAACATTAATCATAAAAATGTGAAATAATAAATAAATAAACAGAAAAGATAAGCTGTGGGGTGCCTCCCATGAGCGCTAAGTTTAACGTCTTCAGCCAGACCCAACATTAGTAAACATGCCCAACTAAGTGCTCCACCATCTGATCAATAAATAGGAATGAAAAATGATCAGGCCTAGTGGCAGCATTCAACTTACGGTAGTCTATACTCACTCTCCTTCCTAACTGAACACGAGTTGGCACCAACTCATCGTCCTCATTCTTCACTACCGTTAATTCAGCATGTTTGGGCATGGCTTGAATCGGGCTCACCCACTTGCTATCAGAGATGAGATAAATGATCCCTGCCTCTAACAGCTTAATATCTTCTGCCCTCACAACCTCTTGCATAGCAGGGTTGAGCCTTCTTTGTGGCTCTCTCGATGGCTTGGCATTTTCCTCCAACTGTATCATGTGTATTACCAACGAGGGGTTGATTCCCTTGACATCCTCAATAGTCCAGCCTATAGCTTCCTTATGCTCTCTTAAGACGTCCAATAATTTCTCCTCTGGAGCATCACCCAAATCTAAAGCTATAATTATAGGCAAAGAATCTACTGGACCTAGGAACTTATACTTAAGATTGTTCGGTAAAGGCTTAAGTTCCTTCTTGGGGGGTTCAAGTGTTGTGGTTTCCTCCATCTCACTGATCTTTTGAGGAACAGACTCCAAAGTAGCATTTGCTTGCTCAAACAACTTATCTAAATCCAAATCGTCTTCAAATTGAGCAAAACATGCCTCCAAAATGTCCTCAGACTTCCCTTCTTTCTTGGGCGCTTGTAGTCTCTCAGGGTAAGGCGCTTTAGGTAAAAACGACCTAGAGAGATCATTAATAATAGGTGTGGCTGTAGATGGCTCAGCATCTCTCTTCTCATTGTTGCCACTTTCTTGCCCTTGGTGCATAGCAGGGTTCTCTTCCACTTGATTGTGCACTTATCTCCCAGACCTCAATGGGACAATTGATTGCACTTGTTCCTGCCAATGCATAGGAGTTAATAAATTTTCCACCACACACTGTTCCTTTGGGTTAGGATCAGTTTGACTGGGGAACGTTCCTTCCTCTCCTTCACCCACGTAACCTGCGATTTGATCAATTTGACTCTCTAGTATGGCAATCGTTTGGGTGTTTTCTATTTTTGCACTCATCACTTCACTCATAGATTGGCTAGTCGATTTCATGAAATCATTGAGAGCGTCCTCCAATGACTGTGAAACCGACGCTGGCGCTTGAATGGGAGCTTGGTAAGCGGGTGATGGTGCTGGATAGGCATAACTTGGGATTGGTGAAGGAAATTCGGGAGGGTATTGATTGTGAGCATGATAAGGGGCTCCTCCCTGATTCATCAGTTGGTTCTGCTCCCATGAAAAATTAGAGTGGTTCCACCACCCTGGATTGTATGTTTCGGAGTAAGATCCATTTGGTTCCCAACAACAGTCATTGAAAGCATTCATTTGTTCCATGGGGTACTCGGCACAAGCCAGCATTGATGGACAATTCTGTGCTAGATGCATGGGACTAGCACAGATGGAACAGCTATCAACATTGAATGTGTTGGCAGCATTGAGGGACGGGCTGGTCATTTTCATGTACTCCTTAATGGTGTCCTCTAAAGACTGTGAAACCGGCGCTGGATTCATCCACATATATATTTTTTTTTTGGATAACTAACTAGTAGAAAAATAAAATCAATTCAGACCAAAAATTTTCACAAGCCAAACAATTCCCCGGCAACGGCACCAAAAACTTGTTGTGAGTTTTAATTTACTCGCAAGCGCACGAGTCGTTTGCAATATAGTGTTATGCAAGTGCGAGGTCGAATCCACAGGGAATTGCGTTGTGAAAGTATAATTTTTAATCTAAACTAACTTTATCTTAACTTAGTTCCGAATTGTGAATGATATTTTGGAAAACAAATTAAAACTAACTAAATTGATTTTAAAACTAATAAGAAAAGACACTAAGGTTTCCAAATCCACCCCACCAAAGTTAAGCATATATGTCCTAAAAAATAGCCTATCAAAACATTCCATGAATCTAACTATAAGACAAAAAACAAAGAATATCCCAATTAAACCAAAAGCATCAAATGTATCCGCTCTTAACAAATCACAAAGGAAATCCAATTTAACTGAAAACAATTCGATGTATCCATCAGATGAAACACAAGGAATATCCAATAGAACAATTTAAACTCAATCAATCACAAGATTAACTCAAATAATTGACGGAACATTTATACTAAAAATATCAGATTTGTACAAGCAAATCTGAACTACTATGCCAAACAACGGCGAGGCTTCATCTTCAACCTTAGCTGAAGATTCTAGCCACTCATAACTATGAAACTATAATTCATAATAAAAGTGCTAAACATTAAACAACTAAATAAAAAGAAATAAATAACTTTACATGAGAGAAATTTCACTCGCTGATGGGCGGCGCTTCCACTCGTGGTAGCAAAGCCTTCGGGATCCACCAGAATGCTAGCAGATGTCCACCGGTTAACACCAAAGTGGCCCAGGAATTGTACACTGAATGATGAAGTGGAGTTGGTCTTATATAGGCAAATACCACGAGTGCAATGTGTTTCCAATCCGATGTAGGATGTAGGATATAGAAATGTGTTTCCAACCGATATGGGATGTGGGATTTAAGTCTTCACATACCCTTCAAAACTTCTGTTCACGCTGAAATCCCGCACAGCCTGACCTTTGTCTACTAAAACGGCCATAACTTTATGTAGAAAAATCATTTTTACGAGCCGTAAAATTCTCCAGAAAATAGACTTCTGGATCTTTCTAAGCATATATGGCTCATATCTTGGTTCTTCTTGAATCAATACAGTTTAATTTTCAAAGATGATTGATCTGTACGGGTAATTCTGGCAATTTTAGTGAAACTCCTTTCCCAGTGCTTGTAAACCTGAAAAACAACGAAAACAACTCAAAGTAACAAATTCCTAAGCTAACAAATGTAAATTAAAGGGCCAAAATACGCAATGTTTGGCACTCATAAAGCTCAACACTTACAATCTTTCCCATAATCCGTCCACCCAAGGAAAACATGTATTCATCCGGATAATTTACAGTATCATTGTTCCTTTGGTGGTGGTTGAATTTTGTCTCTACACCTTTGAAGTATTGTGAGCAATTGTTAGACACTCTTCCCCATTGCACCCTTCAACAATTGATCCCTCCAGTCAACTTCTATTATGTACATAAGATTTCAAGCGCACTAAATACCTTGCGAAGACAAAAAATTATAGATAAATTTAGTAGCCATTATATACAAATTAAGTATTCAAAAATTAGATTTGAACATCTAACCTCTTGACAGGATACATCCACCTGTAGTGTACGGGACCACTAAGTCTAGCCTCGGAGGCTAAGTGAATGATAAGATAAACCATAATGGTAAAGAAACCCTGGGGGAATATTTTCTCCAAATGGCAAAGTGTCAAAGAACACACGACTCCAATATGTCAAGCTCCTGGGGATCAAAGGCTTTAAAGCATAAAGATTTGAAAAATGATGATAACTCATAAAAAACTGCTACAACATGTCTAGGCAAAGATGCTCTTAAGGCAATAGGAAGGATTTCTTGCATCAGTATGTGACCATCATGACTCTTTAAGTTTGACAGCTTACGATCCTTGAGGTTGACACATCTTGAGATGTTTGATGCATACCTATCAGGTAGTTTAAGATTTGCCAAAACTATTAAGAAATTGTACTTCTCCTTCGTAGACATAGTGTAGTATGCTGGAGGCGAGTGATCTTTTCCATTAGGAAGAACAACTAAATGGATGTCTTTTCTAATACCAATTTCCTCGAGATCACGGCGTGCTTTTTATTATCTTTAGTATTACCATCTATATTCAATATTGTTCCAATCAAATTATCACACACATTCTTCTCTATATGCATAAACTCTAGATTATGACGCAATAGATTGTCTTTCCAATAAGGTAACTAAAAAAAAATGCTTCTTTTTTTCACAAAGTATCTACAACTCCCTCATCCATGGGAAGATCCTTATTATCAACATTTTCTATGAAATCGTCCACACCCTAAAAAAGGTTATCAACTTCATCCACTATTACTTGCCCCGTAAAGGTACCAACATCCTCTCTTGCCCTCTTCTTAGAAGGCTTCGAGGTTTTACCATAGATATAGTTTCCACCCTCTAGTTGTCTTAAAACATCGTGTCTAGACAGTGAAATAGGAGCCGATCCCAACTCTATGGTGTCATCAAACTGATCCTTTTGAAAACAAAACTCATGGTTTTCTTCTAACCATCGACAATGACCAATATAGCAAAACTTTCTCCCGTGCTTTAACTATATAGAATGCATAGAGTCCCCACAACATGGACAAGCAACCCACCCCTTGGTACTCCAACCAAATAAGTTTGCATATGCTGGAAAATTATTAATGGTCCAAAGAAGAAAAGCGCACAGCTTAAAGCTTTGATTGGTGGATGCATCAAACGCATCAACACCATCCCATAATTGTTTCAACTCTTCCATTAGTGGCTACAAAAAAGATATCAATATCATTACCGGGGTTTTTCTCACCATGAATCACCATTGAAAGGATGAATGATGTTTGCTTCATGCAAAGCCATGGTGGCTAGTTGTATGGGACCAAAAGAACGGGCCATGTGCTATAAGTAGAACTCATTGTTCGAAAGGGATTGAACCCGTCACTAGCTAGACCAAACCTAACACTACGAGAATCAGCTGCAAAATCAGGATACAAAGTATTCAATTCATTCCAAGCTAATCCATCTGTCGGGTGTCTTAAAATCCCATCTTTTGTCCCATCTTTATCATGCCATCTCATCAACGAAGCCATTTTCGATGACATATATATCCTCTTTAATCTTGGTGTTAGAGAAAAATAACGCAATACTTTAATTAGCTTTTTCTTTTTAGATTAAGCATCTATCTTATTCAACGGATCATCATCATCAACATTGTTTTTAACCCACCATGGCACACCACACGCATGACAAAATTCATCATTCACATGCTCACCCCAATACAATGTGCAGTTATTAAGACAAACATGAATCTTCTCATAGTCAAGACCCAATCCTTTGATAATCTTCACGGCTTCATAATAATTTGATGGCATTGGAGTACACATCAGAAATGTCATGTTGATAAACTCAAGCAACATAGTAAGAGATTTACCAGACCACCTATTCAAACATTTGATGTGTAGTAGGTATAACATAAAACTTAACTTTGTGAAATTCTGACAACCCAGATAAAGTTCATTATCATAATCTTTCATCAAATTGCGATACTGAGTTGTCTCATCAATAGCAGAATGAATTGGATGTTCGACATGTAAAGGCTCACCACAATTATTGAACTTAAACACACTATGGGCCTGTTGCTCTTCACCATGCTCATTTGAAGATCCCACTGCGATTCCTACACTTAATGGTTCATTGTTTTAGTTTTCACAAGTAACCTCGAAGGCACCTCGGAGCAAACCTAACACATCATCTCGTCCCATGAAGCCAACTGGAACACTAGTGGGTTCTAAACTAGTGTGAGTGTGGTCTATATGAGAGACTTTCTCCCAATGAAAAACCAACTCGGTGTAACCTGAACTAAACCCATTATACAATAGATGCTCCTAAACAACTTCTGGTTTGAATGAAGAACAATTACCACATCTTTTACATGGATAAACAATACTACCACAGCCACAAGCTTTCTGACACGCAAATATAATGAAGTTTGCAACACCATCCATATAAGCTTTACTCGAGCTCAGTTTATCTATCCAAATTTTATCTATTTTAAGATGACACCAATAGACTTTCCTAAAACAATATTAAGAAAGTCAGAAATGAACTATTTTTTGGCAAAAGAAGGCATAATCACACACTTAGATTTGATTGCTAAGTGGATGAACTGAAATTGATAACAACAATGAACTGTTGCCCTTGGAGGTGCTGGTGCTGCATCAGCTCCCCCCCCCCCCCCCCTTGCTGGTGCTGGTACTGCAACAGCCCCTCTATAGATAAAATGAACAAACAACGTTGACTAAGTCAGAATAAAATAGTGCAAGTTCCTAAAATAGCAAGGCACTGGAGTACCTATATACAACATTTTTTTAAGTACCTATATAAAACTAGCTGTAAATCAAAAAGAAAATGACAAAAGAGAACATACTAGCCAAGTTTATCGCAAAGACCTGAAGACAAAAGAAATCCATCTGTAAGCAAATAAAGTTTGGATATGTAAGGGGCAAGAACACAACAGAAACTTGTATAACTTAGCACACTTTCAGAGCATAGCAGTTAGGCATATCAACAAGATATATGAAGTTGATGAACTGGTTTGTACATGTTACTCATTTCACTATTTTACCATGCCTTAGATGCTTCAAACTTTCTAAGAGAGCTTAGAAATTTGTAACACATGTTGAGCATTATCACTGAGAAAATAATGATGCATGCTCTTTCTCCTCTTTAAAGTAATACAATAATCAATTAAAAAACTCCAAAGAAGGAGGCATAGCCATGCCCCATAATTCAAATTTCACATGTCTAGCTCAAACCTTACAAGACTCCTCCCCGAAATTTTAATTTTAACTTTTTCTCAAAGGATTAAAAAAAAATATCCCCACATGATTCTGTAAACAGTGCAAACCCTGCCTGTCCCTCTTAAAAAACAAGGACTGCTAGTCCCTGTAAGTAATGTTAAAAAAATTATGTATCCAAGTCTAAAGATCATTTGGGATTAGTAATGATATCATAATGTAACTATACACAAAATTAGAAATCATTTAAAATGTCCAGCGGACTGGAACTACTTACTTATTATGAAAATAATTCATAAACCACACAATAAAAATGAAAAAAAAAAGAAGTGATAATGAGATTAAGGAGCTAATCATGTATCTGGTATAGGCACCTTGTCATCCTAACATGCAATGGGAAGGGAAATTGCATTCTGCAATAATTCCCACAACTGGTTACAAATGAAGCAACAGTGTATTTATTTAACTGCTAAAAAATCAACAGCGGTTTTCATTTTAAAATGAAATACATGTTTAAATAAAAACACCCAAACCATTTATGTATAATGCTATAAAACACAACCCTGCAATGCTTGAAATACTGAAAAACACAACCCTCCGATGCTATGCGGTGTAATTTACCTTATTTATTAAACTAGATTAATTATGAAATAAGTTTAATTCAAGCATGAATTTGAGTGCAATTGAGTTTAAGTTCGATTTTGGCTCACTCAACTCGAAATACTCGAGTTTTCTTGGTTATAACCAATGAACCGAATCAATCTCAAACACTATATATATATCTCACAAGTTATTGGGATTAGGCCCAAAATCTAATTAAGCAGTATTGAAAGCTCGATTAAAACAAGGAAGTTTTGATCGGGTAGAACCAGAGATCGAAGTGTTCGGGGATTAGAATCGAAGGAGGAATTTGTTGGAATGCTTCTCAAATCTCACATCGGAGAAAAGTGTTCTAGTCTTATATCGTCTATGTATCAAAAGGATGTGGGTACTAGTTATTATAAATATAGACATCAAGAGGTATAGCTTCTTACCCCTATTACTTAATCAGGAATTGTAACGACCCATCTCGGGTTAGTCACCCTCGAGACGGTATCGTCACGTTTTGAAATCCCAGTACGACACATATATGCAACAATATAAAATACATCAATTGCAATTAAAAATTTCATCCAATCCTAAACTCTTCTCAGAGAGATACACCATCATCCTCGTTTCAAAACGTATAACAAAAGGCATGAAAAAAAATTTATTAAATCTTTTTTTTCTTTCTTACAATGTTTGAGGACTTAACCACGGGACTTACTTAAACTTAGTGAATTAAATATACTAGAAATACCCGATTATATACTTCCAGTCACATTTTATAATTTAATCTTTTCTAATTTACCAATATAAATCATCTATTTCTTCACAAATAATCATTCAATCTTTCAAATAATCTTTCTATATTCATTCATCTATTATCTCATATAAATAAAAAAAAATTAACATCCTATTATAATTTCAATCATTTATCAACCTCATCTTAAATTAATCATCAAACATATCAATTTTTCTTCTCATATATTTAATTATCTTGAGATTTTCAATTTAACATAATTATTTATCTCGTTATGAGGTTCACAACATATAATCAATCAATCAAATAAATTTTTATCATATCATACTGTCATATTTCTTTCTCATCATATCTGTCTCTCTGTGAGACTCATTTGTCTATCAATAAATTCACAATCAAGAATGATACTTTAGCATCTCAAGCAATAATAAGCAATATATAAAACAAATGCAATGGACGAATTTAAATTATCAGATCATTTCAAATTATCATTTGGGAACATCTTCCCACATCTCGACATGTTTCAGCCAGACCAACTTCCTTCCTAGTTCATTTATTTTCAGTTAGACCGACTGCCTTTTCGGTTCATTTATTTTCAGCTAGACCGGCTGCCTTTTCAGTTCTTTTATTTTCAACGGACTGATTGCCTTCCCGATTCTTTTATTTTCAACTAGACCGACTGCCTTCTCGGTTCTTTTAGTTTCAGCTAGACTGGCAGCCTTCCAGACCTTTTATTTTCAGCTAAACCGATTGCCTTCCCGATCTTTTATTTTATACATATGAGCAATAATATGAAAACAATTATACATTCAAGCATTCAATTTAGCTATCCAGCTCTTTCTCAAAAAAATATTTTATATTCATTAAATTATCTCCTCATTTATCAGATCCACTTTTCAATCATATTTTTCAGAAATTTCATAAAACTTCTCAGCATTTTTTTCATTCATCCATCCTATCTAAAATATAAATTCTCATATAATTAATATTCAACACTCACCCATTTATTCAAATATCATAATTTCATATTTTTATTGGTTTCGATTAAAGTAAATCTAACTCACCTGATATAATATTTATATTAAAATTTCTAATTTATTCTTCAATTCTTCCATAATTCATACCCTTTAAATTTCTACATCAAATTCCGAGTAATTTCATGTATGTATAATTTCAAAAAATAAATTTTACATTATTATCTTTTGTTTTTCTTAAAGCTTTCCTCGAATCTCTTTAAAATTCTCTTATAAACCTCTTCAAAATTTCAATCTTACAACATTTCTTTGAGTCCCCAGGTGTTTAAAGAAAAAGTAATTTGAATTGAAGAAAGAAAGAAAACAAACAAAATTTGGTAGGAAATAATAAAACAAAACAATAAAACCGTTTTTATTACTCGAACTACCCGGCCACCACTTTTGTACAAGTGTGGTGTCTTACATGCACCATTTGCATGTTTTCTTGACAACACTTGGGCGTTTAGGTATTGTCCCATGTTTTTTTTTCTTCTTCTTTTTTGTACCCACGCTTGGACGCTTCCAGTTTTTTTTTTTCAAAAGTATTATTTTATTCAATAATAAATCTTTCATATATATATTATTTTAATTCCATGTCATATTTATCAAATTACTTCTTTAACCTTACTTTAAGAACACATGTATTACAATTCCACTCACCTTATAAAAATTTCATCCCCAAAATTTTCTTACCTAACTCATGAAAAAGTTGGGGGTACTCTTTCCTCATTCTTGACTCATGCTCCCATGTAATTTTTTCAACATCTTTGTTTTTCCATAATACTTGAATCAGATGAATAACTTTATTACACAAGATTTATTTCTTTCTGTCTAGAATTCTGACTGGTACTTGCATAAAGGTAAAATCTTTCTAAACTTCTATAGCTTGATTCAGAATACTATGGGATTCATCACGTAAACACTTTCTTAAAAGTGAAACATGAAACAAATTGTGTAATTGCTTTAATTCTGGAAGCAAATCCAATCTATATGCTATTGGTCCAACTCTTTCAATCACCTCATATGGCCCCACAAATCTCAGACTCAACTTTCTTTTCTTTTTAAATCTCAATACACACTTCCATTGAGATATCTTCAAAAACACTCAATTACCAACCTGAAACTCAAGAGGTCGTCTTCTATTATCAGCATATCCCTTCTGTCTGTTCTGTGCTGCTCTAAGGTTTTCTCTAACCAGTTTGATTATCTTAGTAGTCAAATCTATCATTTCTGGACCAAATATCTTTCTTTCTCCAACTTCTTCCCAACATGCTGGAGTTCTGCACCTTCTACCATATAAAGCCTCAAATGGTGTCATCCCAATACTAGTTTGATATTGATTATTTTATATAAACTTGATCAAAGGTAAATAAACATCTCAGCTTATTGAGAAACTCAATACACTTGTCTCAGTGTATCTTCTAGTATTCTGATGATTCTCTCTGTCTGCCCATCAGTTTGAGGATGAAAAGTTGTACTAAACTGCAATTGTGTACCCATAGTTTCTTGAAAACTCCTCTAAAATCCAAAAGTGAATCTAGAATCTCTATCTGATACAATGCTTAAAGGTACTCCATGTAATCTTACAATTTTCGCTACATACAATTCAACCAACTTTTCAGGACTCCGAGTAGTTTTAATAGGAATGAAATGCGAAGACTTAGAAAGTCTATCCACTATAACCCATACAACATCATGACCTCTCTAGGTATGGGAAAAAGCAAAAACAAAATCCATACTTACATTCTCCCATAGCCATTCAGGTACTGGAAGAAGTTATAATAAACCTACTAGATGTTTATTCTCAGACTTCACCTGTTAACAAGTCAAACATCTATAAATATACTCAGCTACATCCTTCTCAACCCCTTTGTACATCTTTTTATTGCCCGAGTGCATAGAATACACAAAATTATGAGCTTTTCTTAGTACCATCTTTCTCATCTCTACATCATTAGGAACATAAACTCTAGGTCCCAATACCACCATACCATATTCTCTAATTCTACACTCAGTCGGTTTCCCACTCAATATTTCTTATTTAATATTCTCTATCCCTTCATCTCTACTCTGCATTTGTAACAAACGATCAATAATAAAAGATTGTACCACCATGTTTTCCATAAATTCTCCTCTATCATTGACACTCAACTGCATCATCATTTTTCTTAATTCTATCATCAAGCTAATATCATGACTTCCAATAGTAGCTAATCTCCCTTTAGAGTTTCTACTCAATGCATCAGCTATTACATTAGCATTCCCTGGATGATAATGAATTGTACAATCACAAACACTAATCAACTCTATCCACCTCCTCTACCTCAAATTCAACTCTTTTTGGGTAAGTAAATGCATCAAACTTTTATGATCAATAAAAATTTCACAAATGTCTCCATATAGAATATGTCTCCAAATCTTCAAAGCAAAAACTATGGCAACCAATTCTAAATCATGGGTCTGGTAATTTCTCTCACAGTTCTTCAATTACCTAAAAGTATAAGATATAAATCTCCCATGTTGCATTAACACATATCCCAACCCCTGATGTGACGTATTACTATATACCACAAATCCTTCATCACCAGAAGAAAACACTAATACCGAAGCAGTAGCCAATTTCTCTTTCAACAACTAGAAACTTCTCTCACATTCTTTTGACCACATAAACTTCACTTCCTTCTTAGTGAATCTGGTCAAGGGTCCAGCAATAATAGAAAAATTATGGATAAACCTCCTATAATAACTAGCCAACCCAAAAAAAAATTTAATTTCAATCACACTAGTGGGTCTTTCCTAATTCAACACTGTCTTTACTTTCTGTGGGTCAACTTCTATACCATCGCCTAACATAACATGCCCCAAGAAAGATATTTCACTCAACCAAAACTCACATTTAGAGAATTTTGCATACATTTTCTCTCTCCTCAAAATTTTCAACACTATCTTTAAATGTTGCATATGCTCATCTTCATTCTTGGAATATACCAGAATATCGTCAATAAATACAATCACAAATCTATCTAAGAATGGTTTAAACACTCAATTTATTAGATCTATAAATGCCACAAGAGTATTAGTCAACCTAAATGGAATCATAAGGAACTCATGATGGCCATAACGTGTCCTAAAAACAATCTTAGGTAGGTCCCCCTCCTTTATCCTCAACTGATGATAACCAATCTCAGGTTTATCTTAGAAAACACCCTAGCCCCCTGTAACTACTCGAATAAATCATCTATTCTGGGCAAAGGATATTTATTCTTGACAGTGATCTTATTCAACTGTCTATAATCAATACACAACCTTATTGTTCCATCCTTCTTCTTCACAAACAACACATGGACTCCCCAATGCGACATATTAAGTTAAATAAATTGTTTATCTAACAACTCTTGAAGATGAACTTTCAACTCTTTCAACTCAGCTGGTGCCATTCTATAAGGTGCTATAGATATGGATGTTGATCTCATAATCACCTTAATAGAAAACTCAATCTCTCTATTGGGAGGAAAACCAGACAACTCCTCAGGGACAACATAAAAAAAAATATTTTACTACTAAGATTTTTTCTAACTTCCAACTCTCCTTTCTAGAATCTACCACATAAGCCAAATACCCCTCACAACCTTTCTTTAACCATCTACTAGCAGTCAGGGCAGAAATAAGAGAGTTAATAAGTATCTTATGTTTTCCATGAAAGTTAAACTCCTCTTGTCCTGATATCTTGAACACCATATTTTTCCTATAAAAAAATCTACCCAAGCATGACATACAAATAACCAATTCATATCTAGAATTAAATCAAAATTTATCATATCTAAAGGCAACAAGTCAACTTCAAATTCTCTACTAGCCATACTAATCACACAACATCGATAAATTATCATGATAATAACCCTATCCCTAATAGGAACCTCAGTAATAACCGCATGAATCAAAGGACTAACACAAGTATCAATAGATTTCATATAAACACTAGATGTAAAAGAATGGGTTACACTAGGATCAATCAATAGTCTAGTAGGTCTATTAAGAATAGATACCATACCCATAACAATATTAGGAGTGGCCTGTACATCCTGTTGGGTCAATACATAGACTCTCTTGTCTCTGGACTATAACTGACCACTGCGTCATCTCTAAGCTACTGATCATCTGCCACTGCCCAGTATACTCCCTGATCCTCCATCTTTCTCCACATGTATTCTCCCAATATCTCTAGCATCTATCTTAACAGATTTTTCCACTGGACAATCTTCACTAATATGTCCTCCCTCACCACATATAAAGCACATATGAATAAGAAAATTTTGAGATAGATGCCTTGTCTGGTTACATCTAAAGCAAACTCTTGTATCCCGATCATATATCTAGTTACCACTTCCTCTTGATGGTATACTTACTCATCTACTATAACTCCCAATTCCCATAGCCTGTCTCCCAAATCTAGGGATCCCACCGATATTACTCTAAGGTATAGAAGAAACAGATCCTACTTGCTTCTGACTTCGTACTATAGTTCCCTATGATAAGTAACGCCCCTTTGGGGTGGTCTCCCACCCTGTACACTCTTACTGCTGCCACCTCTAGGTCCCTCAAATCTAGACCTCTTCATCCAATCCCCCATACCTCTAAGCTCCATCACATCCTTCTAAATCTATAATGCTTTATCCACCATTATCGCATAATTCCCAATACCCATATAAGAGAGTTTAGTCTGAATTTCACAATGTAGCCCGTCTAAAAATCTCTTACATTTTCCCTCCTCCATATTTACTAACTTAGGTAAAAACCTTGACAAGGTTATAAATCTACAATCATACTCAGCCACTGATAAGGTATTCTACCTTAAATGAATAAAATCTTTCTCCTGTTGTGCTCGAAATGTATTTGGAAAATACTTCATAAAGAACACATCCTTAAACTTACACCAAATTAAATTTTGATCTACCTGTGTACTCAATCTAGACAGAATATCCTCCCACCATTGAGAAGCCTCACATTCCAACATAAATGAAGCAAAAGCAACTTTTTGCCTATCTATCATTGGTAAGGTTTCAAAATATTTCTCAACATGTTTAATCCACTGCTTAACTTCAATAGGATTTATAGATCATCTAAAAGACTAGGGTTTAGACTTAAGAAATCTCACAAAACAATCCCCTTGCATCTCGTGTGCAAACACACCCTCCCTCTCACGAGCCTCTTGTCTCACCACATCAGGTTCTATTCTACACCTTTCCTCTAATCTCCTATGTAAATTATTAGCCCTTTCTTCTGTTGCATTCATTCTCTCTATAGCACGATCAAGAACTTCTCTCAACTTATTCCTCCTAATATCAGATTATCTCCCACCTCTACTAGTACCAGCTGCATTAGCAACCTGTTCCCTTGCATGAACCACAAACTCAACCTCCCCCTCTGCTTAAGCCCTTCTAAATATTGGGGGTTTACCACGTCATCTCTGGTTCAGAACTCTAGCTCTAGCACGTCCACATGTCATCCTCAGACCCTACATTAAAATTTAGCTTGTTTAAATCTTTCACTTTTTTTATAAAAATTTTTATGCAGCATACAGAATCATAAAACCTAATGATATGATACAAAAATTGTAACAACCCATCCCGGGTTGGCCACCCCGAGATGGTGTCGTCACATTTTGAAATCCCATTACAACACATATATGCAACAATATAAAATACATCAACTGCAATTAAAAATTTCATCCAGTCCTTAACTCTTTTCAGAGAAGATACATCATCATCCTCCTTTCAGAAAGATTTTTATTACAAATTGTTTTCTTTCTTACAATGTCTGAGGACTTAACCACGGGACTTACTTAAGATAGTTACCATGTTATCAGCTTTAAACTCTTTCTGCCCTGCCCGCTGTCTGAAAATTTTCAACAATGAGGAGTGAGCTTCACAAGTTCAGTGAATTAAATTTACTTGAAGTACTCGATTATATACTTCCAGTCACATCTTATAATTTAATCTTTTCTTATTTACCAACATAAATAATCTATTTCTTCACAAATAATCATTCAATCTTTAATTAATCTTCCCATATTCATTCATATATTATCTCATATATATCAATAATAACATCATATTATAATTTCAATCATTTATCAACATCATCTTAAATTAATCATCAAACATATCAATTTTTCTTCTCATACATTTAATAACATCATTATTTACCTCGTTATGAGTTTCACAACATATAATCAATCAATCAAATAAATTTTTATCATATCATATTGTCATATTTTTTTCTCATCATATCTGTCTCTCTGTGAGACTCATTTGTCTATCAATAAAATCATAATTAAGAATGATACTATAGCATCTCCAGCAATAATAAGCAATGTTTAAAAGAAATGCAATGCATGAATTTAAATTATCAATTCATTTCAAATTATCATTTGGGAACATTTTCCCACATGTCGACATGTTTCAGCCAGATCGATTACCTTCTTGGGTCTTTTATTTTCAGTTAGATGGGTTACCTTCCCGGTTCTTTTATTTTCAGCTAGACCGGTTGCCTTCCCGATTCCTTTATTTTCACCTAGATCGGCTGCCTTCTCGGTTCTTTTATTTTCAGCTAGACTAGCTACTTTCTTGGTTCTTATATTTTCAGCTATACTGGCTGCCTTCCCAGTTCTTTTATTTTCAGCTAAACTAGCTGTCTTCCCGATCTTTTATTTTATGCATATGAGCAATAATATGAAAACAAGTATATATTCAAACCTTCAATTTAGCTATCCAGCTCTTTCTCAAAATTATTAATTTTTTTTCATATTCATTAAATTATCTCCTCATATATCATAACCACTTTTCAATCATGTTTTTCAAAAATTTCATAAAACTTCTCAAGATATTTTTCATTCATCTATCCTATCTAAAATATAAATTCTCATATAATTAATATTCAACACACTTTCAAATTCCTAATCCATAAATTTTCATATATAATAGAAAATATATCATTAAATTATTGTAATTCACCTCATTGCATTTCTTACTCCTTTTTGCAATTCCACTTGATTGCTTATCGTCAACACCTGACATAATAATTATATTAAAAATTTTAATTTATTCTTCAGTTCTTCCATAATTCATACCCTTTAAATTTCTACATCAAATTCCGAGTAATTTCGTGTATACCTAATTTCAAAAAATAAAATTTACATTATTATCTTTTGTTTTTGTTAAAGCTTCCCCTGAATCTCTTTAAAATTCTCCCGTAAACCTCTTCAAAATTTCAATCTTTTAACCTTTCTTTGGGTCCCCAAATGTTTAAAGAAAGAGAGTAATTTGAATTGAAGAAAGAAGAAAACCACACAGGATTTTGTAAGAAATAATAAAACAAAACAGTAAAACCGTTTTTTTTACTTGAACTGCCCGGCTACCACTTTAGTACAAGTGTGGTGTCTTACATGCACCATTTGCATGTTTTCTTGACAACACCTGGACGTCAAGTGTTGTCCCATGTTTTTTTTTAAAATGATTATTTTATTCAATAATAAATCTTATATATATATATATATATATTATAATTCCATGTCATATTTATCAAATTAATTCTTTACCCTTACTTTAAAAATATGGGTATTACAGAAATAGTTGGTCATAAGGTAGTGTAGCAACCAAACACCAATATAGGGATCAAAGGGTTAAGTGAACATTAGGTGGGGTTTTGGGTTGTGAGATTGGGAAGAGTTTTCTTACAGTTTTGTCTAGAAAAATTGTGTATTGTGGTGTAGTGAGTTTTAGCAGCTTTCCTCCATCCAAAAATGGCAAATGTAGTGGAATGACGATTGGCTTGTGGACATAGGCAAAAGGTATCGAACCACGTTAAAAATTATTACGTCTTTTTTTTTCTTTATTTTTGTTATTGTGGTAGTTGTTTTGGGGTTTCAGATTTCCCAACACAATTCAAGTTAAAAAAAAAAACTTTTTATAGCTTCACTTCAGTTCGAAATTAGGTTTAAATCGTATTTAGCTATTATAAGTTAAACTTGAGCTTGCTCTGCTCGTTTACAGCCTTAACTACTGACAAATTTGTTAATTTTTGGCATATTAATTTGTTAGTTTTTGGCCTACTTTTTAACAACCAGTTCTTTCATTAAGGATGCATGGTGTCCAGTATTCAAACAACTTAACTTAATTTGTATAAAGGAGTGATAATTATTTCTATTGCCTTTACAGGTTTTTTCTTGGTAACCGAGAAATCCGGTTCAGACCTCAACTATCTTTAGTGGGCACATTTTAGAGTCTCAAGATGCATGACTTTCTATACTCCACGCACTAGAGAAATAGGTTATTTAATTAAATAGTCATGTGGTGGCTCACAGGGAGTATGAAAAGTATCGAATTTGAGACCTCAGACCGTGAGATCTAAAGCTTTACCACTGAACCACCCCTTAACGGTTCTTTACAAGTTTTTTATTGCTGTAAAATTAAAATGTATAGGATCTTATCTTAAACAATGCAGAATAACCAAAGGGATCTTAGCTTTCAAACACTAATTAATATTAGAAAAAAAGAAAATCTACACAGCTGAAAAGAAAAGCCGATTGTGTGTTGGAATAAATGAATTCCATTCATTTGTAATTCTATACTTGTCATGCTTGGAAAAAAAATTATAAATTTCATTTCAAAATGAATTCAATGTGGAATTAAGTTAGCTTAATGCAAATTCTATCAAAATTGATAGAATTCACAAATGAATTCCACAAAATGGAGAGTGAAAAGTTATCTTGACCAAAACACTCTTTTTCCTCTTTCTTTCTCTCACCTCTTCCTCCCTTTGCTTCTCTGTCTTCTTTTGAATTTTTCATTTATTCCAAATATATTAAATATAAAAAATTAATTGAATTCTATAAATAAACTTAAAAAACCAAATATAAAAATTCATTTCTAATTAATTCTATTTTCTATTCATTTGAAAATGAAAATTTTATTTTCATTTAGTTTCAAAGGGAACATTAATTATATATTTTCTCTATCCCATATCATTTCAGTAGTCACCATTGAAATAGCACAAATTTTATTTACCTTTTAAAAATACTCCATATTTACGTAGTGAAGAATAAAAGTCGTAATAGGTGTCACTAACCAAGCATTGTTGACAATTGCTTGTTGTTTACAGTCTAATTTTAAAAAGTGGACAAACAAATTGAGTCATTCATTTTTTTATAAAAAAAAAGAAAAAAAGAAAAAGCAAAATGGAATGAGGAAGTATATATTAATTATATATAAAAAAGACCAGAATTTCTCCGTGGTTCTATTTGGCAGTCAGTTGTAGTTAAGTAATTGCAAATGGACTTCATGCACTGCAAAAACTCCTAAACCTTTTTTGTGCCAAATAGATTCCTATAATAGTTTCAGTTGAAATCAATTTTGTTGTTTTCCTTAAAACGTCAAATGATGACATAAGATGTCAGAATGGGAGTAATTATTCCCAGCTCAAAACCATTTTTCTCTAATTCTTTTAGTTGGATTCAGTAACTTTTAGTTAAAATATAAAATTGGCCAATCACTCATTAAACTTATATGAGATTTGGGCGAAAAATTATTCAATGCACCGAGAAGTATTGTTCATTCCCATAGTATTTATGTGGGTCTCGTATAAAAATTTACCGAGTGAACTTTATATGAATGTGAGATAAAAATACTACAATACTCATGGAGTATTAAAAAATTTATTTATTTGGTAGAAATTATTTCATTTATATTTTTTAAATTTTTATTATTAAAGTGATGTTATATACAAATAATATAATGATTGATTTGATTACAATATAAGTATGTCTTATCCCACTATCCATACAGAAGTCCACAATATTACATCAACTTACCTAAAATGAGATAAATAACCAGTATATAGATAGGACAAACAATCATACATCATGAAAATTAAACCTAAGATCTTGTAGTCCAAAGCTTTCAACATTGACTACTAAATCAAGACCTAATCTTTATGTTTACTTATCATGAATTAGATTGACATATTACATATATACAAGCTAGGGGTTAAGCTTTCATCTTTTAATTTTTTTTTTCATCATTTAAGAAAATAATGCAATCTCAATTATTAATATATTTGTAAATTCCACATAATACATAAAATCTTGAGAATGCATCAGTTTTTCAAATGATAAAAAAAGTGAAAGATGAAAGTTAAATTTCAGGCTAAGTATGTACAATGTCAATCTCAAAATTCTTTTGGTCTACTCCTTAATTGATTATTTTATTTTATTCTTTGAATTTTTTCTTTATTTCTCCATAAAAAAAAAGGTTCTACATCGGAAATATGTGAGATTTTATATTTGTTGCAAAAATTAAGTTAGTTTGACTGTAGTATGGATGACAATAGAAATTTTTCAATACCTCTTGTTGTTATTTGTCTAAGTTTCAAACATATCCAAACATGGTCTAAGTTTGGTTAATGTCCAAACCAATTATGGGATATCAAAGTTCAGCAAGTTATAAAGTTGCACACATGTGTGTGCTTCAATTTTGAGCATGGGAAGGTCAGGCACACTGCTGTGGAAGTTTCTGCCCACAGGCAGGAGTTGTGCGCACAGCATCAAGAGGCTGCAGCATCAGGTCACGCCGCAGCACTCAGCAGCACACCAAAATGCACAGCATCACTTGGAGAGTGATGAAGGGCTGAGATTAAAGGAAGAACATGATCAAAGGGTCAAGAATGATTCACAAGATTGTCCAAGAATTAAGAGGCTATAAAAAGGGTTTCTTAGCCTCATTTCAAGTGGTGAAAAAGGTGTGTGAGAGAACCACACAGGTTGTGACATTGTGAGATCATTGTAAACACAAGAGAAAATTGTGTGAGAGACATAAACACAAGAGGGACTCTTGTAGTGAGGCTGGTTGTAAAGAAGAGAGGTTAGTAGAGAATTGATAGAAAGCATTGTAATAGGTCTATCACTTTCTCGTTCTCTTCTTGGTTCTTCAAGAACTTGGATTCTTGAAGGGGATTGCTGTAACTTTGTAAGAACTATTGAGATAGTGCAGAAAGTTCGGAGGAACTCACGGGGACGTAGGCACATTGCCGAACCTCGACAACAAATTACTTGTCTTCTTTCTTTCTTTGATTTTCTGTTCTTGTGTTCGATTGCTGAAATTCTTTCTACAAGTCATTCAAGACTTGGGTGTTTGGAAGATCACCACCTGGGCATCTTGTCAAGGTGATTTCCAGCAGTGGTATCAGAGCACAGCAGTTGGTTATCGGAACAAGAAGTAGAAGGTACGGAGCCAAGACTCCAAGAATCAAAGATCAAACTTCTTGGGTGATTCAAGAACGGTGTAAAGATCAAGATCCGGTGGTGTTCTTGAAGGTTGATTCAAGAACGGTGTTAAAGATCCATCTTCGATCTGTGTTCTTGAGGTTGAAGAAAGTAGTTGTGGTTAGTGCACAAATCTGGGATCTTGTCCGCAAAAGATGACTTCAAATTTATGTGTGGAGAAGTTTGATGGAAAGGGGGACTTTACCCTTTGGAAGCGGAAGATCAAGGCGGTTCTAATGCATCAGAAAGTGGACTTAGCTATTGGAGAAGATGATGTTTTTCCAGCAAGTGTCACGGAGGACCAGCGGACCAAGATGAAGAAGATGGCTTATAGCACCATTTTCTTGCACATGTCGGACAATGTCACAAGGGAGTGCGGAGACTCAGAAGATCCAGCTGCATTATGGAAGAAACTAGATGAATTGTTTCTTGCCAAGACTCTCCCACATAAGAGGTATCTTCGGAAATGAATCTTTGATTTTAAATTTGATCCTAAGAAAGAGTTGTAAGATGATCTTGATGCCAAGATAAGGAGTGCATCAAGTGGTAAAGGGTTGTTCTTTAAAAGAAGGCCAGCAACTTGGTATGGCAGTAACCATGGCTACTACCGGGACAGAGGTAGAGGAGAGAGCCATGGGAGAGTGCACAGCAGCATGTATGGCTACTACCGGGACAGAGGTAGAGGAGAGAGCCATAGGAGAGTGCACAACAGCATGCATGGCTACTACCAGGACAGAGGTAGAGGAGAAAGCTATGGGAGAATACATTCCAAACTGAGATTTGGAGGGAAGAGCTGCTACTACTGCCATAATGAGGGTTATGTCAAGAAAGATTGCAAGAAGATGACAAGGGATAGAGGAGGAAGCTATACCAAGAATGGAGAGGCTTCGGTTTCCAAACAGAACAGCAAGATGATGATGTTCTTGTTGTGTGCTCAAGTGTGAGCAAGGGGCAAGAAAGCAGCGGGAAATGGATCTTGGATACCGGGTACACTCATCATATGAGCCCTCACAAAGAATGGTTCAAGAATTTCAAGAAGATCAATGATGGAAGGGTCTTCTTGGGGAATGATAATTCTTGCCAAGTGAGAGGGATTGGAGACATCCAATTGAGGATGTTTGATGGAGTCACAAGGCTGCTGGAAAATGTAAGGTTTGTTCCAGATTTGAAGAGGAACTTGATCTCATTGGGGCAGCTGGATTCCATGGGCTATACATGCAAGATAGAGGGAGGAAAGATCAAGGTGGCCAAGGGATCTTTGGTAGTGATCAAGGCAGCAAGAAACGATGGACTCTATGAGATGATCGGAGAAATAGAAACCAATGATCAAGCAGCAAGCTTGATGGCTGAGCTGGACAAGGCAGCCCTTTGGCACACTCGCTTGGGACACATGAGCGAAAAGGGCCTGCAAGTGCTTAGCAAGGAAGGTCTACTCTGTGGTGACAAAGTAGAAGAACTGGATTTCTGTAGGAGCTGTGTTTTTGGTCTGCAATATCGGGTCAGCTTCAACACCGAAGTGCACAAGTCTAAGTGCATTCTTGACTACATTCATATGGACCTTTGGGGACCAACTAGGACACCAACACAGGGAGGTAATATTTACTTTATGTCTTTAATTGATGATTATTAAAAAAAATGTGGGTTTATTTGGTGAAAAATAAATCAGATGCATTGAATAAGTTAGTGGTGTGGAAAGGGCTGGTTGAGACTCAAATGGGTAGAGTAGTTAAGGGGATAAGAACTGATAATAGCTTAGAAATTTTTAACCAAGAACTTGATCAATTCTGTAGGTTAAATGGCATTCTAAGACATAAGACGGTTATGGAAACTCCTCAGCAAAATGGAGTTGCTGAGTTGATGAATAAGACCCTTATAGAAAAGGTTAGGTGCATGTTAAATAAATCCGGATTGCCCAAATGTTTTTGGGGGGAAGCGGTGTCTATAGCTGCATATTTGATTAATAGATCACCCTCTAGGATTGTATACCATAAGACTCCCGAAGAGTTGTGGAGTGGAAAACCCCCTGAGTTGGACAACCTTAGGACTTTTGGGTGTGCTACGTATGCACTCCAAAAGGAGGATAAGTTTAGCCTAGGATCTAAAAAATATGTGTTTCTAGGATATGGGGAAGGGGCTAAGGGGTACAGGTTGTGGTCCTTAGAAAAAGAAGGATTTAAACTCATAATAAGTAGGGATGTTGTCTTTAATGAATTGTTATTTCCCTACTTAGAGAAAACTAACCCTGCAGGGGCTAGCGAGCAAATCAATTCAGAAATTGTTGAGCATAGCATCAAGGGAGATTCTGTTCAGGTAGAGCAAAGAAGGCAAGAGGGTTCGGACCAGGTAGAACCCTTGGATGATTGCCAAGCTTAAGAAACTCAAGAAGAGGCTGAACAAGAAGAGGATGCTGCAGTAAGTCAGAAGGACTTTCAGCTCATAAGAGACCGGGAAAGAAGACTGGTCGGACCACCTTCAAGATGTGGGTTTGTGGATGCTGCGGATGCTGCGGATGCAGCAGCTCCTTGGACAGAATGAGAGATGAGTGAACAAGAAACTTACACAGTGGCCATGGAGTGTAAGGATTCGTCAAAGTGGCAGCTAGCTATGGAAGAAGAAATGGATTCTTTGAGGAAGAACAACTTCTGGGAATTGGTGAAAATTCCAAGAAATCAGAAAGTTGTGGAATGTAAGTGCACTTACAAAATCAAAGAAGGGTGCCCTCCAAGAGATGAAGTCCGAAACAAGGCTAAGCTGGTGGCGAATGGGTTCACAAGAAGAGAAGACATAGGTTTCACAAAAACTTTCTCACCTGGACACAAGGTGGATAAGATGGTGAGTATCCTCACCTATGTCATTGATGGGCTGTTAGTTTGGAATAGCAGGAAGAGGATGGAAAGGTTTACATCTCAACTCAGTGAGGAGTTCGAGAGGAAGGATCTCAGCCTTACACAAAAGATCCTTGGGATGAGGAGAATCATCCGGGAAAGGAAGAGAAACAGGTCAAGTGTTTCTTGGGCAATGGATGTTTTCAGCAAATGTGTGAGTAATCCCGGAAAAGAGTGTTGGCTTGGGATGAAGTGGTTGCTGAGGTACATGGAGGTTCAGTGGCAGCCAGTGGTAGTACTCATAACAACCAGGGCAGAATGCATAGCGGCTACGAAAGCCATAAAAGAGGCTATGGGATGCAAAGGGCTGTTGGACGAGTGGGAGGTCCTAAAAGAGCAGGTGGTGGTAACTTTGGATAACCAAAGTGCGGGGCACTTTTGGAGGAATCCGGTGTTCCATGAGGGGACAAAACATATGGATGTTTGGTATCATTACATTCTGTAAAATGGTACGAAATGATGCATTCATGTTGACAAGAAGACCACGGAGAAAAGTCCTGCAGATTTAGGCACCAAGGTTCTACCTCTAAGAAGGTCCAATCATTACCTTGGACTTCTTAGGATTGGAGTTGGTTAATTGGTAACTCCAGATGAGTTTGGATCCCGAAGCTTTCTGCACAATAGTTCAGGTTTTTTGAACTCTTAGACAAAGGTAGAGATTGTTGTTATTTGTCTAAGTTTCAAACATATCCAAACATGGTCTAAGTTGGTTAATGTCCAAACCAATTGTGGGATATCAAAGTTCAGCAAGTTATAAGTTTGTACACATGTGTGTGCTTCAATTTTGAGCATGGGAAGGTCAGGCACACTGCTGTGCAAGTTTATGCCCACAGGCAGGAGGTGTGCGCACAGCATCAGGAGGCTGCAGCATCAGGTCACGCCGCAGCACACAGCAGCACACCAAAATGCATAGCATTACTTGGAGAGTGACGAAGGGCTAAGATTAAAGGAAGAACATGATCAAAGGGTCAAGAATGATTCACAAGATTGTCCAAGAATTAAGAGGCTATAAAAATGGTTTCTTAGCCTCATTTCAAGTGGTGAAAAAGGTGTGTGACAGAACTACACAGGTTGTGACATTATGAGATCATTGTAAACACAAGAGAGAATTGTGTGAGAGATATAAACACAAGAGGGACTCTTGTAGTGAGGCTGGTTGTAAAGAAGAGAGGTTAGTAGAGAATTGATGGAAAGCATTATAATAGGTCTATCACTTTCTCGTTCTCTTCTTGGTTCTTCAAGAACTTGGAATCTTGAAGGGGATTGCTGTAACTTTGTAAGAACCATTGAGATAGTGCAGAGAGTTCGGAGGAACTCACGGGGACGTAGGCACATTGCCGAACCTCGACAACAAATTACTTGTCTTCTTTCTTTCTTTGATTTTCTGTTCTTATGTTCAATTGCTGAAATTCTTTCTACAAGTCATTCAAGACTTGGGTGTTTGGAAGATCACCACCTGGGCATCTTGTCAAGGTGATTTCCAACACCTCTTCCCTCTCACATTCATGTGGATCCAATAAAAATGTGAATATGCTCAAAGTTTATACATAGAGTTCCATTTGAATGTGAGATAAGTATTGAATAATTTCTTAGATGTTGTAGTTGTACGTACATGGTAGACATTGTACGTAGCAATTAAAAATATGGAGTGCAAATTGAAATTTAGCACTCAATATATGATTTTTTTAAACATTGACGAAGAGAAGTAGAACCTGAATCTCTAATATGGAGGACCTAAGAGTTATTACAAGATCAAAAAACCTGAATCCAATTTATGATATTTTAATTCTATATTTTAATTCAATATATATAGCTTACTCTTTGTTTTTATTTATCATGAATTACATAAGCACCATTTATATATCTATATATGGACTCTATACCAGGTACTTGATGAACGAAAAATCCTCAAAGATCTTGGTTCTCTCAATTTTGTACGGAAAACATAGGGACAATTTACATACATCTCAACCGTTCTACTAAATCTAATGGTTATTATTATGCCAAATCAGCAAGATTATTTAAGATAAATAAATCTACTTATTATATTGCTTAAATCTTTCCAATTTTATGTTCTTTTCAATAAGAAATATTTCACTTTCCCTTTTTTATTCTCTTCTTTTACTCTCTCTATTTGGGGTTCTAACAATGAAAAATAGATGCAGAAAATTGCTATTTTTTTTTATAAAAAATTAACTAGTGACATCACTTAAAGCAAATGAACCCCTTGTTAGAAAATAACTTTTAAAAAATGAATCCCCAAAAATAGTTGGTACCCCAAACCTAATTTCTTTGTTAAAAATATTAAAAGATATACTGGAAGTTTCTAACTAGATTTATAAAGATTGTCTTAATATTATCATATTTCTTTTATGTGGTTCATATAGATTATCATTGTTAATTTCTCCATTTTTTGGGTGAAAGCAGACTTCGAATGGGCTTCTTACAGTTATTGATCAAATATTATCAATTTGTTTTCAAGATGTAGTTTCTTTATTTCACTTGTTTTAATCTGGATCAACATTTATCCATTTGTTGTACATGTTTCTATTGTATCTTAAAATGCTTTAAATTTTGTTCCAACAATAAGCATGCTTTAATTTATTTTCAATCACATTGATTCTAACTAGAAACCTGAATCGAACAAACTCTATAATTTGAAAAAAAAAATCACGACAATATTAAAATTGAAAACAATAACACCATATTACTTTTTTTATTATAGAAAATGTCGTAATTTCTGCATCTTTTTTAATTATTAGAACCCTAAATAGAGAAAAATGAATAAGTAAAAGAAAAAACAAGAAGAGAAATATTTTCTATTGAAAAGAATATAAAATTAGAAATATTTAAGTAATATATATATAATAGGCAATCTCATTTACCTTAAGTGATCTTGCTGATTTGACATAATAATGACCATTAGATTTAATAAGATTATTAGGAAATATGTAAATTGTTTCTATGTTTCCCGCACAAAATTTAGAGAATCAAGATCCAATTCTCAAATGCAGTGCTTTTCTATCATGGTCAAGATAATTAAATGAATTATATTTGAAATAAAATATATGGATAATTACCATATGAGTAACTATGAATTTTTAACAAAATTTTGACATAAAATAAATTATGCATTAATTGAGTCATTTAATCAGAAAACTAAATATGGCAAAGAACATTAAATGTTCAGTTACAAATGTGAGTACTCTTTAGTTTCATGTTAGGACACATTTGCTTACTCGAATAGTCAATATATAACTTCAAAGAAGTGAGAGAAAAAAATTCTTATTTACCACATTTATAATGCACCATTGAATGGAAAGAAAGAAAAAAATTCTTACCATCCCCGACACATTATACATTAGGTCCTCTAAACCCGTGTCAAGTAAAAATTTATCTATTATCAGTAGATAAAATTTATCAATATCCGACTCAGAATTTGACTGAAATATCATTGAAACTTTTAAAAAAAACTCGTTAACGTAAGAGCCAATATTTAGCAAATCTTAAGTTGGCAAGTGCTTGAGAAACACACGATTGATGGAAGGCCATTAAAGTCACAGCACAATACATACAAATGATTATACCCTCCAAATTTCATACTCCCTCTCTTCAATAAGATCCCACCATCACCTAACATGGCCCGCCAAAAATACGTCACTATATGTTTCTACTGTCTGATTGTCCATAATAAATTGTCACTTTAGTTCAGATTCTCATCGAATGATTATGCTTTAACACAAATCACATCAAATGTTTTTAAAAAATAAATTAGATGTAAGGCCTTACATGTCTTCTACGAGTCCTCAACATTTCCGAGAAATTTTCACTAATTACAAAAGCTATTAACGATCTAATCATTACATGTCTATTTTGCCCTTGGCTACACTGAAAAGGGGAAGTTCAGTAGTTGCATTCAACTTGTAATATTAACCCTTGCCTTGTCAAGTCATCAATAGCTAATAATCGGCCACGTATACACTTTAGCCTCCCCCATTTCACTATAAAAAGGGCATTGGTTTTCACTTTCATTCTACTAAAAAACATTAAACCACTCCCTATATCTCCCTTCCTCTTCCTTTTTCCTTACTTTCTCTCTCCTCTCTCTCTTGCTCTAGAATGGAGTACTTTGAGACACTCTTCAGAGAGGAATTTCCTTTCCTTTCTAGCATTCTCTATGATAATAATCCCATTAATGGGTCTCCTCATCTTTTCAACCCGAACCATCCTACTTACCATTTTAATCAAATTTCAGTTGAAGGGTCCTCAAAAAATCCTTTTTTTGGAATCCGATCATCATCAACATACTTAGATCCTGTAGAAGATTATTTTACAAATGGGGTTTCTTCAACATATGATTATAATAATTTTATTCCCTCTAATATCCCTTATGTTCTTGATACTGTCAATGGTGGTACTACTCTTTCGCATGGCTTGCAGAAAAATGGCTATAATTGGGATTTTATTAATCCTAATCAAAATCAAGAGCTGATAAATGGAGTTAATAGCATTACTCATGATCACGATCAAACGGCCCAGATTTATAATCAGGCTATGATCAGTTTTCAAGAGTTCGGATCCGGGAGTAGTACTGCTTACAAGCTACCAGCAGATGAGTTATCATTTATAAATGGACAAAAAGGATATCAAAAGAAAGCTCATGATGATCAGAAGAAGAAAGAAACCAGGCATATGAGAATAGCAACCAAATCTCAAAAGAAGGTCATGATCAAAGGCCAATGGACTCAAGAAGAGGACAGGTAATATATATATATATATATATATATATATATATATATATATTAATTTTTCATTGAGGCTTTGCAACTAAAAAGTGTTTTGTGTTTACCTTTTTTTAGGCTTTTTTCATGTTTAGCATATCTGTGCTTTGTAGGCTCTTAGAGCTGTTGGTAGCAAGATATGGAACAAAAAAATGGGCTATGGTTTCTAAGCATATGGAGGGGAGAATAGGAAAACAATGTAGGGAGAGATGGCACAACCATTTGCAACCTGACATCAAGGTTTTTCTTCTCTCTTCTCTCTTTCTCTCTTTCTCTCTCTACTTATTACTTAAATATCTACCACTTATAAGTATATATTTCTTATTTGTACATTTTGCTCTCCCTCTATATACACATATATTCATTATGTATCTTATTTTGTTCAAAATTAAATTTGCAAAAAAGTATATCAACATGAATAAACACAAAGATGAATATATGCATTATATCAAATAATTAAAATTTTTTTTCTTCCCGATTTGATCTTTTAATGAGTTGCATATACATACATAAATGTTGTTCATATATTTATTTCATCATAGAAAGACTTATAAGGAATATTTTCTCTTTTTTGACACGCGTCACTTAATGTAAGAAAATTATAACGTTGCATTTTCTATCAATATTATATCTTTGTTGACGCGTTTGATAAAGTATATAAACATTTGTCTTGTTAATCGTTTGTCGTTATACGCTTGACAACACATTGGCATGCATGGCGATGAATTCTATGAGTTGAACCAAGAGAATTTGAATTAGATCTTATCATCAGGGTAAATTTTGAAATTCTTAAATTAACCTTTTATATCATTGGTTTTGCATCATAAAAAATAATTTTTTCCATTCGTCTGACATTTACACATGCCATTTTGATACCATCAAACATATTGTATTCAATATATATATATATATATATATATATGTGTGTGTGTGTGTGTGTGTGTGTGTGTGTGTGTGTGTGTGATTTATTTGAATTAAGGTTCAAGTTTCATTCAATTATGGTTTTTTTTTTCTTTAGTTGGACCTTATTTTCAATAGTATAAATTGTAAAACTTCAAAGGTGAATTTTGTTATCATTTAGTCGTTTTTTCTTCTTATGATGACAGTACTATATATGTTTATTCTAAATCCATGTTAATTATTTACATGAACTAACTGAGGTTTATTTTTCTAGCAATTCAATTTTTTATAAAATGTATTCACATAATTTATACACCAGTACAATTAGTTAGTCAACCCAATTGTTAAATGAATTTAATTAGGATTTATTAGTGTTTGATGTTAAAAAATATTATACTAATATTGTGCATGTCCTATAATCCAATGTGAATGAGTAAGTATATATACTCAAATTTTTTTTATAATATTCTCTTTATATAATATACTCCCTTTATTCCATAATTATGTTTCACAATTTTGATTGGCATACATATTTAAAAAAAAATTAAATGTCGAATTTAAAATTTTGAACTTTTTTTTTTTAAAATTGTATATATATATATATTATGCATATGTGTTTATTTACTGTATTGTATAATGATTACATATTCAAATTTGCAGAAGGAACAATGGACGGAAGAGGAAGACAAGATATTGATTGAAGAACACAAGTTGGTTGGCAACCGTTGGGCGGAAATCGCTCATAGTCTTCCTGGGCGAACCGAAAACATCATTAAAAATCATTGGAACGCAACAAAGAGAAGGCAATCATCAAAACGCGGCAAAGGAATCGACACAACTCCCAAATCCAGTCTCCTTAAAAATTACATCATGAGCATCTTGGCTTCCGCTTCTCCCTCAACTTCTTCTTCGAAGTCTTTGTCGTCGTGGAAGAAGAAAACAACAAATACCCGAAACAATAAAAGGAAAACTGTATTAGCAGAGCCATCATCAACACCAGAACCTGCAGCTAACTATAATCACGCATCGCCACCGCCACTGTCACGTCAACAAACAGCTGTTGATCATATGAGTATTAAATGCAACATTAATCAGAAAATGGTGCAAGAGAGCCTAGCTGAGCATTACACTTCACTAAACTTGCAAGTCCCTACAGCTGCAAGCATGATTGATGGTTCTAGGTTTGGGTCGGGTTTTGAGTCGTGTTTGGGTCTGGGTTCGGTTGTGGATGAGAAGAACATTAACATCTGCTGCACGGATGAGATTGATGAGCTGATGGCTTTCGAAATGGAGAATTGGCTGGTGAGGAACAAAGAAATGGACTTGGGGGAGATGATGGTGTCAATGGGAATCTTTTAATTAATTGAGATCTTTGTGATTGATCTTAATATTAAAGCTTTTGAAAGATTAGGTTTGACGAGAAATTGAGGGTGCTGTTCGTAAAGTACATTGGTGGTGTGTCATTTTCTCGTGACTTGAAAAGGTGTGTTTGGATGGTTTGTTTGTGTCTTTATGGTTTATTTGTGTTTAATTAGTGTTTGGTTGGAAAGATTTGTATTCCCATTTTTATATGTAAACTTTGCAATGGAGTTTGTGTTTTGGTATTTCTCACTCTATATATCCAAAGGATTAGATCAATGATAAATTATTATATGTTTCGGATCTTACAAAACAGTGTGTAAATACACCCTCTCATATTATTATTGGGATCTATCTATGGATTTTATATAGGTTCGCATTTTGAGAGTGGATTTAATCCGTTATGTGAGAGTACAAATTTACAACGTTATATGAAGTCTGAAACATACAATAATTTCTTTAATTCAAATGGCAAGACCAATCAAGATAAACCTCTAGTAAAGTGTAAATTTTGGGTTCAATTATTTATTGAGTGCAAATAAATTTTTAAAGAGTATATTTCAGTATCTTACAAAAACATTTGCAACTACATGAGTGTTATAATTAATAATGACGATGTTTGAGAAATGATTGAAGCATGCTTACATCAGTGAGAAGCTACACTAGTAATTTTTTATATGTTTTTTATTTCCCTGACTGAATCATTGTAGCTAGTGAGTGTTTAAAATGATGGTTCATTTTTGTGTACCATGATTTTGTTTAGGTAAGAATTTTCTATAGTTTATAGGTGGAATTTTTTTTAACTGTTTATAGGTAGACCATAAATTCTTATATATATGTTCGGGCACCTAAGGAATGTTAGAAAAATGAGAGTAAAGGGTTGTTTGAAAACTCAAAAGGCATTAGTTTAAATAAAATGGTTTTGATTTAAATAGAAATAGTGTGAGATTAAATCAAAAGGCATTAGTTTAAATCAAATGTCGTGATTTAAACAGAAAATATGTGAGATTTAATAATTGTTTTTTAAACAAATACAATCTGATCCGTTAAAAACTAACAAACATAATCGTAAGGTTCTCATTAAATCTTAAAAAAAAAATCATGTTTTTCCAACTGGAAAAACATAGAACCATTTGAAGAGGTGCTTCTGCACCTATAAATACCCATCAATTCCCACTTTTAAAACACAATTCATTTTCTTTCTTCTTTCTTTCTCTCTCAAAACCTATACCATAGTATTTCAATTATTTCAAAGCATAATAAATTTCAAAATTCTTCGGATTTTACTGTCCGCAAACTTCAACCTAAAGATTTAGTTGTATCTTGAAGAACTATTCAGCTGTATCCATAGCAAACTTGTTTATTCAAATGAGAACGAATAAAGTCTTAAAGACAGTGTTTATTACATGTCTCTAAGTCTTGATTTTAATATTTTGTTCACATTTAGAAAAATCTTATAACAAAGAATTCATATGTTGATCAAGAGCGTTACAAGAGAAAATTTATTACTCTCTCTCCTCATCAACGGTTCTAAATGCTCTAATTAGAACCTGAAATCCATTTTTTAGGTGAACCTTAATTATGGCGATCGATCTCTCTCTCATTTCTTTTCTTATACAAGAGAAAAAATTATGGCTCAAAGATATTTAGCTAAACAGAGGACCTTATGATTTCATGTTTTCCATATACCGTTTAGACAAATAACTAGATTATTGAAAAGCGTGCGATTGGTGGATCTCATCCGTCAGTGTAAATCACTCGCAAGTGATATAATGCACGTGAATTATAAAGACGATTGATACTGACAAATCACATCGATTGCGATTGTACTAACATTCCTCTTACCTTATGATAGTTCAGCTTAGCAGATATTAATCCCATTAATAATAAAGATTTAAGCTTAAACAGAAAGCAATAAAGCTTTCTTTTATATATATATATATATATATATATATATATATATATATTTGATTTCTAGATAACTTCATGTAAAAGTAAGTTAACAATTTACGCAGGTCTTTGTGAACCAAGATACCTTAATAATTCAAATTTTAATAATACAAACGTATGGTTAACAAAGTAATTAATTCAATAAATATATCTACTTAGTTTTTCCCTTTTGGAGTTTTTTTTGGCAATATTACATCAATTGATAGTCGAAAAATCACATTTTGATACAGTTAGAAAGCTTTCATTGATATCTATAAAACAAGATTCGGAAGCACAACCCTCTGACTAGTTGGTTGCCCTCACGAACCGTCAGTTACCTTGAGAGGGCGAACTAACACTTTTCCGTGATTTTTATCAGAAGGTAACGCTACCACCAACTCGAAAATTGAATTTCCAACTTACCTGCAAAATTTGACGGCTAATTGCCATTGAAAACAACTAGAGTTTATCACACTCTCCGACGAACTTCAACAATTGCGAGTGGCTGCATTTCGAATTTTTTATTTTTTTATTTCTTTTGTAAAATAAAAAAATATATTTTAGTTTATAATGAAGGATATTATAGTTTACAAAAGCTTGGGAAGCAAATATATATATGTTTTTTTAGACCAGCTATATATCTATTTTCTTTTTATGTACAGATACAAATCTATAGTGTTTATAAATGCATTCTTATGCTCCGATAGCAAGCTATCGCAATTATTAATTAAAGGGCTTAGGTGATACTTTATTTTTTCTATTAAAACTGAAAAATACCAATAGAAAAAAGAAAGAAATAATTTCGGAAGGCCTTGGCAATGTGAAAACTGAATTTATGTTTAAATAATCATTAAGCGTCACAAAATACCATAGTTGCAAGTTATTGATTAATATATATATATATATATATATATATATATATATATATATATTCGAATTTTTTATTTTTTATTTCTTTTGTAAAATAAAAAAAATTATTTTAGTTTATAATGAAGGATATTATAGTTTACAAAAGCTTGGGAAGCAAATATATATATGTTTTTTTAGACCAGCTATATATTTATTTTCTTTTTATGTACAGATACAAATCTATAGTGTTTATAAATGCATTCTTATGCTCCGATAGCAAGCTATCGCAATTATTAATTAAAGGGCTTAGGTGATACTTTATTTTTTCTATTAAAACTGAAAAATGCCAATAGAAAAAAGAAAGAAATAATTTCGGAAGGCCTTGGCAATGTGAAAACTGAATTTATGTTTAAATAATCATTAAGCGTCACAAAATACCATAGTTGCAAGTTATTGATTAATATATATATTTATCCAAATTAAGTAATTATACAAGGATTACTAGTAGAGTGGTGATGCCATGGATCCGATTTCATAAGAGTTACCACATAATCGAAAAAATTTAATAGTAATCATGGAGAAATTGAATAATAACTATTTAAAAAAATTTAAATAGAAAAAAATTAAATATCACAATTTTTATGTGATAACTAATAGACTTTCCAAGTTTCGTGGTAACTCTAACGGAATCGGTTCCGTGAAATCATCACTCTTACAAGTATATGAAATTTTTACTCCTTAAGTACTATACTAATTTAATATAATTTATTTTATTTTTAAATTATAGCTTATTGTTATGCTGGATATTCTTACTATTGGGGTATATGGTTTCCATTTAATTATCGAAAGTGATTATCTCATCTACATTTCTTGGTTAAATGGCTCAGGTGATCTTAACTGAAAATACACAAATACTTTCAGGTCCATCTGTTAAGGTTTAAGAGAGGAAGTGAGACAATACAAAGAAGAGAATTGTATTGAATGGTGTGATTTACTTACAAGTGAGCTATCCTATTTATAGGAGCCAATAAGAGAGCCAAAGATATACACAACCAATGTGGGATTAAACTAACTAAGCAATAACTATGCTATACATAATCTAACAGCCCCCCTCAAACTCAAGGTGGAATATGAGAAACCAACTTGAGTTTGAAAACAAGATCACGAAAATGCCCTGGAGGATGTGACTTGGTAAAGATGTCTGCGAGCTGATCCTTGGATGTGACAAAATGATGCTGTAGGGAGCCTTGAAGGAGATGATGACGGACAAAATGACAATTAATCTCAATATGTTTGGTCCGTTCATGAAACACATCATTATGAGCAATCTGAATAGCACTTCTATTGTCACAGTATACAGGAGTGGCAGCAGAAAGTGATACACCCATATCTTGTAACAACCATCGTAACCAAAGAAGCTCAGAGGTGGTGTCAGCTAAAGCACGATATTCTGCCTCTGTACTAGATCGAGCAACAACAGTTTGTTTCTTACTACGCCAAGAGATAAGAGAGGTGCCAAGTAGGAAACAATAACCGGTGGTAGAACGACGATCTATAGGATCACCTGCCCAATCTGCATCGGTATAAGCACACAACTGAAGAGGAGACTGAGAGGAGAAAAAGAGCCCATGAAACAATGTCCCCTTTAGGTAACGAAGGATGCGAAGAACAGCAGCAAAATGAGTAGAGCGAGGAGCAGCCATAAACTGACTCACCTGATGGACAGCATACGAGATATCAGGTCGAGTAACAGTAAGGTAGACAAGACTGCCAACCAAATGTCGATATAAAGTAAAATCACGAAGAAGTTCGCCATCATGGGGTGTAAGACGAGTATTAAGCTCAGTTGGTGTGTCAACAACCTTACTGTCTGTGAGATTGGCCCGAGAAAGCATATCAGAGATATATTTGGCTTGTGTCAAATAATAACCATCAGAAGAAGACGAAATCTCAAGACCAAGAAAATAGCTGAGAGGACCAAGATCTTTCATCTCAAAATGTTGATTGAGAAACTGTTTAAGTTCCTGAATACCAATGGGATCATCCCCGGTGATAATCATGTCGTCAACATATAACAGAAGAAGTATGATGCCCCGGTCTGTGCGGCGAACAAACAAAGCTGAATCATAGGAGCTGATGGAATATCCAAGGCTAGACAAAGTGTTGCTAAACTTAGCAAACCATGCTCGAGGAGCCTGCTTAAGTCCATATAGAGCTCGACGAAGACGACATACCTTGTTTGTTGGATTAGATAGTCCGGGAGGTGGTTGCATATAGACTTCTTCATTAAGATCACCATTAAGGAATGCATTTTTAACATCCATTTGAAAAAGTGACCAATGGCGAGAGGCTGCAACAGCTAGCAAAGCACGCACAGAAGATAGACGAGCAACTGGAGCAAAGGTCTCCTCATAGTCCACACCATACTCCTGAGTAAAACCCCTGGCAACAAGTCGAGCCTTATACCTGTCAACAGTACCATCTGAACAAGTCTTAATTTTGTAAACCCATTTACTGCCAATCACAGACTTTCCAGGAGGCAAGTCAACCAAATCCCATGTATTATTCTTGTGTAAAGCATCAAGTTCCTCTTTCATCGCAGTCTGCCAAAAAGGGTTAGTGGAAGCCTCACGATAGGAGTGGGGCTCATGTAAAGTAGCTAAAGCATGAAAGCAATGAAAATTCTGGAGATGGGATGGAAGAGATCTTACTCTGGTGGATCGGCGAAGGTCTGGAGAGGAAGTGTGAACATGATCCTCATACGTAACAGACCCTGGGGGCTCAGGCGAAGCGACGTCGAGAGTATCAGGTGGAGTGGAATCAAGAGTATTAGGTGAGGGAGACTCGGGCAAGACATTACTAGTGTGAGGTGAGGGAGACTCGGGCAAGACATCACTAGTGTGAGTAGGAGAAATAGGAGGCTCCATAAGTGTGGTAAAAGGAGGAAAAGATGGCATGCTGAATTTGCCAATTTCATGAAATAGTCTATGCTCCCAGAAAACTACATGACGGGAAATACGAAGACGACGAGACACAGGATCATAACACCGATAGCCTTTTTGTTCAATTCCATATCCAAGAAAGCAACACATCCGAGAACGAGGCTCAAGTTTGGTGCGCTCATGAGGTTGGAGTAAAACAAAACAAGCAGAACCAAACACACGAAGATGGTGGTATGAGGAAACATAGCCAAACAACCGCTCGTAAGGAGTGCAATTATCAAGGATAGGGGTAGGCAACCTATTGATCATGTAGATAGCCGTTAGAGTGGCTTCACCCCAAAATGGGGTAGGAACAGATGTGGAAATGAGGAGGGCTAGAACAGTGTCTAAAATGTGCCTAAGTTTACGTTCAGCTCGACCATTTTGTTGTGAAGTGCCAGGACATGACAAGTGAGGAACAGTGCCATAACTTTTTAGGATGTCTTTAAAAGCATGTTGAGTATATTCTAAAGCATTATCAGAACGAAAAGCTTTGATAGGTTTTGAAAATTGGGTTTCAATCATTTTAGCAAAAGTACGATAAATATCCAATAATTCAGAACGAGATTTCATTAAAAATACCCAAGTGTAACGAGAGAAATCATCAACAAAAATTACAAAATAGCGTGAACCACTCATACTAGCAACGGGAGAAGGTCCCCAAACATCAGAATGAATTAAATCAAACGAAGCAGTAGCATGAGACTCACTATTATTAAAAGGCAAAGCCGGCTGTTTTCCAAGTTGACACGAAATACAATCAAAAGAACTTTTAGACACTGACCCTAACAACCCCTTTGAAGCTAAAAGTTGTACCCGAGATGCAGATGCATGACTAAGACGTGAATGCCAAAGTGCAAGGGATGGTGGTGACAAGGAGGCAGCAGCAGAGACGTTAGAGGCAGGAAGGTTGGGCAGGTGTAAGGATGAGAGTTCGAACATGCGCCCAATTCTACGCCCGGTCCCAAGGGTCTGACCAGTACGAGGATCCTGCACATTCACACCAGAAAAGTCAAAGATAATTCTATATCCAAGTTCACATATTTGCCCAACGGAAAGAAGATTATAAGATAATTCTGGCACATGAAAAACTTCAGGAATAGAAAGAGAACGACTATTGATGGTGCCTATAGTTTTAACAGTCATAGTGGAGCCATCAACTGTGCGAATGAATGAGGAATGAGGCGAAGGTGCAGATGTAGTAAATAAAGCTGGGAAATGTGTCATATGGTTGCAACAAGCGGAATCAAAAAGCCAAGAGGCAGAATTACCTGGCAGGACTGAGAGGGCAGAAGAAGATGCATTACCAGAACGAGACTGGATGACCTGATTAACTATTGCCTCGAAGTCAGTTGCAGATAAGGTGACAGTAGAACCTGATGACCCGTTAGAGAGTGCAACTGAAGATGAAGCTGTAGTCGCAGATGGATATGGAACAATTGTAGAGAGAGTGCTCTCAGGATGAGCAACTGCTGCAGTGTGAGCATTGGATCTTCCCCTTTGCCAAAATTTATCAATAGTGTGCCCTCGACGTTTACAAAAACGACAGAAATTGTTGTCACGAGGCTTAGGAGAAGGTCGAGGAGCACCAAACCTGTCAGAATGCTTTGGCTGAAATGATGAAGAACTAGATAATGGAGCAGCCAACACTGAAGGACTATGTCGAGAGTGCATAGTCTGTGATCTGCTTTCTGAACGAACAAGTTCAAATATAGCATTGTCCAAAGTAGGGAGAGGAGAGCGATGTAAAAGTTGCACACGAATAGGCTCAAAATCATCACGTAATGCCATAAGAAAATGGTGAAGACGATGTTGATCCCTTCGTTCAGCATACATTTTGGCATCTGTAGGATCCTTCCAAATAGGATCAGAGAGATCAATTTGATTCCATAAGAATTGCATGCGAGCAAGAAAATCATTAATACTCTGCTCCGGTTCTTGCTTCAGGCAGAAGAGCTCAAACAGGAGCTGATATTCTCGAGCACCATCAACAGCAGAATAACGAGAAGCAAGCATATCCCAAGCACCCTTAGCTTCATCAAAGCTACCAAATAGGGCAGAAATAGATGGAATAGTAGTATTACGAAACCATGTGAGAATTTGATGATGATTACTTTCCCAATCAATAAGACGAGTGAGAAAAGCATCATTAGTTTCAGTAGCCCCTTTAACTGGCTTCTCGACAATACCAACCACGTAAGACCAAAGCTTACGACTTTTGAGGAAACTTCGCATAGATTGAGACCAAACAATATAGTTTGTACCATCCAATACAGACTAAACATGACGAAAAATATCTTTTTCTGCCATCTGGTCAAATCTGGTTGTCGGTCAACGGTCAACGGTCAACGGTTGAATAGTGACGTCGATGGAGCAGCGGCTGAGATGACGTCGATGGAGAATGAGACTCCGACTATAGTGGTGACCCGACAGACATGAAAAGGATATTCAAGAAGTTTTTCTGATGTGAAGGATCCACTAATAGTGGCAATCACAGAGCATACTCAACTCTTAATATACCGACAACCTTAAAGAAGTTTTTCTGATGTGAAAGATCCACTAATAGTGGCAATCACAGAGCATACTCAACTCTTAATATACCGAGAACCACGAAGGCTCTGATACTATGTTAAGGTTTAAGAGAGGAAGTGAGACAATACAAAGAAGAGAATTGTATTGAATGGTGTGATTTACTTACAAGTGAGCTATCCTATTTATAGGAGCCAATAAGAGAGCCAAAGATATACACAACCAATGTGGGATTAAACTAACTAAGCAATAACTATGCTATACATAATCTAACACATCAATAGTTTGAAGCAGAAAATTCAAAGAGTAAGTTTTGTTCATATGCCAAGAGAAGTAAATTATATGACTGATACTGGGGTGAACAGATTCACAGATTTTGAAGCTTGGCTATGATTCATTCTCATTATGTCTATGTTTGAAATGTTTTGGTGAGCTACAGCTTTCTTCTTGTAGTTTTCGCAGTAAAAGGGTGTATTTTGTTTTCTTTGTAATGGTGAGGTTTTTAACAGCAGTATGTACTTTTTCTGCTTTCTTCCGGTTCTCTCAATTGGTTTTATTGGGATGAGTTGTACCTCTGATTGCATCTATGATGATTCTAATAAATAAAAAATATCCTTGCTTTTCAAAAAAAAGTTTGGTATACTGTTCCAAAAGATGGTCCGAGCAAAAATCCCACCTGATGGCTCGGGCTGCAATAATACCATTCTTTGTGTAATGGGTGTAGGGAAAAATTCCCCTCCAATTACATCATGACACATGATAATCTTCAAGGGTAAAAGAATAATTTAACAACCCAGACAAATCAACCAATCTAATCGTCATACTTGACAAAGGACATAATAATAATTTCACACCAATATCCCAGCACTATTATGACACTCCAAGCCTATGGATAAGCTACTGTTCAACTTATGGATAGACTAGTATTTAAACAGTTAAGCTTATGGATAATCTCGATTTTTTCGTGATACTTAATAATCAATCACTCTCCTAATTGGACTCTGTTCAAAAATACAATATAAGGGGGCTCTTACCATCTAAAAGTATTAATCACAACATTACAATTTTCTGCAGCTTTCCTTTCACTCAAAAGCTTTATTCTAACTTAGGCATCAGAAAGTCCCCCGAAGGCACAACCTTTTTAGTCCTCCGATGAATTTTAGGTTTTCTCCTCGTTTCGTGTGTGTAAGTACCACATTCTGACTCTTTAACTACTTGACAGATTTTCAACATCAACAAATTAGCGTCCTCTATAGGAAACTTCCTTAAATTTGTGAAGTACAAAGAACTCATCTGTTACAATGCCGCCCAAGAACCTTGCCAAGAAAATCGATAATACAAGTTCGATAGCCACATGCGCATCCACTCGCAGCCAACAACTTGGCTCGTGACTCCCTATCATTTCAGAACATTCTATCTCTGATTAGAACCACAACAAACCATCTAATGGATGAACCAGGCATGAACAACCTCCTTAGCTCAACCCGGTAGACCCTTGTGTCCAAGAGAACCTGGAGGCACCTCCTGCACCAAACTCAACTACTCTACTAACTCAAGACCAATGCTTGGAACTTAACCAGCTTGTTACGAATCTGGCTGCCAGACTCGGGGGGAAAAGCTCGTCCTCCTCCACCTTAGAGAAGCCCTCGGCCAACGAGGCGAATTGATTTCAACAAAATATCTAGTAGTTACTCTACCATCGGATATTCTCCTCATCCTGTGACTAAATTTCAAGGTTTCTCCACCTTCAAGCCCTCTCTTGGGACTAAATCTTAAAGTTTCTCCATCTCCAAGAACCACACTGACCTGGACAGAGAATTGGAAGAAATGGATAGAGGGATAGGAAAAGCGTTTAAGGGAAGGAACACAAACATCTTGGACGAACTTAACTCTCAAGCTTTGCCTTTTACAGAATAGCTCCTCTCTCTCAACATTTCTAAATTCCAATTATAAAGGCATGCGATGGCTCCATAAATCCTATGGACCACCTCCGAGTAGTTTACTCCATATCATTCTTCTCAGACTTATATATTCACCAAATTCCAAGCAGTTTGATCTATGTCATTCTCCTCGAACCAATTCACTAAACTCCTAGTAGTTTGATCCATTTCATTCTCCTTTGACTTATTCTCCAAACTCCGAGCGATTTGATCTATGTAATTCTCCTCGAACTTATTCGTCAAACTCTAAGCAGTTTGATCTATATCATTCTCCTTGGACTTATTAACCAAATTTTGAGTAGTTTGATCCATGTCATTCTCCTGGGTCCTAGTCACCAAACTTCAAGCAGTTTGATCCATGTCATTCTTCTCTGACCTATTCACCAAACTCTGAGCAATTCGATCTATTTCATTATCCTTAGATTTATTTACCAAACTCCAAATAGTTCGATCTAAGTCATTCACGTCGGACCTGTTCGTCAAACTCCGAGTAGTTTGATCTATATCATTCTCCTCGGACTTATTTGCCAAACATCGAGCAGTTTGATCTATATCATTCTCCTCGAACTTATTCTCCAAACTCCGAGTAGTTCGATCCAAGTCATTCTCCTCGGACTTATTCACCAAACTCAGAGTAGTTTGATCCATGTCATTCTCCTCGTAACTCTTCGCAAAACTCTGAGTAATTTGATCGATTTAATTCTCCTTAGACCTATCCATCAAACTCCAAGAAGTTTGATCCATGTCCTTCTCCTCGTATTTACTCGCTAAACTCCAAATAGTTTGATCTATGTCATTCTCTTCAGAACTATCTCTCAAAGCTCCAAAAAATTTTACCTCTCTTTTCAATGTCATATAACTCAGACTCACTACTCTCCACTTAAGTTCGTACCACTTGGACTCGTTACATATCTCGCTTCAATTCATCACTCTATCCTCCAAAGGCGCAACGCTAAGCTTTTAAGCCTCATTGAAATTTACATTTCCTTTTGGGAAGGTAGCGTTGAGCTATTAATCCTTCTCAAGCATGGAACATTTAAAGAATGGCTCCATGCTATCCCTCACATTGCTCGAACAAATTCGAGTCTCTATTTCCCGCCTTCTTAGTACTCGGTGCCCATACAATCATAGGCTTGATTTGAATTACACAAAATTTTAAACAAAATAAAAGTCTTGGATACATTATGCCAAGCATATTAAAAGCCATCAACCAATGATGCAACTAAAGCCGTCAACCAATGATATAACCTAAAGCCTCGACCACCAAGCGCCAAGCACAACACATCATACATTATGCCTTGGCTTCACCATGCCAAGCACTTCAAGCCTTGGCCGCCACATGTCGAGTATAAAATGCCAAGCTTTGGCTACCTCTTCAAATTGAGCATTCAGCAAACTACTTCCTTAACTACACTCAAGGAAGTGGGGGGAATCTAATGTAGGGAAAAAAATTTCCCTCCAATGACATCGTGATACATGGCAACCTCCATAGGTAAAATAGTAATTTTATAACCCAGAAAAATCAATCAACCTAATCACCACACTTGGCGAAAGGTATAATAGTAATTTCACACTAACGTCTTAGTACTATTATGGCACTCCAAGCTTGTAATACCCCTAATTGTAAAGTAAGGGTAAAAAAGTAATTTAATAAATATGATATGAAATTAAAATAATATATTTGCGCGAAGGATTTAGTATTGAATAACATAATTCTTTAAAAAAATTGGGATGCGTTGGGGAGAAAAAAAAAGAAAAAGAAAAAAAAACTGGACGTGTCTAATATGAAAAGAAGGAAAAAAAAAGGAAAAGAAAAAGAATATAATATTACACTTTTCTAAAAATAAAATAAATAAAAAAATCGTGGCAGCAAGTGGCAACTTGCTGCCAAGCCTTTTGTGCATGTGAGCCACGTCTCACATTTCGTGGCAGTTGAAATAGGGGGGGGGGGCTGTTAAAAGAAAAAAATGGTTTATATATATAGAATTACTTATTTACTATTTCTGTTTGGTTTTTCTTCAATTACTCCATTTCTCTAAACACTTAGGGACTGAAAGAAAAGTTAAAAGAGCAAAATTTTGAAGGGGTTTACGATAGAATTTCATAGAGAATCACAGGAAGCTATCAGAAAAATAGAAGGTAATAACATAATGTTTATTTTTGAATTTTTAGCATTTATGAAATTTCTTGGAAGTCAAAGTGAGAATTTTCAAAGGGTGTGGTTTATAATGAATTGAAGAATAAAGTAGAAATTTAATATAAATATTATTATGTCAAGTGTTGATGATCAGCAACCGGGAAAAATTTCTGAGAGGAACAGGAAAGGTAAAGAGGTGATCTACGGGTAGTTTTAAGTGCTACGTGGTTAGTTGGAGTTACTTTAAATAATCTAAATAAAAATCAAATATTTAGTGATAATATTAAATTAAATTATTAACGTATGTTTTGGTGGTAGATAAATATTTGGTTGATAGGTATGGTATAAATATTGGACACATAGAAAATTATTATATGAAAAAGAATATTTTTAGAATAATGAGTTGATTTAATAATGATGGTGATAAATAAAATTCTTGACGAGTTATGGTTAATAAACTGATGTGATATATGAGGAGAAGAAATTAATGAAATTTATCAAGTAGAAAACCGAGGGAAGACATGATAACTGAATTTAATATTTGAATTCATGTTGTTTTATATTTTTATTTATATACATATTTCATATCATTGCTCATATGCATGTGTATAAAAGAAAAGAACCGGGAGAGGGCCTGTCTAATTGAAAAACCGTGACAGCCGGTATATGCTACAAATAAAAAGGACACCATGACAGCCGGTATATGTTGGAAATAAAAGGGACACCGTGACAGCCGATATATGCTGAAAATAAATACTGTGACAACCGGTATATGCTAGAAATAAAAGAACCGGGAGGGGGCCGATCTAAGATAATAAAAATATGTCGACACGTGGGAAGACGTTCCCTAATAATAATTCATGCATTGCATTTGTTTTAAATATTGATTTCATCCTTGAAATGTTGATGTGTTGTGTGTATTTGTGAAATTATTTATAGATGAATGAGTTTCACAGAGAGACAGTTATGGTGAGAAAGAAACCTAGAAGTATGACATGATAAGAACCATATAAATGGTAGACTTTATGATGTGAACCTCATTGCGAGGTAATTATGAGATAATTGATAGTCTTGAGGTGAACCAATAAATTAAAAGAAGAGATTGATAGAGAATGAGACTTATGATATGTGTAATGATAGTAGAATGCTATTATCAAGTTATGTGAAATATAATTGATTTAATATTGAAAGATTATTTATAAAAATTGAGTACTTCTAGTAAATGTAATTCACTGAGCTTGTGAAGTTCAGCCCTCATTATACAATGATTTCAGGTAGCAGGCATGACAAATAGTTTGGTGGGTTGAGAGTCAGACAAAATCTTTTTCTGTAAGCTGTCAACATCCTCAGACTAATGAGAAAATAAAATAAAAATTTATTTGGAAATATTCATGCATTTCACGTTGTATATTATGTTTAAGTTAATATCAAATTGATGTATCTCCTCTGTTGAGAATTGAGGATTGATGTAAAAATTTCGGTTAGTATTATTTTTATTGTTGTATATATGTGTCATGCTAGGATTTTCAAAATGTGATGACACCGTCTCGGGGGTAGCCAACCCGGGATAGGTCGTTACAAAGCCTATGGATAAGCTAACGTCCAGCTTATAAATAGAATAGTATTTAAACAATCCAACTTATGGATAATCTCGATCTTATCATGATACTTAGTGATCAATCACTCTCGTAATTGGACTGTGCTATAAAATACTATATAAGGGGGCTTTCACCATCAAAATGTATATTTAAATCTTAATCGCAGCTCTACAATTTTCTCCAGCTTTCCTTTCATTCAAAAGTCTATTCTAACTTAGGCATCGGAGAGTCCCCCCAAAGGCACAACCCCTCCGGTCCTCCGGTGAATTTTAGGTTTTCTTCTTGTTTCGTGTGTGCAGGTACTACATTCTGGCTCTTCGGCTACTTAACAGATTTTCGGCATCAACAATTCCAAATCAATATTATTCAATCCATTTTTGGCTAATGGGGGAGGCTACAAATAACGTTTGTTCCTAAAGGAATAAAAATCCTATGAACAAGTGCTTCATCTCAAGAATCAATAGCATCATTATTGAACTCACTAAGTTTGATGTTTTTTGACAATTAATCAACCATTTGTCTCCTATAAGAAAACCCCAAACATCAAAAGGCAATGAACCATGATTTGAAGCTCTGATACCATATTAAGAAATAATTAAGTTTCAATTATCCTAAAAGTTTAAATTGATTAGAATGGATTAATGATCCAATTAATTCTTTATATTTTAACACCCCATCTACTAATTGTGTTTGAATTTCCAACCGTCTATCTCGATCTTTTTTGTAAGGTTAGAGTAACACTCCAAATGCTATGCCATGTGAGTAAAGGTCGAGCACCCAAAAATCGTAAAGAAGAGTTATCTGGAAAGTACTTACTCTTCAAGATTCAGTGACAAATCGATGAAGGTTCTGTCAATATCCTCCAACAGTAGCAATGCTAGATTAAAAGACTTGATCGAATCTTTGAATCCTAACCTACTACTTCTTTTGGAGTAACAAACCTGTTGCCAATGCATCCATTTAATTTTTCTTTCATGATCATTCCCCTACCAAAAAGTTTTCATCATGCGTTCTAGCTCCTTACACATTGAGTTTGAAAACCAAAAAACATTCATAGAGAAACTAGGATGAAATCAAGTCAACAATTCCTTTGATGAGAACCTCCTTAATTACATGTTTTTGATAATAATGATACTTTCTCTAGCGTTCTAATCTCTTCAAAACTATGTCCTTGATCTTTTGAAAAGCTTTGTTCTATATATTGGAGACTAACCATGGTTGGAAGCCCCAAATATTTCTCATGCCGCGTTGCACACTAAACTGCAATAATTGCCTAAGCCTCATTCTTGTAATAGTGGCTGGTATTAGAACCAAACAGGATGGCTGGTTTATCCAGATTAAGCACCAGACCTATTCATATTCTAATAAAATGCCTTTCATTGCAAGTGACTACAACAAAAATGTTAATCAGTGACGAATTTCTTAATGACTCGTGAAATTTTGTCACCTAAAGTGCATCTACTTTGATGAAATTTAGATATCATCACGTATGTTGAGGGATGTTAATTTTAGATAACGCAATAAAACGTCACAAAATATGTGACGCCAAATTTTTCTACCAAAATGAGATAAAGGAAAAAAAAAAAATAGTGACATTTAATGTTTATTAGTGACAATTTTTTGCGTTACTAAATAATTTATATTTTGTGTTGCAAATTCTAGCGTCGAAGAGAACTAAAATGTTTTGTGAAGCATACTTTTTGTCACCAATAATCGTAGTAAAAAAAAAGTCTTTTTATTACATTATCACTAACGAACTCTAGTCCACGCCAACAAATTTTATTTTTAGTGACAAATGTTTTTGGTCATAATGAATAAAACAATAAAGTTTTTTTTATTATTTTTGGTGAATTTTTGTGACAAAAATAATGACGAAAATAATGTGTTACTAATAACTACTTTATTTTGTGACACAAATATTTAGCGTCACATACTTTAATTTTAAGTGATATTTAATTTTTGTCAATAATAAACTTGATAAGAAGAGTGTATTTACATGAGAACTATTGGTGATGAAATTATACGTACTATCGAGCTGGCCCATGATACCACTTTATATATATATATATATATATATATATATATATATATATATATATATATATAATGATAATATTCAACCATCGCAAATAATCAAATTGACATATTTATTGGTGACAATTAATTTGTAATAGAAGATTTTTTGTTCCATGAAAAAATAGTCACTTATAATTAAAATATGTGATGACTCATACTTTTCGTTAGAGGTTAGGGTAGCAGGTCAATGGGTATGAGTTCAAAATGTCTATTTCTTAACGAGTTTTATTTTTTTTATATCCATACTCGTGTTTTATCAGGCAAGTAACGGATCAAAAATAGGAAATGAAAAAAATTCACCTATTTAAGTTAGAAAATAGTTATCCGGACCGAATACACATCAGGTCTTACAAGTAACGGGTCAACGGGTATGGGTTAAAAATGCTCGTTTCTTAACGAATCTTATTTTTGATACCTATACCCATGTTTTAGTGAGCAGGTAACGGATCAAAAATGTGTACTAGATAAAAGTCCCACCTCTACTTTTCGTCAACAATAATCATGGGTAAATCTCTGTATTTTAATTATTAGTTATGATTTAATTTAGTCACATTTATATTTCAGATTTTATGATGCAATTATTTGTGCCATAAAAATAATTTTTTTAATATTTATTGATAGTGAAATTATTATGTCATAAATAGTTCTATAGTTTTTGAATGAATATCCTATTTCAATAATAATTATAATATTTGGTCACATTAAAAACACATCTTGTATTGGTAGCAAACCTTGCTTCACTTTATAGGTGGATTATTTTTTTATGAGTAGAGGCAAGGATAGATGTTTCAACTGACATTAAACTGGCTGTCTAGGACGTACACTGCATTTCTGGAGTATCTATGCCCTCTTGTCTGAAATTTTTTTCTCCCTAATACCTTGGGATGTATATTGCCTGAAATAAAATTTAACTTATAGAAGTTATTTTTCTCATTTTTCTGTCATAATCATTGCCCAATAAGATTCTTTCTCCAAATAGTTGGTGGTATGAGCCTTTTATGAAGACATAAATTGTTATTCTGCAATACTAACCAGTAGTTGTTGGTGAGAATTAAGAATTACATGCTCTTTGTCATTTACACTTAAGTACTCTCTTCAAGTCTATGTGTAACATAGTTTATATTGATCGGCAATCTCTCTTTACTGAAAATTTATCTTCTGTTGCTGTAAAATGGCATTTGATGAACTTTGTTATTGTACTTGTCTTTTTCTGCTTCTGCAATTTTATTCTAAATACGATTGATTTCCTCCCATTTCCCAAGAATGGGAAGGGCTCCTAGATCTCTTTAAGTCATTTATCAAAAAAAGATATCTTTAACTCATTCTCTTAATTCTGTTTTTCAGAGGAAAACAATTGCCTCAAAAAAAATTTGTCAAAGGGTGATTATCAACTATGACTTCCGAACTGGAGTAGAGGATTATGTTCATCGGATTCGGAGGACTTGTAGGGCTCGTGTCACTAGATTGGCTTTCACATTCTTTGGTGACCAGGATGCATAGTATGCATCGAATCTGATCAAAGTTTTGGAAGGGGCAAAACAACGAGCCCCTCCAGAAATTCGTGATATGGCTTCACGTGGCGGTAAGATGGGCAGGCCTCGGCATTGGGGTCCTAGTTCTAGTGGTCATGATAGGGGTCGTGGTGGATGTAGTGATTCAGGTTATGGTGGAAGAGATGGTGGTAGGGGTAGGGGTACGGGTAGTGATTCAGGCTATGTGTATCTACACATACTATTCAGGTTTCGTATTGGGCTCTAAGCCTTCTAAGAAGGAAATATTATTTTGCACACAAATGACTAGTATAAATCATTTGTCCAGTTGAACTGCTTCTTTTACAAATTTCGCAACGTGAATTCTATATATTTTTTGTATGAATTTAGACTCCAGTAATTTATAGATGAAAAGCCAAATTGCCAAAATATCAGCAATTTCTCCTGAATTGTTTTTGATACCTCATCTGCCTGTACTAGATTTCTGATGTTTATGGCCAAAGCTTTTACTACAGTAGCAACATAAGAAACAAGAAGGTTGAAAAATTTCTGAATTATATTTGGAATGTTGGAATTTTACCTCTAAAATTCACTTACAATTAAATAAGAAAAATAAATAAAGAGTAATAACATCAATAATTAATATAGTTCGGCAACCTCTTTACCTACGTCCACGAGCCAATCGTTATTTCACTACTTTTATAACTTTTGGATGGAGAAAAGCTATTAAAACTCACTACACCACAATACACGAATTTTTTAGACAAAACTATATGAAGACCCTCCCAAATCTCACAACCCAAAACCCCAATACGCCCAACGTTTACTCAACCCTTAGATTCATATAATAGTGTTTGGTTGCTACACTCCCATCTAACCAACTATTCCTAGTTAATGAATATGAGTGAGAGACTACATCTCTTGATGCCTATATTTATAATAACTAGTACCCGCGTCATTTTGACACATAAACAATGTGAGACGAAAACTACTTATAATAACACTTTTCTCCGATGTGGGATTTGAGGAGCATCCCAACAAATTCCTCCCTTGACTCAAATTCATGAACACTTCGATCCGTGGTCTGGATTTGCCTCCACCCGATCAAAACCTCTCTATCTTAATCGAGTTTTCAATATCACTTAATCAGATTTTGGGCATAATCTCAACAATCCTCCACCTACACTTAAAATCTGATGTTCAACAACAAATTTGACTTGCTTCTTCACCACATCAATTCTCTAAATTTTTACCATTGTCGAACATTGTTCTGATACCAATTGTTGGGATTTTACCTCTAAAACCTACGTACTCAAACTTAAGCAAAAAAACACAACTACAACAATTAAATAGGCAAAATAAATAAAGAGTAATTAATAACATAAATAATTAATGTGGTTCGACAATCGCTTTACCTACGTCCACGAGCCAATCGTTATATTTTTGTAACTTTTGGATAGAGTAAAGCTACTAAAACTCACAACACCATAATATACAATTTTTCTAGACAAAACTACGTGAAAACTCTTCTCAATCTCACAACCCAAAATCCTAATACACCAAACGTTCTTATATTGGTGTTTAATTGCTACACTTTCATCTAACCAACTATTATTGGTTAAGGAATAAGGGTGAGAGACTACATTTCTTGATGCCTATATTTATAATAACCAGTATCCATATCTTTTTAACACATAGACGATATGGAACTAAAACTATTTAGAATAACACTTTTCTCTTACGTGAGATTTGTGGAGCATCCCAACAAGTTCTGACAAGAAAAAGTAGAATCTAAACCCTTTGATTGATCTTTCATGTTCAATAAAATCTCATTCCTTCCTTTGTATATGTTTACTGATTTTTTTAATCATACTGTGTTAAAACTGTAACTTTTTACATTGTTAAGGAACTGTTAGAGTTGCCTCTTTTATGCATTAACAGGAATAATCGTGGTTACAATGTTGGATATGATAGGGGCTGTAGTCGTAGTAGAAGCTCTGACAGAGTCTCAGGATGGGGTGATCGTGCTAAAATATTTATCTGTGAGCACAGCCGTAGCCCTCGACAAGCATGTCAAAGCTCCAGCACATTCCCATCCGCAGTTTCAATGAGGCAATGATGAAACGAGATCGGTCATTCTCATCTCAACATCAACATGTGCCTAAGAGTGATAATTCACGGAGCCTTTGTTGTCAGAGGTTGCGAACACTTCGTGGTGGTGGTGGTGGTGTAAGAGGGGAAAACTTAAGGGATCATCATATAATGTTTCTCAAAAGGAGTGGGGAAAATCACTGGGCAATGGAAATAGTGGAGAATTTGCTGATGGGCCAAATTCTTATTTTGGCGAAGAAGAAGAGGGCATGATTCCAGCGGATGAGGACAGTAGTATGCTTCCAGATAATGGATTTTATCAGGCATCATCTTAATTGTAACTTAGGGGCTTTCATGATGGGTTTCAGTATATTGTCTGGTGCTGTCATTTTTGTTGGGTAATTGTAGTCAGCTTTAAGGGTAACAGAGTGATACAGGTATGAAAAAGACTTGTGGTGTAATGTCTGCCTTTTAGCTTTTTATGAGGTATGAAAAAAAGACTTGTGGTGTAAAGTCTCCCTTTTAAATTTGTAGGGACTTATAACCTGGACGCCTAGCTTTAATTTTGTGACGTATCTCTTACACATTCTTTTTGGGAGAAAGTAAAAGAAGGCGAAGTTAAAATGTTATGTAAGGATGAACTAGAACTAGAACTAGAACTAGAACTAGTGTTTCATGTATTTTCTGTGCAAGTGTTTCATGTATTTTGTCTTTACTTGATCCATTTTATTTAGGATCAATAAAAGCAAAGTTGTCTTTCGAGTGTATTGTAAGACCTGTTTCTTTTTATTTCTGTGGTTCTCTTTCTTTTTCTTGAGAAATTAATAGGTAGACCTAGTGCTGATAGGCCTGTAAATCAGTTCGAGTTCAACCCCAATTTGACTTCAATTTTTACTTGTTTAAATATGTTCATGGTGCTTGACTTGCATACAAAGGAGGTACGTATTGGTTTTTTTATACGTTTTGTAGTAAAATATTCTTTTTAGGTAAAGTCTATATATTTTATAGTATTTTTTTTATCATCAGATATACCATAAAATATGAGTATTTTTACTATTAAATGTATTTTATTATTGTTTTAAAACAGAATTTATTAAAAATGGCGAAACATATATGAAGTTCTTTATATAATGTTCGTGAATTTTTTTTTTTTTAAATTGTCATGTTTATCACAATCGTGATCTATTATCTATAGTATATTCACGAGGATTTTACATTTACAAAAAATCAACATGTTTTTGTAAATTTTATCGAATTATCTAAATTCTAATTTTCTGTAAAAAATTTGATAAGTTTTAAATTTATGATAAATATGGGTTAAAACTACATTAAAGTAATGATTTTTTGGTGAAATTTTGTGTAATTGATTTATTATAAAAAATTTCTTAAATTGTAAAATCCGATTTTAGATTTTATTTTTAAAAGTTTTTTTTAAAGAAACTTGAATTTTCTATAAGTTTTACCATGATATTTCTTAGTAATTAAGTCACCATAGAATTTATTGTTCATATGATTTGATGTTAAGTATATTTTTTACTTGTAATATTTTAGAAATGAGTTGCGTATAATGTGGTTTGACTCAATAAAATTATAGCATTTTAACTTGAGCATTCAATTTAGTTCGAATTGGTTTGGTTGGGGTAAATTTAAATATATTTACATTCAGGAGGTTATTAATTTGCCACACTTAAGGCATAATTTAGCCTTGAGCTTCAAGGTTTTTGGATCAACATGCTTTCAAGTAGTCAGTTATACGTAAAATAAATATACAAAGGTATTAAAGTAATTCAATGCTGATTTATTTATTTTTTAACCTTTAGAAACTTTTAACGATTTACGGTTAATGTGTGATAAAAAAAATGCAACGTTGGTATCTTTGGAATAAATGTCCAGCGATTTACAATTTGGCAAAAATTGCAATGTCTTCCATCAGACCTACCCCTCTCACGTGTCGTCTATATGAATGAAGAGCTTTGGCTTAGTTAAGCATTTTTCATGCGAGTATTACCATAAATCATTACCACGACCGAGCCGAAAATAGGAAAATCTATAAACTGCATTGGTATAATCCTTTATAGTTAGCCGAACGTGTTGTGGACCGTACATGAGGCATGATTCCTGATCACTGTTTTCATGGGTAGAGGAGAAAAAAATTGAAATACCAAAAGAAATCCATAGTATGATGACATGATAGTGAGAAATTAATTAAAAGTATTTTGATCCAAAAAAGTTGGGACACAATGTTAAGAAAAACGGTTGAAGTTTTTGACCTTGATTTTATTGCCATATTGACAACATAAATGAAAATTTTATCTAAACAACTAGGTAAGATAGAATGTTAATATTATTCAAACTAATGTTTTGTGTGATTATTATGTAGGAAATCACTCAAGTATCGATAGTTTAGTGGACACTACAAGATAAAAGGTCAACACCAGCGTTTGTTTTTGCATATTTCGGCGTTTTAAAGTGCCGCAATATGCATTACCGGTGCTTATTGTAAGCGCCGGATAAAGCACCGGTATGTGTACTGTCGAAGAGCAAATACCAACGCTTAAAGAAAACGCCGCAATATGCATATTTTTTCGGGGCTTAGAAGCGCCGCAATATACCGGCGGTTGTAAGCGCCGCTAAAAATTGTTTTTAAGCGCCGTTAAAAGTAGTTTTAATTGTGTTTTTATATTATTTTGACTTAAATATCAACACTAATACCCTTCAATAAATAAAATATACCATCAAATCCATAAAATTTCAAATGTTCTTCAATATATAAAATGTACCATCAAATATCCATAAAAATTCATTTATTCAATATAAAAGTCATCTAATTTACAAAAAAAATAATCATAGTTAACATGTAAAATTTAATTTCCCAACATGATGTTCTCATCAACATATGTGATCTGCAGCTTAACCTCACTCTCACTGCCATATTTGAACTCCATTCCTCCAACCGTAAGTTCAGGTGCCTCAAATATAACTTGAATCCATTCATTGTCCAAAGCTTTCAGCTTTCCTGTACAAGCACATATGAGCCAAGATGTGAACAAAATCAATAGAAACATAATTTGAGCAGGGCTGAAAATGTAAATTAACAACTTAGTATATGTCAAAAAAGTTTCAGGTTACAAAGAGGACTGGGTGAGCAATCTAATCCAACATATTCTAATGGTATCCCAGCCTGATCATCAACTCAAAAGCATGATCCAATAGCCTAATTGTCCAATTCACCCATAGATCAAATGTTGGGTCATTATAGAATAACTAACTATAGAATGTATAGATTTAGGTGCTGCTTAATTGATTCCAATAAAGAAAATAGCTGTTTGACTGAGATGGAAAAAACCAGTGGCAACAAATCAATTTAACAAAAGAAAAGGAGGAAAAAATAAGAGGTCTCTGGAAGTTAATTGCTACTATCATTTTAGTACTTCTTTATCAGCTTAATATCAAGTGAAGTTAACATTGACAATGCAAAGAGAGTAATCTAAATAACCAAACATGAAGTTCTCGGATCGATGGTATAAATTTTATTTTACCTCCGAAGATAAGAGGGCATTTCACTGGTTCATTTACACAATATTTCTGCAGTTGTTTGGCCACTTCATCTACTTCTTTGTGCTGTTCTTTAGTCAGTGAAACTCCTCCATCTGTTTGAACCACCTGATTCACAGTGTCCATGACATCAATTATTGAAAACTAAAAACACATTAAAACCACCGATGACTATCAAAACATAACTAGTTTCTCAAACTCAGCCATTAATTGGGCTATTAAAGCATTAAATGAAGTATTTATACTTCACACTTAGCACAAGAAAACCAGAATTGATATCACTATTATATTCTTTAAAAAACGCAGTGCCATTAAATGAAGTATTTATACTTCGCCATTTGCACGGATAGGGATAGTTGCAGCCCTTCTAGAACTGCTATTTTCGCTTCCTATGGTATCTAATACAAAACAAACCCAAAATAGCCAAAAGCACTCCAATCACCACTCCTATGGAGATTCCAATGATCAGCCCAGATGACTCCTCCTTCATTTTTGTGATTTTGCTATTTGCTATTCAAGCATCCGGTCCATTTACACAGCTGCAAGCATAATACCGGGTCAAAATTCTACTTGATTCTATTTGTAAAATTGATAATTATAAAGTTCAAAATCTAGAACTTCTTCCGAATGCATTCATAGCCATGAATAAAGTCAAACGGAGATCAATATCAAATGCAAGAAAACATTAAACAACAATTCACTGTTCAAATAGAATAGTCACATTGTGAAAACAATTCAACAGAAGCTTGCCGTTAAATAATTTATACAATAATAGCAACATAAATCCAACTAACTACAAATATTTCCTTTACATTAACTTCATCAAACATTTAACTTTAATAAAAATGGTAAAAGAGCATAACAACAATAAAAATTAAAAAAGAGAGAGCTGGATCAATTAAGATACAGTAGCAAATTGTTGATTTACTCAAGCTTGAAAGAGGATTTGCTTGATCTAATTACCATTAGTCAAACTTTTAAAGATGATATTATCTGATTAGTGCTGACAAAAATCATGAAACTACGCATCTAATACTAAAGGTTTCTGCTTATAGATTAAAAAACATAAAACTAAAGAAAATTCTTCATAGCAAAAGAAATCTAGAGTCAAGGAAAATCTGTCAACGATTAGCGCATTTAAGATCTGTTTGGTTGCTAAGAAAACTCAGGAAAAAGGAGAAAAAATAGATGGAATTATAAATCTCAAAAGTCCCAAAAACAAAAGGTTGCACCTAACTAAAACAAACAACTTTTGACTGAGTTAAAAGAGTGCGTCTCTTTGTTTTCTCCTCTTTTATGCCTTTCTTTTTCTTTCCTCAGGTTTCTCAGAAACCAAACAGAGGCAAAGAAGAAATCAACAAAAGAAAAAGAGAGAAAGGAAAAGAAAACTAAAACAAATTTCATATCCACAGATCAAGTAAATGAAAACATCAGCAATCGAGACCAGAAATTGGAAGCAAAAACAGGCTTGAGAAAACAAAAAACAGTAACGCATTGATGAAACTAACGTTAACTCAAAAACTTACCTGTTAAGATGAGCACAGTTTAAAGTTGAAGCAGTTACATGTTTTCTGGAAGCAACAATAAAAAAATTAACATTGAAAGTGTTGCGAGGAAGCAAGAGGAAATTGAAATGCTTTGAATGAGATGAAGAGAGAGAGAAATGGGTATGGGCAAAAACAGGGACGCGGCAAAGAACTGCCTTTGTGAAATTTTTTTATCATATTTCGGTGCTTTAAAGCACCGGAATATATCTCTTTTATATTTCGGCACTTCAAAGCGCCGGAATATGAAATGGGTAAAGCGCCGGAATATGCTCATTTCATATTTCGGCACTTTAAAGTGCCAGAATATGTTCATTTCATATTTCGGCGCTTTGAAGCGCCGGAATATGAAATGGGTTTCAAGCATATACAGACGCTTTAAAGCACCGAAATATACTCGAAACTCATTTCATATTCCGGCACTTCAAAGCGCCGGAATATGCTCCTTTCATATTTCGGCACTTTAAAGCGCCGGTAAAGCACCGAAATATGCTCAAAACCCATTTCATTTTTCGGTGCTTCAAAGCGCCAGAATATGCTCCTTTCATATTTCGGCACTTTAAAGCGCTGGTATATACCGGTGCTTAAAAGCGCCGGAATATGTAATCAGATTCGTATATAACAGCGCTTTAAAGCGCCGTTATATGTTCTTTGACTATTGCGGCGCTTCAAGGAAGCGCCGAAAATAAAGCGTCGGTGGTTAATATATTGCGGCGCTTTTGTCAAGCACCGGAAATAAAGCGCCAGCAAATGTCATTTATCTTGTAGTGGGAGAATCCGTTTACTCAACCAAATTCTGAACAAGCTAATTTTGAGTCCAATTTCCAACGTCAAAACAATCTTTATTCAAACGCGTTCAATTCCAGATGGAGAAATCACCCCAATTTTTCGTGGAGCAAAGAAGCCGACACTCGAGGAGATGTTCATGCAATACATGGAAAAGACAAATTTGGTGATCCAAAACAATTTGGCTACGATTTGAGGCTCAAATTGGTCAGCTTTCAAACATTCTTATAGAGAGGATTGCAGGAACTTTCCCGAGCAATATCTTTACCAATCCTAAGGAACATGTCAAAGCAATAGTATTGAGAAGTGGGAAGACAATTGAGCAGCCACAAGGAGCAAGCACCGAGCAAGATAAAGCTGGAATTCATGTGGAGTCCGAGCCAAAGATGGAGGAATTGGAGCAACAAGTGGCCGACCAGCAAGCTCAAAATTTTAAAGAGAACAAAAAAGCTTCAAAACCCATGAATTTCGAGGAGTTTACATATAAAACTATTTCTCCTTCAATTTATAATCCACCGATTCTTTTTTCTCAAAGACTTTAAATAATAATAATAATAAGTTAGATAATCAATTCTCTAAATTTCTTAGTATTTTTAAACAATTGCACATTAATATTCCTCTTATTGAAGCTTTAGAGAAAATGCTTAAATATGCTAAGTTTTTTAAGGATATTTTATCAAACAAACGGAAGTTGGAAGAGTATAAGACAGTGATGTTAACTGAAGAGAGTAGCGCAATTTTACAAAAGAAGTTGCCTCCTAAATTGAAAGATCTAGGGAGTTTTACAATTTCTTTCACTATAGGAAATTCTTATTTTGATAAAGCTTTATGTGATTTAGGAGCAAGTATTAATCTTATGCATTTTTTGGTTTTTAGTAAATTAGGTCTTAGAGAAGAAAAGCCCACTACGATCTCTTTACAATTAGCAGACAAGTCTATCAAGCACCCGCGAGGACTCATTGAAGATGTTTTGGTGAAGGTGGACAAGTTTATTTTTCTGACGAATTTAATTGCACTAGACATGGAGGATGATGAGGAAATATCTTTGATTTTGGGGTGACATTTTCTTGCTACGGGGAGAACTTTAATTGATGTCCAACAAGAGAAACTTATTTTGGGGGTTGATGATGAGCATGTTACTTTTGATGTATTTAAGGCTATGGATTTTCCTTCCGAAGTACATTCTTATTTTCAAATTATTGACATAGACTTAGTGGTGGCCGAGACCTATAGGGCCAGATTTTCAAAGCTGTCATTTGAGGTGTATCTTACTCATTCTACAACTCTTGAATCCAAGAATGAAGATGTTAGTGAGTGTGTAAAGTATTTGGAAGCTACACCATCCTTTCATCCTTCCATAAAGCCGAAATTGGAAGAGCTAGGTTCATCTATGCTGACATCTTCAAGTAAGGAACCACCCAAATTTGAGCTCAAACCGCTTCCATCAAATTTGAGGTATGCTTTTTTAGGCCAAGACTCTACATTTCCAGTTATTATTAATGGTTCTTTAAGTGATGTAGAGGAAAAAAGTTGCTAAGAGTTTTAAGGGAGCATAAGATGGCTTTGGGATGGGCAATCTCGGATATCAAGGGAATTAGTCTTTCGATTTGTATGCATAAGATTTTAATGGAGGATAGTTTCAAGCCGATAGTTCTACCACATTGGAAATTGAATCCATCAATGCAAGAAATGGTGCATAAAGAATTATTAAAGCTCTTAGATGCTAGAATTATCTATCCAATCTCGGATAGTGCATGGGTGAGTCCGGTTCAAGTGGTTCCAAAGAAATGAGGAATAACCATAGTAAAGAATGACGACAATGAACTTATACCAACAAGGACAGTTGGTGAGTATGCAAAGATTATCGAAGACTTAATGATGCAACTCAAAAATATCATTTTCCATTGCCTTTTATCGACCAAATATTAGAAAGACTCGCTGGCCATGCTTACTACTGTTTTCTAGATGGGTATTTAAGATACAATCAAATCATAATTGCTCCCGAAGATCAAGAGAATACTACTTTCACATCTTTTGCATATAGGATGATGCCTTTTGGTCTTTGCAATGCTCCAGCCACGTTCCAAAGATGCATGATGTCCATTTTCTCCGACATGGTGGAAAAATTTATAGAAGTATTCATAGATGACTTCTCGGTTTTTGGTTATTCTTTTGATAATTGTTTATCTAACTTGTCTTTGGTTTTGCAGCAAGGTAAGAAGACTAATTTAGTTTTAAACTAGGAAAAATGCCACTTTATGGTCAATGAAGGGATAGTGCTTGGCCATCGAATTTCCTTCAAGGGGATTGAAGTCAATAGAGCCATAATAGATGTTATTGACAAACTCCCACCACCGGCCAATGTGAAGGGCATGAGAAATTTCTTGGGTCACGTTGGGTTTTATAGACAGTTCATTAAGGATTTTTCTCAAATTACTAAACCTCTTTGCAATCTTTTGATTTAAGATGCATTGTTTGATTTTTCTCATGAATGTTTGCTTGCTTTTGAAACATTGAAGAAAAAAAAATTAATTTCAGCACCTAAAATTGTTTTACCGGATTGGAATTTACCTTTTGAGTTGATGTGTGATGCTAGTGATTTTGCTATAGGGGTTGCTTTAGGGAAGATAAAAGATAAAAAAATTTAATGTTATTTATTATGCAAGTAGGACTTTAACGGAAGCTCAACTTAATTATGCTACTACTGAAAAAGAATTATTAGCAGTTGTTTTTGCTTTTGAAAAATTTCGTTCTTACTTAATAGGTTCGAAGGCGGTTGTCTATACCAATCACTCTACTCTAAAGTACTTTCTTATGAAGAAGGATGCTAAACCAAGATTACTTAGATGGATTTTGTTTCTACAAGAATTTGATTTAGAGATAAAGGACAAGAAGGATACCAAAAATTTGGTGGCAGATTACTTGTCTCGGATTGAGCCTAAAGGTGCAGATGATGAGCTACAATTTTCAATTAATGAAACATTTATGGATGAGCATTTAATGGTTGTACAAGTTGTTCCATGGTATGCCGACATAGTCAACTACTTGGTGTCGCCAATTTTACCTCCCAGGATTACATATCAATAAAAGAAGGAGCTCTTCTCTGACTTGAAGTATTATTTTTGGGATGAACCTTTTCTATTTCCACATTGTGCAGATCAGATAATTAGAAGATCTGTACCCGAAGAAGAGATGAAGAGCATACTTCGACATTGCCAGTCATTGGAAGTAGGCGACCACTTTGGTAGAGCAAAAACAATAGCAAAAATTTTGCAATCCGGGTTTTATTAGCCTTCTATTTTTAAAGATTCTTTTAACTTTGTTAATTTATGTGATCATTGTCAATGGGTTGGGAATATTTCTAGGAAATATGAGATGCCTTTGAATAATATTTTAGTTATTGAATTGTTTGATGTTTGGCGGATAGATTTCATGGGTCCTTTTCCATCTTCGTACTATAACAAATTTATTTTAGTGGTTGTAGATTACGTCTCCAAGTGGGTGGAAGTTGCTGCTTTGCTAACCAATAATGCCAGGGTTGTGGTGAATTTTCTTAAAAAAAATATCTTTTCTCGATTTGGCACTCCAATGGCGATAATTAGTGATGGTGGGAAGCATTTTTGCAACCATCAATTTGAAGCTTTACTTACTAAATATGGAGTTACTCATCATTTGGCAACACCATATCATTCTCAAACAAGTGGCCAAGTTGAGGTGTTCAATAGGGAGTTGAAGCGCATACTTGAGAAGACCGTTAGTATCTAACGAAATGATTGGGCACGAAGGTTAGATGATGCATTATGGGCTTATAGGACAGCATTTAAAACATCGATTGGAATGTCACCTTATCAGTTGGTTTATGGAAAAGCATGTCATTTACCCGTGGAGCTAGAACATAGAGCTTATTGGGTGATAAGGACACTTAATTTTGATTTAATGGTTGCGGTGGAGATGAGGATGTTGCAAATTAATGAGATGGACGAGTTGCGTAACGATGCTTATGAGAATGCTCGGATTTACAAGGATAAAACTAAAAGATGGCATGATAAGCATATTTTGGGAAGGGAGTTCAAAATGGGGCATAAAGTTTTACTATACAATTCAAGACTTCGATTTTTTATGGGAAAATTGCAATCTAGGTGGTCGGAACCATTTGTTGTGACTCGTGTTTTTCCATATGGAGCGGTTGAAATTCATCATGAGACAAACAGAAAATTAAAGGTTAATGGACAGATGTTAAAGCTTTATATAGATGGAGAATTTAGCACACAAAAGTTTTTCATCAATCTCGCCAATCCTAAATAATGATTTGGAGAATGTCTAGTAATAGACTTTAAACAAAGTGCTTTTTGGGAGGCAACCCAAGTTTTTTTTTTCTGAAATGAGAAAAATTTCTTATTTACCACATATTTATAATGCACTGTTTAATAGCATGAGGAAAAAATTCTTACCATCGAACAGCACGTCATACATTAAGTCCACTAAACTCCTGTCAAGTAAGAATTTATCTATTATTAATAGATAAAATTTATCAATATCCGACTCAGCATTTGACTGAAATATCATTGAAACTTTAAATAAAAAAAAACTCATTAATGTAAGGGCCAATATTTAGCAAATCTTAAGTTGGCTAGTGCTTGAGAAACATACCATTGATGGAAGGCCATTAAAGTCATAGCACAATACTTACAAATGATTATACCCTCCAAATTTCATACTCACTCTCTCTTCAATAAGATCCCACAAATCACACTCGGAAAATCCAATGCGTTCACATCAAATGTTTTAAAAAGAATAAAATAGATGTCTTCTACGAGCCAGCATTTCCGAGAAAATTTCATTAATTACAAAATCTATTAACGATCTAATCATTACATGTCTATTTTGCCCTTGCTCTTGGCTACACTGAAAAACGAAAGTTTAGTAGTTGCATTCAACTTGTAATATTGACCCTGCCCTTGTCAAGTCATCAATGGCTAATAATCGGCCACATATACACTTTGGTCTCCCCCATTTCACTATAAAAAGGGCATTGGTTTTCACTTTAATTCTACTAAAAAACATTAAACCACTCTTCCTTTCTTATGCTCTCAAATCCCCCCCCCCCCCTTCTCTATCTCTCCCTATCTTCCTATCTCCCTTCCCCTCCCTTTCCCTTACATTCTCTCTCCTCTCTCTGTTGCCCTTGAATGGAGTACTTTGAGACACTCTTCAGAGAGGAATTTCATTTCCTTTCTAGCATTCTCTATGATAATAATCCCATTAATGGGTCTCCTTATCTTTTCAACCCGTACCCTCCTACTTACCATTTTGATCAAATTTCAGCTGAAGGGTCCTAAAAAAATCCTCTCTTTGGGATCCCATCATCATCAACATACTTGGATCCTGTTGAGGATTATTTTACAAATGGGTTTTCTTCAACATATGATTATAATAATTTTATTCCCTCTAACATCCTTATGTTATTGATACTGTCAATGGTGGTACTACTCTTTCGCATGGCTTGCAGGAAAATGGCTATAATTTGGATTTTATTAATCCTAAACAAAATCAAGAGATGATAAATGGAGTTAAAAGCATTACTCATGATCACGATCAAACGGCCCAGATTTATAATCAGGCTATGATCAGTTTTCAAGAGTTCGGATCCGGGAGTAGTACTGCTTACAAGCTACCAGCAGATGAGTTATCATTTATAAATGGACAAAAAGGATATCAAAAGAAAGCTCACGATGATCAGAAGAAGAATGAAACCAGGCATATGAGAAGAGCAAGAAAATCTCAAAAGAAGGTCATGATCAAAGGCCAATGGACTCAAGAAGAGGACAGGTAATATATATATATATATATATATACATACATATACACACACTAATTTTATTTGGGGTTTTGCAAACTAACAAATGTTTTGTGTTTACCTTTTTCTAGGCTTTTTTCATGTTTAGCATATCTAGAATTATTTTCAAGTATTAAATAAATTTGATGATATAATTAAATCTGTGCTTTGTAGCGTCTTAGTGCTGTTGGTAGCAAGATATGGAACAAAAAGATGGGCTATGGTTTCTAAGAATATGGAGGGGAGAATAGGAAAACAATGTAGGGAGAGATGGCACAACCATTTGCAACCTGACATCAAGGTTTTTCTTCTCTCTTCTCTCTTTCTCTCTCTACTTATAACTTAAATATCTACCACTTATAAGTATATATTTCTTATTTGTACATTTTGCTTTCTCTCTATATACACATATATTCATTATGTATCTTATTTTGTTCAAAATTAAATTTTCAAAAAAGTATGTCAACATGCATAAACACATAGAGATGAATATTTGCATTATATCAAATAATTAGATTTTTTTTTTCTTCCAGATTTTATCTTTTAATGAGTTGCATATACATACATAAATGTTGTTCATATATTTATTTCACCATAGAAAGACTTATAAGGAATATTTTCTCTTTTTTGACACGCGTCTCTAAATGTATGAAAATTATATCATTACATTTTCTGTCAGTATTATATCTTTGTTGACGCGTTTGGTAAAGTATATGAACCTTTTCTTTGTTAATCATTTGTCATTATACGCGTGACAACACATCGACATGTATGACGATGAATTCTATGAGTTGGAGCAAGATAATTTGAATTAGTTCTTATCATCACGGTAAATTTTGAAACTCCTAAATTAACCTTTTATATCATTGGTTTTGCATCATAAAAAATTACTTTTTTTTCCATTCATCCGACATTTACACATGCCATTTTGATACCATCAAGCATCTTTTGTGTGTGTGTGTGTGTGTGTGTGTGATTTATTTGAATTAAGGTTCAATTTTCATTCAATCTAGGGTTTTTGCTTTAGTTGGACCTTATTTTCAATAGTATAAATTGTAAAATTTCAAAGGTGAATTTTGTTATCATTTAGTTGTCATTTCTTCTTATGATGACACTACTATATATGTTTATTCTAAATCCATGTTAATTATTTACATGAACTAATTGAGGTTTATTTTTCTAGCAATTCATTTTTTTTATAAAAAAGTGTTATCACATATTTTATACACCAGTACAACTAGTTAGTCAACCCAATTGTTAAATGAATTTAATTAGGATTTATTAGTGTTTAATGTTAAAAAATATTACACTAATATTGTGCATGTCCTATAATCCAATGTTAATGAGTAAGTATATATACTCAAATGTTTATACTATTCTCTTTAATAATATACTCCCTTTATTTCAAAATTATGCTTCACAATTTTGATTGGCATACATATTTTTTAAAAAAATTTAAATGTCGAATATAAAATTTTGTACATTCTTTTTAAAAATTGTATATATACGTGCATATGTGTGTTTGTTTATTGTATTGTATAATGATTACATATTCAAATTTGCAGAAGGAACAATGGACGGAAGAGGAAGACAAGATATTGATTGAAGAACACAAGTTGGTTGTGCAACCATTGGGCGGAAATCGCTCACAGTCTTCCTGGGCGAACCGAAAACATCATTAAAAATCATTGGAACGCAACAAAGAGAAGGCAATCATCAAAACGCGGCAAAGGTATCGACACAACTCCCAAATCCAGTCTCCTTAAAAATTACATCAGGAGCATCTTGGTTTCTACTTCTCCCTCAACTTTTTCTTCGAAGTCTTTGTCGTCGAAGATGAAAACAACAAATACTCGAAACAATAAAAGGAAAATTGTATTAGCAGAGCCAGCATCAACACCAGAACATGTAGCTGACTATAATCACACGTCGCCACCGTCACTGTCACGTCAACAAACAGTTGTTGATCAGCAAATGGTACAAGAGAGCTTAGCTGAATATTACACTTCACTAAACTTGCAAGTCCCTACAGCTGCAAGCATGATTGATGGTTCTAGGTCTGGATCGGGATTTGAGTCTTGCTTGGGTACGGATTCGGTTGTGGATGAGAACAACATTAACGTTTACTGCACGGATGAGATTGATGAGCTGGTGGCTTATGAAATGGAGAATTGGATGGTGATGAACAAAGAAATGGACTTGGGGGAGATGATGGTGTCAGTGGGAATCTTTTAATTAATTGAGGTCTTTGTGATTGATCTTAATATTAAAGCTTAATATGATTTTAATTGTAACTTTTGAAAGGTTAGGTTTGACGAGAAATTGAGGGTGCTGTGTGTAAAGTACACTGGTGGTGTGTGATTGTTGTTGTGTGGTGGGGTCATTTTCTCGTGACTTGAAAGGTGTGTTTGGTTGGTTTGTTTGTTTCTTTATGGTTTACTTGTGTTTAATTAGTGTTTGGTTGGAAAAATTTGTATTCCCATTTTTGTATGTAAACTTTCCAATGAAGTTTATGTTTTTGTATTTCTCACTTTATATATCCAAAGGATTAATTAGATCAATGATAAACTATTGTATGTTTTGGATCATATAAAATAGTGTGTAAATACATCATCTCATATCATTAACTGAGATCTATTTATGAATTTTGCATAGGTCCTCATTTTGAGAGTGAATTTCATCCGTTATGTGAGAGAACAAATTTACAACGTTATATGAAATCTGAAACATGCAATAATTTTTCAAATTCAAATGGTAAGACCAATCAAAATAAACATCTAGTAAAGTGTAAATTTTGGGTTCAATTATTTATTAAGTGCAAATAAATTCCTAAAAAATATTTATTCTGACTTTTTCTCGATACCTATAAATGAGACAATTTATATATACTTGATATTAATCAAGTCAAAGATCTAAATATATTTCAGTATCCTAAAAAAACATTTGCAACTAAATGAGTGTTATAATTAATAATAAAAACGTTTGAAAAATAATTAAAACATACTTATATGAGTAAGTTCAAAATAAAAGTTATTTAAATTTATTTATTTAAATATATTTAAATCAATTTCTAAACATAGCATAAAGCTTGAGGTATTATAAGCTTCTTATTAGGAATTTAGGATTACCAAGTATGGGTTTGGTGAAAGTATAATTAATATTAATATTGGATTATAAATAGTGACGAGTCATGGAAGAAAGTTTATAGATAATGATTCCATGTTTCTCATGTGTACCTGACCCTCAACTTTTTAAGGGCTCAACCCATTAACGTACCCTAGTCCTTTTAATCACTCGATCAGGTAAATAATATAAGTCATAAATAGAGAGAAGAGCCTAAATATATAGCGGCCGGAGGCATGTGGATGAACAAAACAATGAAGATAAGAAGTTAAAAGCTGAATTTTGTTTAGGGGACTGCTACATGAACTACACAGACGGATTACCATTTTGGGCTATCAAAAACCAAACAAGTAATTTATAAGAAGCTAAAATGGTAATTTATAAGAAGCTACCCTAGTAACTTTTTTTATATCTTTTTTATTTCCCTGAATGAATCGTTGTAGCTAGTGAGTGTTTAAAATGGTGGTTCATTTTTGTGTACCATGATTTTGTCTAGGTAAGAATTCTCTATAGTTTATAGGTAGACTTTTTTTGAACTGTTGATAGATAGACGATAAATTCTTATATATATGTTCGGGCACTTAAGGAATATTATAAAAATGAGAGTAAATGATTGTTTGAAAACTCAAAAAGCATTAATTTAAATCAAATGGTTTTGATTTAAATAGAAAATGTGTGAGATTAAATTAAAATGCATTAGGTTAATCAAATATCGTGATTTAAACAGAAAAGATGTGAGATTTAATAATTGTTTTTTAAATAGACACAATCTGATCTGTTAAAAACTAACAGATATGATCTTAAGGTTCTCATTAAATCTGAAAATATCATGTTTTTTCGACTGGACAAATATAAAATCATTTGAAGAGGTGTTTCTGCACCTACAAATACCCATCAATTCTCACTTTTAAAACACAATTCATTTTCTTTCTTTCTTTCTTCTTTCTTTCTCTTTCAAAACCTCTGCCATAGTATTTCAAATATTTCAAAGTAGAATAAAATTCGAAATTCTTCATATTTTCCTCTTTGCAGACTTCAACTTAAAGACTTAGTTGTATCCTAAAAGCTATTCGTCTGTACCCATAGCAAAATTATTTATTCAAATTGAGACGAATAAAATTTTAAAGACAATGTTTAACACACGTATTTAAATCTTAATTCTCATAATTTGTTCACATTTAATAAAATCTTACAATAAAAAATTCATGTGTTGATCAAGAGCATTTACAAGAGAGAATTTATTACTCTCTCCTCTTCAACGGTTCTAAATGCTCTAATTACAACATGAAATCCATTTTTTAGGTGAACATTAATTATGGTTATCGATCTCTCTTTCATTTCTTTTCTTATACAAGAGAAAAAATTATGACTCAAATATATTTAGCTAAACAGAGGACCTTATGATTTCATGGTTTCCATAAACCGTTCAGACAAATAACTAGATTATTGAGAAACGTGCGATTGGTGGATCTCATCCGTCAGTGTAAATCACTCGTAAGTGATATAATGCACGTGAATTATATAGATGATTGATACTGACCAATCGCATCGATTGCGATTGTACTAACATTCCTCTTACCTTATGATGGTTCAGCAAAGCAGATATTAATCCCATTAATAATAAAGATTTCAGCTTAAATAGAAAGTGTATATATATATGTTTGCTAATTTACTTCGTGTAAAAGTAAGTTAACAATGTACCCTTAATAATTTAAATTTTTATAACACAAACGTATGGTCAACAAAGTAATTAATTCAATAAATATACCTACTTAATTTTTCCACTTTTGGAGTTTTTTTTGGCAATATTGCACCAATCTATGGTCGGAAAATCACATCCTGATACTGTTAAAAAGCTCTGGTTGAGATCTATAAAATGAGATTTGGAAGTACAACTCTCTGACTAGTCAATCGCCCACACATACCGTCGGTTATCTCGAGAGGGAGATCTAGCACATTCCGGTGATTTTTATCAAAAAATAATACTACCACCAACTTGAAAATTGAATTTTTGACTTACTTACAAAATTTGGCGGTTAATTGCCACCGAAAACAACTAAGGTTTATCACACATAATCAAAGATATTGTAGTTTACAAAAGCTTGGGAAGCAAATATATATGCTTTTTTAGTCCAGCTATATATCCTTTTTTTTTTTTTTTTATGTACAGATACAAATCTATAATGTTTATAAATGCCTTCTTAAGCTCCGATAGCAAGTTATCGCAATTCTTAATGCAATTCTTAATTAAAGGGCTTAGGTGATATTTTATTTTTTTCTATTAAAACTGAAAAATGCCAAGAAAGAAATAATTTCGGAAGGCCTTGGCAATGTGAAAATTGAATTTATGTTTAAATAATCATTAAGCGTCACAAAATACCATGGTTGCAAGCTATTGATTAATATCATGTGCATATCTTCAAATTAGGTAATTATACAAGGATATGCCATGGATCCGGTTCCATAACAGTTATCGTAGAACCGAAAAAATTTATTAGTAATCATAAAGAAATTAAATAATACGAGTATGTCAATTTTCTCGTGATAACTAATAGACTTTCTAGGTTTCGTGGTAACTCCAACGAAACCGGTTCCATGAGATACAAGTATGTGAATTTTTGACTCCTTAAGTACTATACTAATTTAATATAATTGATTTTGTTGTTAAATTATAGCTTGTTGTTTGCTAGATTTTGTTACTATTGGGGTATATGGTTTCCATTTAATTATCGAAAGTGATTATCTCATCTCTATTTCTTGGTTAAATGGCTAAGGTGATCTTAATTGAAAATACACAAATACTTTCAGGTTCATCAATAGTTTGAAGCAAAAAATTCAAAGAGTAAGTGTTGATGCTAAAAATGTGTTGCTGAGTTGTAGGTCGAATCACGGATGTACCTGCACAGGGAAAGAGATAAAGGCTATGGGGTCGTCGGAGGGGGTGCCTCCGAAGATTCTCCGAAGCTTAAGTTAGGGTATGATAAAGGGTATGTAGAGGGTGAGCGTTAGTTTTTTGTTGAAAACTTGGCCTGATTATGATGCGTACCTGACCTTTTTTATAGGGCTTTGAGGTGGAATTGGGCTTAAGGCGGCAACGATATGATGCCCCAACTGGGTTGGGTAATGATGCCTAAGAGGCCCAGCTAGATGGCTGGGAGCCGTCTGTTGGGGCTTTGCCTTGCTGGCTTGATCTGAAGCCATCCAGGTATGAGGGCGGTTAGTCACTTGACATCCTAACTTGGATTTTGAATGATGCCTACGAGGCCCAGCTAGATGGCTGGGGGTCGTTCGTTTAGGGCTTAGCCTTGATGGCTTGATCGTGAGCCGTTTACATGTCTAAGGTAGTCTGCCGACCTGACGCCCAACTTAGTTGGGCAATGATGACCTGGAAGGCGTGGTGATGTGGAGGCCCACCTGGAGGCAGAGGAGCCTTGAGGGGCGGTTATGACTTGAGGGCTGAGCTGCCCAGTCCTAGATACCCCATGTGTCTTTTTGTGACTTGTTGTCAAGAGGGTCCACGTGTCTTCTTCCTATTGGAGGGGTAATTTTGGCAATATCAGAGGCCCCTCACTTCCTTGAGTACAGTCATATGGTTAAGGAAGTATTATGGCTTGTTCCGCATATGTTCAATCCTTGGGGATCTTAGGCCGACGCTGAGGACACGGCCTAAGAGGGATGAGTCTGAGGACAGCGGCCCATGACCATACACTCGGTCGATGACGTGATGTGCAATTTCGTGTGTTTGATTATGAAGATAACGGGCCAAGGACTGGTGGAGCAATCCATCTCATGAACACCGTGAATCCAAGGACCAATGGAGCAATCCATCTCCTTAGACCTTGAAGAGAATGGGCCGAGGACTCGTGGATCAATCAATCTCCTCGGCCATGAATACCTTGAGTCCGAGGACCAGTGGAGCAATCCATCTCCTTGGAACTTGAAGAGAATGGGCCGAGGATTCGTGGAGCAATCCATCTCCTCGGCCATGAATACCTTGAGTCCGAGGACCAGTGGAGCAATCCATCTCCTTGGACCTTAAAGAGAATGGGTCGAGGACTCGTGGAGCAATCCATCTCCTCACCCATGAATACCTTAAGTCCGATGACCAGTGGAGCAATCCATCTGCTCGGCCATGAAAGCTTTGTGGCCGAGGAGCAGTGGAGCAATCCATTTACTCGGCCAGGAATGCTTCTAGGCCGAGGAGCAATGGAGCAATCCATTTGCTCGGCTATGAAGGCTTTGTGGCCGAAGAGCAGTGGAGCAATCAATCTACTCGATCAGGAATATTTCTGGGCCAAAGAGCAGTGGAGCAATCCATCTGCTCAGCCATGAAGGCTTTGTGGCCGAGGAGCAGTGGACCAATCCATCTGCTCGACCATGAATGAGCAACAGGACGTCATTGCTGAAAAGATAGAAGACGGCAGATCTGACACATGGAGTCTTTTGCGTGAACAATGTTGTATCACCTCGAAGAACGATATGTTCTCTTGGGAAGTGTGAGGGCTGAGTCCCATCGAGCCATTTTCAAGAGATGGTGGCCACCTCGAAGAATGATACGTTTTCTTGGGTAGTGTGAGGGCTGCCTTGGGACTCTAAAGAGTCCCATCGATTCTTTAAATTTCATAAGTGTTTTCTCATTTACCGTGTTCTCTTTCCTATATAAGGAGGTTTTGCTCTTCTTTCACTCCAAATCAAAATCGAAAGTTTTTCAGAGTTTTTTCTCGAGAGCCTTCGGCCTCGTCTTTGAGAGTTCCCGTCTTTGATCCCTTGTTTTGCACAGACTTGTGAGTTTTATGAGTTTTTGGCTTTGTTCCATACCAGGTGTGGAGGTCAATAGCTTTTGGAGGAGCACGGGCTTTGAGGTTTGGTGGGCGCGGCATTTGGAGTCGCGGGGGAAGAGTATTGTGGACAGCTTCGGTTATTGTAAGTCCGAACTCCTCGAACTTTGGTGAGTTCATCCATCCTTCTTTTTACTCATGTCTTCCTTTGAAGTATATCGCAATAAACCTAGCAGTAATGATAATAATAGGAGTAGCGTAGATGATACTCATAGTGGTAGTACCGAGGACGGAGAGACATCCTCATCTTCGTTGAGGGGAGCACGCCCTGTGGGGACCGTGCCATCCTCAGGCCCCTGGGCCCTGGTGCCGTACGTCCCTTTGGGAGAAGGGTCTGAAGAAAGTTCATCCTCGGGGGATGAAAAGGTTAGGGTTTTAACTGATAGGGCCCTGACCGATATTAGAAAGACCTCGGTTAGGGAAGAGAGAGAATAATGGAATTATGCTGCAAACTAGATTCCTAGCCAGATCAAAGAGGAGGACTTAGCAGTGATTCAGAGGACGTACCATATTTCGGATGAGAATGCCTTCCGGCTGGCTAGGGTGGGGGAGAGAGCTTGTGACATCCTTCCGGACCGAGCCCCTTATAAGCTTTGCGTATACGAGCATCATATACAAGCCGAGCTACGGTTCCCTCTCCACCCCTTTCTTCGAAGCATCCTTAGATATTTTGGTATTGCACTGTGTCAACTTGTACCGAACTCGGTACAGTTGATCATGGCCTTTATCTATGTCTACGGGAAAGTGGGCAGGCCAATGACCTTGGATGTTTTTAAGGCTCATTTCCTTATTAGTAGGCACGGCCAGACTGGATGGGTAGTGTTTAGTACTCGACCAAGAAGAAGGTTGTTGAAGAAGATGCCTTCATCAATTAAGAGATGGAAGAGGAACTTCTTCTTCATTTGGACAGACAAGGACTTCAGTCTTCCTCGATCCTGGAGTATGGACCGAACCGGGAAGTGCAAGAAGGTGGGCCTTCGTCCCTACGAACAAGAAACGGTAGATGCCATGGTGGCTTCAGCAATTGACGTCAGAGTCCTTTATGAAAATGAGGAATTAGCTAGTTGTGGTCTCTGCCCCCCATGTCCTAGGCCCTCACTCGAGAGTGGTAAAACTTTTTTAGTTTGTTTTACCTTTTCCTTTTGGTATACTTGCATGTTATGTATCTCGTTTTTTACACTTATCATTTCTCCTTGTTTACTTGGGCAAAGATGGAGGCCGCGACACTTGCAAAGGAACATGCCAAGAAGTTGGCCCTGGAGCAGCGGAGGGTGGCCCGGGCCGAGAAACAACAGGCCTCAGGGTCAGGGAGCAAGAAGAGGTCTCGGACCCAGCCTTCCGCTTCGATAGACCTGGAGATTCTTCTGAGGCCCCTGTCCCAGCCGGAGACTACCCAGTTCCTATTGCTCCTCCATCAAACCCTACCCTCTTCAGACCCGCCCCGACTCCCCCTACGAGTCAAGGAACTGCTGCCGAGGTCCTAGTGTTCACACCTGATTGGGCCTTGAGGATAAATGATTCCATTTTCGCGCACCCTCGGGTGGCGCGAGAACACCTGATCAAGGGGACTCCTCATTGAGATGTTGCGAAGCTTAAAAGGAAGACCATAGAATCCCTCTGTGTAGCTGCTGAGACTGTAGCGCCCCAGACAAGTTGTCTTTTTATCGTTTATAACTTTAACCTTTTTATTTTCTACTTTCTAACACTATTCGCTTCGTTCTAGATGGGAGCCATCGTGGGCGCGACCGCTCGTCACTGTATGGAGACTGCCGAGCTTCTCAGGCAGACCCAATGCCAATTAGAGTAGAAAATCGAAGTGGCATACCAGCTTCAGGCTCTGTTGGATTCCGTCAACCAGGCCCGGTCCGAGGCTGAGGCTCGAGCTTAGGAGGCTGAAGCCCATACTCGAGCTGCAGAGGAAGAGGCTTAGGCCTGTATTCGGGCTGTCGTGGAGGAGGCTGAAGCTCGTACCCGAGTGGCTGTGGAATAGGCTCTGGCTTTGTTCCAAGGTTTCGAGACCTATCGGTTGGCCGTCGTCGCCGAGGGGGGCCAGCAGTACTTCACCGATTTTATGGACGCGAAGAGGAAGGCTGAGGCTTTGTATCCAGAGCTGGACTTCTCAGGCATCGACTTGCTGGGGCTCAACGATGAGGATGAGGAGCAGCCTGCGTCAGAGAAGGAGCTGGCTGAGGTTCCCAAGCATTCAGAAGGGCAAGAAAAGCCTTATGGTACGGAGTCGTTAGCCCCCGAGGAAGGGCGTTCATACTCGGACTGAGCTTCTGGCCTAGCTAGAATTTTTGGTTTTTGTTTTTGTATCGTGAGGCCATTAGGGCCACACTTGATGTGCATGAGCACGTGTGTAATGACACTTTATTTATATATAAACTCCGTGTTATATATTATGACTCCATGGTTCTACACTTAGCGTATTCTTACAATATTTTGTTTTTCTCGGAGTTCGGGTGCAAGCTCCGACTCTCTATTGGTAAAACTAGCGGAGGTGTTCAGCATTCCATGTTCGGGGAATGGGCTTCCCAAACAACTCCTCGAGCTCGAACTTGCCAGGACAGTAGAATTTACGGATTCGATACGGCCCTTCCCAGTTGGAGAGCAGTTTTCCTGTTTCTCGAGGTCGAGATACTTCGATTTTTCGTAGGACGAGGTCATGAAGTAGGAAATGTCTTCCTTTGACTCTTGCGTTGTAGTACCTAATGGCACGCTACTGATAAGTGGCTAATCAAATTTGGGCTCTATCCTGGGCCTCATCGAGGAGATCGACATTCATACTTAGGGCTTCTTCGTTGCTTCGTTCCTCGAAGGTTTGTACCCGGAAGGAGGGTATGCCTATTTCCAAGGGGATCACGGCCTCCGACCCATAGGTCATGAAGAAAGAGGTTTCTTCCGTGGGGGCTCGAGCTGTGGTTCGGTATGCCCAAAGTATGTTGGGCAAATGGCTCGTCCATTGTTTATCTGCTTAGTCTATTCGCCTTTTGATGCCTTGGAGGTGCGTTCGGTTGGTGACCTCAGCTTGCCCGTTAGCTTGGGGGTATCTTACTAAGGAGAAACGATGTTTGATATGCAATTCCTCACAGAATGTTTTGAATCGAGTACTGTCGAACTGTTTGCCGTTGTCTGTTACTAATACTCGAGGTACTCCGAACCGACACACGATCGACTTCCAAATGAAACCTCGGGCCTGATGATCTGTGATGCTGGCCAAGGGCTCGGCTTCCACCAACTTTGTAAAGTAGTCGATTGCCACTATAAGGTACTTCTGCTGGCGAGCTGCTGTGGGGAAAGGTCCGAGAAGGTCCATGCCCCACATGGCGAAGGGAAGCGGACTAGTGATTGGAGTGAGGAGCGTTGCTGGTTTATGTGGCAAAGTGGTATACTGTTGGCAGCTTTTATATTTTTTAAACAACTCCATGGCTTCTTCCCTCATTTTAGGCCAATAGTACCCTTGTCGAAGGATCTTCAACGCCAAGGCCCTCCCTCCAAGATGATTTTCGCATATTCCTTCGTACACCTCTCGGAGGGCGTAATTGGCTTTTGTTGGATCAAGACATTTTAGGTAGGGCATTGTGAGACTTCTTTTATACAATTGACCATCCAAAATAGCATACCAAGCTGCCCGAGACATAACCTTTTGGGCCTCGTTTTTGTTGTCTGGTAAGTGACCATCACGGAGGTTCCTGAGAATAGGACTCATCTATGTCTCTTCACCGTCCACAGGGAGTATCAAAGTTTCATCGATGCTGAGCGTGATAAGCCTTTCGAGATAAATTGCCCACCTTGGTTCGAGTGGGCGGGATGATGCAAGCCAAGCTAAGAAGTCAGCCTTTGAATTTTCAGCCCGCGGAATTTAGTTAATGCGAAATACTACGAACTTTGCGGCCGGTGCTTTGGCTTTTGTAAAATAACGAGCGAGCTTTTCCCCTCTTGCTTCGAACTCACCATTAATCTAGTTTACCACTAGCTGAGAGTCACTATATGCATTCAAACTTTTTATGGAAAGCACCTTGGTGAGTTTCATTCCTGCGAGCAAAGCCTCATACTCGGCCTCGTTGTTGGATGCCTTCAAGTCAAACCTCAAGACGTATTCAATAGTGAAGTTTTTCGGACCGCTGATGATGAACCCGATGCCACTTCCAGTGTCGGTAGAGGATCCATCGACATGAAGGGTCTATTGTGGGAACAGATTCGTTTTGTCAGTTTCCTGAGATGGTTCTTCTTCCCTTGGCAGAGTGATTTCCACGACAAAGTCAGCTAAAGCCTGGCCCTTAATAGCTGCCCGATGCCGATAGTGAAGGTCAAACTTACCCAATTTTATTGACCATTTCACCATTCTTCCAGAAACGTCAGGTTTATGAAGTACTTGCCGAAGGGGCTGGTTGGTGAAGAGAGTGATTGTGTGGGATTGAAAGTATGGCCGGAGCTTTCGGACCGAGATCAAGAGAACATACGCCATTTAGTCTATAGGAAGATATCTAGTTTCGATATCGTGGAGCACCTTGCTTACATAATGCACAGGCTTCTGCACTCCTTCCTCCTCCCGAATCAGAACTGAAGCCACAACTTCTAGTCCAGCCGATAGGTACAAGAAGAGTTCTTCGCCAGCTATAGGCTTAGTGAGTACAGGAGGTGTGCCCAAATATCTCTTCAGCTCCGTGAATGCTTCTTGGTAATCATCAGACTAAACAAAATCCTTGGCCTTCTTGATGGCTTTAAAGAAGGAGAGACATTTCTCGATGGTTTTTGACATAAATTGGCTTAAAGCAGCTATCCTTCTAGTGAGTCGTTGGACTTCCCTTACGGTCCGCGGTGGGTTCATGCCGAGAACATCACTTATTTTTTTCAGGATTTGCTTCTATGCCTCTGTGGGTTACCATGAACCCAAGAAATTTTCCTCTAGTGACCCCAAAAGCACACTTGGTGGGGTTTAGCTTCATTCGATGATGGCAAAAGACATCAAAGGCTTCTTGTAGATCAACCTCATGATTATTGGCTTTGACGCTTTTGACTAACATGTCGTCGACATACGCCTCCATATTTTGACCTATCTATCCCTGAAAAATTTTGTTGACTAATCTTTGGTAAGTGGCTCCGGCATTTTTCAAACCAAATGGCATGACCCTATAGCAGTAGAGTCCTTGCTCTGTAATAAACATTGTTTTCTCTTAGTCTGGTCGATGTATAAGGATCTAGTTGTATCCTGAGTAGGCATCCATGAATGTTAGTAGTTCATGTCCTGACGTTGTGTCGACAAGTTGATCGATCCTAGGCAGTGGACAGCTATCTTTCGGACAAGTCTTATTTTAGATCGAAAAAATCAATGCAGATCCACCACTTGCCATTTGTATTTTTTACCATTACTACAGTCGACACCCAGTCTGGATAACTTACTTCCCGAATGAACTTGGCTGAGAGTAATTTGTCAACCTCTGCTCGAACGGCTGCCTGTCGTTTGGGGGAAAAAGACCTTTTCTTTTGGTTGACGGGCTTGTGGTTTGGATCCATACTTAGTCGGTGCACGATGACATCTGGGCTGATTCCAGGCATATCAGCGGCGGTCCAAGCAAATAGATCTTGGTTGGCCTGAAGGAGGGTGAGCAAGGACTCTTTGAGTGTTTCGGGCAGGTTTGAACCGATTTGAATAGTTCGGGTGCTGTCTTCACCGAGGGGGACAACAGTTAACTCTTCTATTGGTTAGCCTCTTGAGTTGCTCCCTTCGCCTCTAAGATCGTCGAGTTCAAGCGAGAGGGCTTATGCCTTTTTTCCTTTTCTTACCAAACTAAGATAACAGGATCTTCAGATATGTTGATCTCTTTTTATTTCGCCTACTCCTTCCTTGGTAGGGAATTTAATTTTGAGGTGGTGGGTAGAGACAACCGCTTAAAGCTTGTTCAGTATTGGTCACCCAAGTATCATATTGTTGGATGAGGGCTGCTGAACTATCAAAAAGGTGGTCTGCACGGTTGTTACCTGAGGGGGTGTTCCTACGGTTACGGGGAGGGTTATGCTGCCCTCTGTAAAGACTAGTCCTCCCGATAAGCCATAGAGTGGAGTGGATACCGACTCTAATTGGGAATCTCCCAATTGTATCTGTTGAAAAGCATCATAAAAAAGAATGTCGGCTGAGCTCCCATTATCGACCAAAACTCGTCTTATTTCGTGGTTGGCCACGAGGAGGGAAATTATGATAGCATCGTCGTGTGGAGTCTGAATTCCTTGTAAGTCTTTGTCTAAAAATGAAATGATTTCATCTGTCTTCTGCCGTTTATGAGGTCCAGAGACAGATGCTATTGACCTGGCATAAGATTTCCCACGATTATTAGACCTGCCCCCAGCTACGGGCCCCCCACAAATGGTTTTGATGATTTTTGCCGTGGGTACCTTTGGTTTCTTCTGGCTAGGCTCCCCATGGCTCGGCCCTGGGCTCTTCTGGATTGGTCGTGCAGGCTTATTTCATTCGAGAGGGCGTTCAGGGCTTCTTCGAAGTCGCTCTATGATTTTTTTCCATCCGCGGCCCGGTAAACTCTTTTAGATGTCCTCGATTAATGAGGGCCTCAATTTGGTTTTTTAGCACCTTGCATTCTTCCGTGCCGTGGCCGAAGTTCCGATGGAACCTACACCAAATGCTTCGATCTGGATTGAGGTTTGGTGGCCTCAGGGGCCACTGTAAGAGACCCTTATCGTGGATCTCCATTAGAACATTGGTCCTTGATGCAGTCAGCGGAGAGTAGCCGTCAATTTGCCCCGAGGTTCTGGTCCCGAAGGTCATAGGGCTTCGAAGCCTACCTTCGAAAGACCTGTGGGTTTTGGGTCTCTCATCGCGAAATGACCGTTTAGTGGGCTCATGGCACAACTAGTGGGACCTCTCTTTCGTCTTTCCGTGTCCCCTTCTCGTTCTCTACGAAACGCCTGGTCGTCTTCAGTCAGCATGTACATTTCGGCTCGCACCAGGACTTCACTCATATCAAGGGGTGGGCGTCTGGTAAGTTTTGAACTGAAGACTCCAGATCTTAGTCCGTTTTTGAATGCCAGTAGCTGAACTCTAGGATCCAAGTTTGGGATCTCCCAAGCAACGGAGTTGAACCTCGAGATCTAGGCCCAGAGCTTTTCTCCTTTCAACTGGACGACATTGAACAGAGACTCTAAGGTCATCTTTGGTGCTTTGCTACTGATAAAATGAGAGGCGAAGACATAGCTCAGCTCTTTGAATGTGCGGATCCCTTCTGGCTTCAAACGGGAATACCACATCTCGACTACTTTTTCAAGGGTTAGAGGAAATGCCCGACACATCACAGGGTCTGAATGTCTGTGGAGTGTCATGGTGGTTTGGTAATGCTGGAGATGATCTAGAGGGCCAGTGGACCCATCATAAGGTTTAATTTGGGACATCCGAAAATTTGGTGGGAAGGGAGCCTCGAGGACCTCTAGAACGAATGGGGGGTCCTGCACGTCAAGCTCATCAATAATGTTGTGGCCACGTCCCTTGAACGCCTCATTGATTCGTCCTTCTATGTCCTCGATCCGCTTGCCAAGACCTTCGCTGCTTTTGGATGCGAAACTTTCTCCGACCTTAGCTATGCGAGGTGGAGGTGACTTGGTCGCCAAACAACCGTAGACTGACGGTCGATGGCCAGCCGAACCATTGTGACTTGGCTCCAGTCGTAAAGGTGGTGGTGATGTACACTGAGCTCTTCCACGAACTTCTGCAACTAGGTCGGCCACTAGCCGCGCGAGTTTCGCGTATTACGTCTGGAGAGCAGCCATGTTGGGATGGGCCTCGGATTCGGCAGAAGAACTCGCTCCAGACCTCATTACTCCTTCACCAAGGTCCCTGGCAAGGGTTTTGGGTGGCATGACAACAAATGAGTTCTTTGGACTTCTTCACTGTTACTGCCAGCGAGAGATGGTGGTCTGCACGGTTGTTACCTGAGGGAGTGTTCCTACGGTTACGGGGACGGTTATGCTGCCCTCTGTAAAGACTAGTCCTCCCGATAAACCATAGAGTGGAGTGGATATCGACTCTAATTGGGAATCTCCCAATTGTATCTGTTGAAAAGCATCATAAAAAAGAATGTCGGCTGAGCTCCCATTATCGACCAAAACTCGTCTTATTTCGTGGTTGGCCACGAGGAGGGAAATTATGATAGCATCGTCGTGTGGAGTCTGAATTCCTTGTAAGTCTTTGTCTAAAAATGAAATGATTTCATCTGTCTTCTGCCGTTTATGAGGTCCAGAGACAGATGCTATTGACCTGGCATAAGATTTCCCACGATTATTAGACCTGCCCCCAGCTACGGGCCCCCCACAAATGGTTTTGATGATTTTTGCCGCGGGTACCTTTGGTTTCTTCTGGCTAGGCTCCCCATGGCTCGGCACTGGGCTCTTCCAGATTGGTCGTGCAGGCTTATTTCATTCGAGAGGGCGTTCAGGGCTTCTTCGAAGTCGCTCTATGATTTTTTTCCATCCGCGGCCCGGTAAACTCTTTTAGATGTCCTCGATTAATGAGGGCCTCAATTTGGTTTTTTAGCGCCTTGCATTCTTCTGTGCCGTGGCCGAAGTTCCGATGGAACCTACACCAAATGCTTCGATCTGGATTGAGGTTTGGTGGCCTCAGGGGCCACTGTAAGAGACCCCTATCGTGGATCTCCATTAGAACATTGGTCCTTGATGCAGTCAGCGGAGAGTAGCCGTCAATTTGCCCCTAGGTTCTGGTCCCGAAGGTCATAGGGCTTCGAAGCCTACCTTCGAAAGACCTGTGGGTTTTGGGTCTCTCATCGCGAAATGATCGTTTAGTTTGCTCATGGCACAGCTAGGGGGACCTCTCTTTCGTCTTTCCGTGTCCCATTCTCGTTCTCTACGAAACGCCTGGTCGTCTTCAGTCAGCATGTACATTTCGGCTCGCGCCAGGACTTCACTCATATCAAGGGGTGGGCGTCTGGTAAGTTTTGAACTGAAGACTCCAGATCTTAGTCCGTTTTTGAGTGCCAGTAGCTGAACTCTAGGATCCAAGTTTGGGATCTCCCAAGCAACGGAGTTGAACCTCGAGATCTAGGCCCGGAGCTTTTCTCCTTTCAACTGGACGACATTGAACAGAGACTCTAAGGTCATCTTTGGTCCTTTGCTACTGATAAAATGAGAGGTGAAGACATAGCTCAGCTCTTTGAATGTGCGGATCCCTCCTGGCTTCAAACAGGAATACCACATCTCGATTACTTTTTCAAGGGTTAGAGGAAATGCCCGACACATCACAGGGTCTGAATGTCTGTGGAGTGTCATGGTGGTTTGGTAATGCTGGAGATGATCTAGAGGGTCAGTGGACCCATCATAAGGTTTAATTTAGGACATCCAAAAATTTGGTGGGAAGGGAGCCTCGAGGACCTCTAGAACGAATGGGGGGTCCTGCACGTCGAGCTCATCAATAATATTGTGGCCACGTCCCTTGAACGGCTCATTGATTCGTCCTTCTATGTCCTCGATCCGCTTGCCAAGACCTTCGCTGCTTTTGGATGCGAAACTTTCTCCGACCTTAGCTATGCGAGGTGGAGGTGACTTGGTCGCCGAACAACCGTAGACTGACAGTCGGTGGCCAGCCGAACCATTGTGACTTGGCTCCAGTCGTAAAGGTGGTGGTGATGTACACTGAGTTCTTCCACGAACTTTTGCAGCTAGGTCGGCCACTAGCCGCGCGAGTTTCGCGTATTACGTCTGGAGAGCAGCCATGTTGGGATGGGCCTCGGATTCGGCAGAAGAACTCGCTCCAGACCTCATTACTCCTTCACCAAGGTCCCTGGCAGGGGTTTTGGGTGGCATGACAACAAATGAGTTCTTTGGACTTCTTCACTGTTACTGCCAGCGAGAGATGGTGGTTTCCCACGGACGGCGCCAATCTGTTGATGCCAAAAATGTGTTGCTGAGCTGTTGCTCGAATCACGGATGTACCTGCACAGTGAAAGAAAGAAAGGCTATGGGGTCGTTGGAGGGGGTGCCTCCGAAGCTTAAGTTAGGGTATGATAAAGGGTATGTAGAGGATGAGCGTTAGCTTTTTGTTGAAAACTTGGCCTGATTGGGATGCGTACCTGACCCTTTTTATAGGGTTTTGAGGCAGCATTGGGCTTAAGGCGACAACAATATGATGCCCTAACTGGGTTGGGTAATGATGCCTAAGAGGCCCAACTAGATAGCTGGGGGCCGTCTATTGGGGCTTTGCCTTGCTGGCTTGATCTGAAGCCATCCAAGTATGAGGGCGGTTAGTCACCTGACATCCCAACTTGGTTGGGCAATGATGACCTGGAAGGTGGTGGTGATGTGGAGGCCCACCTAGAGGAGGAGGAGCCTTGAGGGGCGGTTATGACCTGAGGGCTGAGCTGCTTGGTCCTGGATCCCCTACTTGTCTTTTTGTGACTTGCTGTCAAGAGGGTCCACGTGTCGTCTTCCTATTGGATGGGTACTTTTGGAAATATCAGTAAGTTTTGTTCATATGCCAAGAGAAGTAAATTATATGACTAATGTTTTATCAAAACTGGGGTGAACAGATCCACAGATTTTGAAGCTTGGCTATGATTCATTCTCATTATGTTTATGTTTGAAATGTTTTGGTGAGCTACAGCTTTTTTCTCGTAGTTTTCACAGTAAAAGTGTGTATTTTGTATTCTTTGTAATGGGGAGGTTTTTAACAGCAGTATGTACTTTTTCTGCTTTCTTTCGGTTCTCTAAATAGTTTTTATTGGGATGAGTTGTACCTTTGATAGCATCTATGATAATTCTAATAAATAAAAAATATTCTTGCTCTCAAAAAAAAGTTTGCGTATATCGTTCCCAAAGATGGTCTGAGCAAAAATCCCACATGGCTCGGGCTGCAATAATACCATTCTTTGTGTAACGCCTGGTGTAGGGGAAAATTCCCCTCCAATTACATCGTAACACATGATAATATCCAAGGGTAAAAGAGTATTTTCACAACACAGACAAATTGACCAATCTAATTGAAACATTTGGTAAAGGGCATAATAATAATTTCACACCAATATCCCAGTACTATTATGACACTTCAAGCCTATGGATAAGCTATTGTCCAACTTATGGATAGGCAATATATAAACAATTAAGCTTATCGATAATCTAGATCTCATCATAATACTTAATAATCAATCACTCTCCTAATTGGACTCTATTAAAAAATACTATATAAGGGGACTCTCACCATCGAAAGATACATTCAACTCTTAATCGCAACACTACAATTTTCTCCAGCTTTCCTTTCACTCAAAAGATTTATTCTAACTTAGATATCGGAGAGTCCCTTCGGAGGCACAACCCCTTTGGTCCTCCGGTGACTTTTAGGTTTTCTCCTCGTTTAGTGTGTGCAGGTACCACATTTCGGTTCTTCAACTACTTGGCAGATTTTCAACATAACAAATTAGTGTTATCTAGGGGAAACTTCTTTAAATTTGTGAACTTTAAAGAACTCATCTATTACAATGCCACCCAAGAACCTTGCCAAGAAAACCGATGATACCAGTTCGGTAGCCACATGGGCATCCACTCCTAGCCAACAAACTAGCTCGTGACTCTCTATCGTTTTTAGAACATGCTACCTCTTATCAAAACCATAGTAAACCATCTAATGGACGAACCAGGCATGAACAACCTCCTCAGCTCGACCTGGTAGACCCTGGTGTCCAAGAGAACCTGGAGGCACCTTTTGCACCAAACCCAACTGCTCTAGTAACTCAAAAGCAATTCTTGGAACTTACCTAGCTTGTCTCCTCCTCCACCTCAGCGAAGCCCTCGGCCAACAAGGTGAACTAATCTTAACAAAATAACTAGTAGTTACTCTACCATAAGATATTCTCCTCACCCTGAGACTAAGTCCTGAGGTTTTTCCACCTCCAAGCCCTCTCTTCGGACTAAGTCTCGAAGTTTCTCCATCTCCAAAAACCATATCGACCTGGACAGAAAATTGGAAGAAATGGACACAGGGATAGGAAAAGTGTTTAAGGGAAGGAACACAAACGTCCTAGATGAACTTAACTCTCAAGCTTCACTTTTTACAAAATAGATCCTCGAAGCTCCTCTCTCTTGACATTTCTGAAAACCAATTATAAAAGCCTACGATGGCTTTACAAATCCCATAGATCACCTCTGAGTAGTTTGATCCATATCATTCTTCTCAAACTTATATATTGGCCAAACTCCAATCAATCTGATCTATGTCATTCTCCTCGGACTTATTCACCAAACTCCTAGTAGTTTGATCTATATCATTATCCTTGGACTTATTCGCCAAACTCCGAGCAATTTGATCCATGTCATTATCTTCGAATTTATTCGCCAAACTCCAAGCGGTTTGATCTATGTCATTCTCCTTGGATTTATGCACCAAATTTCGAGTAGTTTGATCTATGTCATTCTCCTCGATCCTAGTCACCAAACTTTAAGCAGTTTGATCCATGTCATTCTTCTTTGACCTATTCACTAAACTTTGAGCAATTTGATCTATGTCATTCTCCTTAGACTTATTTACCAAACTCTGAATAGCTCGATCCAAGTCATTTTCCTCAGAACTATTCGACAAACTCCAAATAGTTTGATCTATGTCATTCTCCTCAGACTTATTCACCAAACTTTGAGCAGCTTGATCTATGTCATTCTCCTTGGACTTTCTCGTCAAACTCCGAGTAATTCGATCCAAGTCATTCTCATTGGACTTATTCGCTAAACTCCGAGTAGTTTGATCTATCTCATTCTTCTCGTAGTTTTTCGCCAAACTCCGAGTAGTTTGATCCATGTTATTCTCCTCGAAACTATTCATCAAACTCCAAGAAGTTTGATCCCTGTCCTTCTCTTTGAATTTATTCGCTAAACTCTGAATTGTTTCGTCCATGTCATTCTCCTCAGAACTATCAGTCAAAGCTCCGAAAAAGTTCACATCTCATTTCAAGGTTATATAACTCAAACTCGCTACTCTCCACTTAAGTCCGTACCACTTGGACTCGTCCCATACCTCGCTTCGAGTCATCACTCTCTCCTCCAAAGACACAACGCCGAGCTATTAAGCTTCATCGAAATTTACATTTCCTCTTGGGAAGGATGCGCTGAGCTATTAATCCTTATCAAGCACAGAACATTCAACGGATGACCCCACGCTATCCCTCACACTGCTCGAACAAATTCAAGTCTCTATGTCTCGCCTTCTTAGTACCCAAGTACCCATACTATCATAGGCCTGATTTGAATTACACAACATTTTAAACAAAATAAAAAGTGTTGGATACATTATGCCAACTATATTAAAAGCCATCAACCAATGAGGTAACTAAAGCCGTCAGCCAATGACGTAACCTAAAGCCTCGGCCACCAAGCGTCGAACACAACATATCAAGCCTCGGCTACTGCATGCCAAGCGTGATACATTAAGCTTTGGCTGCATCATGCCAAGCACTTCAAGCCTCGGCCGCCACATCCAAAGTATAACATGCCAAGCCTTGGGTACCTCTTCAAATTAAGCATTTTGTAAACTACTTCCTCAACTGCATAACTATACTCAAGGAAGTGGGGGCCATCTGATGTAGGAAAAAAAATTCTCTCCAATGACATTGTGATACATGGCAACCCCTATGGGCAAAAGAGTAATTTTTTAACCCAAAAAAATCAATCAATCTAATCACCACACTTAGCGAAAGGTATAATTGTAATTTCACACCAATGTCTCAGTACTATTATGACACTCCAAGCCTATGGATAAGCTATTGTCCAGCTTATAAATAGAATAATATTTAAACAATCTAACTTATGGATAATCTCAATCTTATCATGATACTTAGTGATCAATCACTCTCTTTGTTGTTATTTGTCTAAGTTTCAAACATATCCAAACATGGTCTAAAGTTGGTTAATGTCCAAACCAATTGTGGAATATCAAAGTTGAGCAAGTTATAAGGTTGCACACATGTGTGTCCTTCAATTTTGAGCATGGGAAGGTCAGACACACTACTGTGGAAGTTTCTGCCCACAGGCAGGAGGTGTGCGCACAGCATCAGGAGGCTGCAGCATCAGGTCACGCCGCAGCACATAGCACCACACCAAAATGCACAGCATCACTTGGAGAGTGATGTAGGGCTGAGATTAAAGAAAGAACATGATCAAAGGGTCAAGAATGATTCACAAGATTGTCCAAGAATTAAGAGGCTATAAAAAGGGTTTCCTAGCCTCATTTCAAGGTGAAAAAGGTGTGTGAGAGAACCACACAGGTTGTAACATTGTGAGATCATTGTAAACACAAGAGAGAATTGTGTGAGAGACATAAACACAAGAGGGACTCTTGTAGTGAAGCTGGTTGTAAAGAAGAGAGGTTAGTAGAGAATTGATAGAAAGCATTGTAATAGGTCTATCACTTTCTTGTTCTCTTCTTGGTTCTTTAAGAACTTGGATTCTTGAGATAGTGTAGAGAGTTCGGAGGAACTCACGGGGACGTAGGCACATTGCCGAACCTCGACAACAAATTACTTGTCTTCTTTCTTTCTTTTATTTTCTGTTCTTGAGTTCGATTGCTGAAATTCTTTCTACAAGTCATTCAAGACTTGGGTGTTTAGAAGATCACCACCTGGGCATCTTGTCAAGGTGATTTCTAACAGTGGTATTAGAGAACCGCAGCTGGTTATCGGAACAAGAAGTAGAAGGTACGGAGCCAAGACTCCAAGAATCAAAGATCAAACTTCTTGGGTGATTCAAGAACGGTGTAAAGATCAAGATCCGGTCATGTTCTTGAAGGTTGATTCAAGCAACGGTGTTAAAGATCCATCTTCGATTTGCATTCTTGAAGTTGAAGAAAGTAGTTGTGGTTAGTGCACAAATCTGGGATCTTGTCCGCAAAAGATGGCTTCAGATTTCTGTGTGGAGAAGTTTGATGGAAAGGGGGACTTTACCCTATGGAAGCGGAAGATCAAGGCGGTTCTCATGCAGCAGAAAGTGGACTTGGCTATTGGAGAAGATGATGCTTTTCAACAAGTGTCATGAAGGACCAGCGGACCGAGATGAAGAAAATGGCTTACAGCACCATTTTCTTGCACATGTCGGACAATGTCACAAGGGAGTGCGGAGACTCGGAAGATCCAGCTGCATTATGGAAGAAACTAGATGAATTGTTTCTTGCCAAGACTCTCCCACATAAGAGGCATCTTCAGAAACGAATCTTTGCTTTTAAATTTGATCCTAAGAAAGAGTTGCAAGATGATCTTGATGCCAAGATAAGGAGTGCATCAAGTGGTAAAGGGTTGTTCTTTAAAAGAAGGCCAGCAACTTGGTATGGCAACAACCATGGCTACTACCGGGACAGAGGTAGAGGAGAGAGCCATGGGAGAGTGCACAGCAGCATGTATGACTACTACCGGGACAGATGTAGAGGAGAGAGCCATAGGAGAGTGCACAACAGCATGCATGGCTACTACCAGGACAGAGGTAGAGGAGAAAGCCATGGGAGAATGCATTCCAAACTGAGATTTGGAGGGAAGAGCTGGTACTACTGCCATAAGGAGGGTCATGTCAAGAAAGATTGCAAGAAGATGACAAGGGATAGAGGAGGAAGCCATACCAAGAATGGAGAGGCTTCGGTTGCCCAAACAGAACAGCAAGATGATGATGTTCTTGTTGTGTGCTCAAGTGTGAGCAAGGGGCAAGAAGGCAGCTGGAAATGGATCTTGGATACCGGGTGCACTCATCATATGAGCCCTCACAAAGAATGGTTCAAGAATTTCAAGAAGATCAATGATGGAAGGGTCTTCTTGGGGAATGATAATTCTTGCCAAGTGAGAGGGATTGGAGACATCCAATTGAGGATGTTTGATGGAGTCACAAGGCTGCTGAAAAATGTGAGGTATGTTCTAGATTTGAAGAGGAATTTGATCTCATTGGGGTAGCTGGATTCCATGGACTATACATGCAAGATAGAGGGAGGAAAGATTAAGGTGGCCAAGGGATCTTTGGTAGTGATCAAGGCAGCAAGAAACGATGGACTCTATGAGGTGATCGGAGAAACAGAAACCAATGATCAAGCAACAAGCTTGATGGCTGAGCTGGATAAGGTAGCCCTTTGGCACACTCGCTTGGGACACATGAGTGAAAAGGGCCTGCAAGTGCTTAGCAAGGAAGGTCTACTTGGTGGTGACAAAGTAGATGAACTGGATTTCTGTAAGAGCTGTGTTTTTGGGCAGCAACATCGGGTCAGCTTCAACACCGGAGTGCACAAGTCTAAGTGCATTCTTGACTACATTAATGGGGACCTTTGGGGACCAGCTAGGACACCAACACAGGGAGGTAACATTTACTTTCTATCTTTAATTGATGATTATTCAAAAAAAAATGTGGGTTTATTTGGTGAAAAATAAATCAGATGCATTGAATAAGTTAGTGGTGTGGAAAGGGCTGGTTGAGACTCAAATGGGTAGAGTAGTTAAGGGGATAAGAACCGATAATGGCTTAGAAATTTTTAACCAAGAACTTGATCAATTCTGTAGGTTAAATGGCATTCTAAGACATAGGACGGTTATGGAAACTCCTCAGCAAAATGGAGTTGCTGAGTTGATGAATAAGACCCTTATGGAAAAGGTTAGGTGCATGTTAGATGGATCCGGGTTACCAAAATATTTTTGGGGAGAAGCTGTAGCTACAGCTGCATATTTGATTAATAGATCACCCTCTAGGATTGTGTTCCAAAAGACTCCCATGGAGATGTGGAGTGGAAAACCCCCTGAGTTGGACAACCTTAGGACTTTTGGGTGTGCTGCGTATGCACTCCAAAAGGAGGATAAGCTTAGCCTAGGATCTAGAAAATATGTGTTTCTAGGATATGGGGAAGGGGCTAAGGGGTACAGGTTGTGGTCCTTAGAAAAAGAAGGATTTAAACTCATAATAAGTAGGGATGTTGTCTTTAATGAATTATTATTTCCCTACTTGGAGAAAACTAACCCTGCAGGGGCTAGTGAGCAAACCAATTTAGAAATTGTTGAGCATAGTATCAAGGGAGATTCTGTTCAGGTAGAGCAAAGGAGGCAAGAGGGTTCGGACCAGGTAGAGCCCTCGGATGATTGCCAAGCTCAAGAAACTCAAGAAGAGGCTGAACAAGAAGAGGATGCTGCAGCAAGTCAGAAGGACTTTTAGCTCATAAGAGACCGGGAAAGAAGACTGGTCGGACTACCTTCAAGATGTGGGTTTACGGATGCTGTGGATGCAGCGGCTCCTTGGACAGAAGGAGAGATGAGTGAACAAAAAACTTACGCAGTGGCCATGGAGTGTAAGGATTCGTCAAAGTGGCAGCTAGCTATGGAGGAAGAAATGGATTCTTTGAGGAAGAACAACTTATGAGAATTGGTGAAAATTCTAGGAAATCAGAAAGTTGTGGAATGTAAGTGCACTTACAAGATCAAAGAAGGGTGCCCTCCAAGAGATGAAGTCCGGAACAAGGCTAAGCTGGTGGCGAATGGGTTCACAAGAAGAGGAGACATAGGTTTCACAGAAACTTTCTCACCTGGACACAAGGTGGAGAAGATGGTGAGTATCCTCACCTATGTCATTGATGGGCTGTTAGTTTGGAACAGCAGGAAGAGGATGGAAAGGTTTACTTCTCAACTCAGTGAGGAGTTCGAGAGGAAGGATCTCAGCCTTACACAAAAGATCCTTGGGATGAGGAGAATCATCCGGGAAAGGAAGAGAAACAGGTCAAGTGTTTCTTGGGCAATGGATGTTTTCAGCAAATGTATAAGTAATCCCGGAAAAGATCGTTGGCTTAGGATGAAGTGGTTGCTGAGGTACATGGAGGTTCAGTGGCAGCCAGTGGTAGCACTCATAACAACCAGGGCAGAATGCATAGCGGCTACGGAAGCCATAAAGGAGGCTATGGGGTGCAAAGGGTTGTTGGACGAGTGGGAGGTCCTAAAAGAGCAGGTGGTGGTAACTTTGGATAACCAAAGTGTGGGGCACTTTTGGAGGAATCTGGTGTTCCATGAAGGGACAAAGCTTATGGATGTTTGGTATCATTACATTCTGGAAAATGGTACGAAATGATGCATTCATGTTGACAAGAAGACTACGGAGAAAAGTCCTGCAGATTTAGGCACCAAGGTTCTACCTCTAAGAAGGTCCAATCATTGCCTTGGACTTCTTAGGAATGGAGTTAGTTAATTGGTAACTCCAGATGAGTTTGGATCCCAAAGCTTTATGCACAATGGTTCAGGTTTTTGAACTCTTAGACAAAGGTAGAGATTGTTGTTATTTGTCTAAGTTTCAAACATATCCAAACATGGTCTAAAGTTAGTTAATGTCCAAACCAATTATGGGATATCAAAGTTGAGCAAGTTATAAGGTTTCACACATGTGTGTGCTTCAATTTTGAGCATGGGAAGGTCAGGCGCACTGCTGTGGAAGTTTCTGCCCACAGGCAGGAGGTGTGCGCACAACATCAGGAAGCTGCAGCATCAGGTCACGCCGCAGCACACAGCACCACACCAAAACTCACAGCATCACTTGGAGAGTGATGTAGGGCTGAGATTAAAGGAAGAACATGATCAAAGGGTCAAGAATGATTCACAAGATTGTCCAAGAATTAAGAGGCTATAAAAGGGTTTCCTAGCCTCATTTCAAGGTGAAAAAGGTGTGTGAGAGAACCACACAGGTTGTGACATTGTGAGATCATTGTAAACACAAGAGAGAATTGTGTGAGAGACATGAACACAAGAGGGACTCTTGTAGTGAGGCTGGTTGTAAAGAAGAGAGGTTAGTAGAGAATTGATAGAAAGCATTGTAATAGGTCTATCACTTTCTTGTTCTCTTCTTGGTTCTTCAAGAACTTGGATTCTTGAAGGGGATTGCTGTAACTTTGTAAGAACCATTGAGATAGTGCAGAGAGTTCGGAGGAACTCACGGGGACGTAGGCACATTGCCGAACCTCGACAACAAATTACTTGTCTTCTTTCTTTCTTTGATTTTCTGTTCTTGAGTTCGATTGCTGAAATTCTTTCTACAAGTCATTCAAGACTTGGGTGTTTGGAAGATCACCACCTGGGCATCTTGTCAAGGTGATTTCCAACACTCTTAATTGGACTCTACTCCAAAATACTATACAAAGGGGTTTTTACCATCAAAATATACATTCAACTCTTAATCGTAGCTCTACAATTTTCTCCAGCTATCATTTTACTCAAAAGCCCTATTCTAACTTACGCATCAAAGAGTCCCCTCGGAGGTACAATCCCTTCAGTCCTCCGACGAATTTTAGGTTTTATTTTCGTTTCGTATGTGCAGGTAACACATTCCGGCTTTTCGACTACTTGACAGATTCTCGGCATCAACAATGCCAAATCAACATACTTTTCAATCCATTTTCGGCTAATGGGGGAGGCTACAAATAACATCTGCCCCTAAAGGAATAAAAATCCTATGAACTAGTGCTTCATCTCAAGAATCAGTAGCATCATTATTCAACTCACTAAGTTTGATGTTTTCTGGCAATTAATCAACCATTTGTCACCTATAAGAAAAACCCAAATATCAAAAGGAAACAGACCATGATTTGAAGCTCTTATACCATATTAAGAAATAATTAAGTTTCAATTATCCTAAAAGTTTAAATTGATGAGAATGAATCAATGATCCAAATAATTCTTTATATTTTAACACCCCATATACTGGTTGAGTTTGCATTTCCAACCCTCTATCTCGATCTTTTTTGTAAGGTTGGGTAACACTCTAAATGCTATGCCATGTGAGTGAAGGTTGAGCACCTAAATGTGACTGTAAAGAAGAGTTATCTGGAAAGTACTTACTCTTCAAGATTCAGTGACAAATCAATGAAGGTTTTGTCATTATTCTCCCGTAGTAGCAATGCTAGATTAAAAGACTTGATCGAATCTTTGAATCCTAACCTACCACTTCTTTTGGAGTAACAACCCTGTTGCCAACGCATCCACTTAATTTTTCTTTCATGCTAGATAAAGTGTCATTATTATCAAAAATATGTAATTAAGGAGGTTCTCATAAAAGGAATCGTTGACTCGATTTCATCCTAGTTTCTTTATGAATGTCCTTACACAATGAGTTTGAAAACCAAAAGACATTCATAGAGAAACTAGGATGACATCGAGTCAACGATTCGTTTGATGAGAACCTTCTTAATTACATGTTTTTTATAATAATGATACTTTCTTTAGCCTTATAATCTCTTCAAAACTATGTCCTTGATCTCTTGAAAAGTTTTGTTCTATATATTGGCGACCAACCATGGTTGGAAGCCCCAAATATTTCTCATACCACATTGCACACTAAACTACCATAATTTCCTAAACATCATTCTTGTAACTGTGGCTTGTATTAGAACTAAACAAGATGGCTGGTTTATCCAATTTAAACACCAGACTTATTCATATTCTAATAAAATATCTTTCAATGCAAGTCTCACTACAACAAAAATGTTAATTAGTGACTTGTGAAATTTCGTCACCAAAAGTACATCTACATTGATGAAATTTAGATATCGTCACGTATTTTAAGGGATGTTAATTTTAGGTAAGGCAATAGAACGTAACAAAATGTGTGACGCAAATTCTAGCGTCGAGAACTAAAATGTTTTGTGACGCATACTTTTCGTCACCAATAATCTAAGTAAAAAAAACGGTTTTTTTATTACATTTTCGGTGACGAACTCTAGTCATTGCCAACAAATTTTATTTTTAGTGACAAATGTTTTTGGCATCACGTATAATAAAAAAAAATGAGCTGAGTGACGCTTCAACTTCGTAACGAATAAAACAATAAAGTTTTTTTATTATTTATGGTGAATTTTTGTGAAGAAAATAATGTGTTACACAAATATTTAGCATCACATACTTTAATTTTTGGTGATATTTAATTTCTATCAATAATAAACTTGATAAGAAGAGTGTATTTACATGAGAACTATTGGTTATGAAATTATACGTACTATCGAGCTGGCCTGTGATACAATTTTACCGTTGAAAAAAGGTATATATATATAATGACGATATTCAACCATCGAAAATAATCAAATTGACATATTTATTGGTGACAATTAATTTGTCAAAGAAGATTTGTTATTCCATGAAAAAATATTGTCATTGATAATTAAAATATGTGATGACTCATACTTTTCGTTAGAGGTGGGAAACAGATGGGTCGGGCCAAGTGCAGGTAAGACCTTAAGGGTAGCGGGTCAACGGGTACGGGTTAAAAATATTTGTTTCTTAACGAGTATTATTTTTTATGTCCATACTCGTGTTTTATCGAGAAGGTAACGGGTCAAAAACGGGTATTGACAAAAATTCACCTATTTATGTAAGAAAATAGTGACCCGGACCGGATACAAGTCAGGTCTTACAGGTAGTGGGTCAACGGGTATGGGCTAAAAATGTCCGTTTTCAAACGGGTCTTATTTTTCATACCCATACTGGTGTTTTAGCAGGCAAATAACAGATAAAAAAATAGAAACGGGATAAAAGACCCACCTTTACTTTTCATCAACAATAATCATGAGTACGTTTTTATATTTTAATTATTAGTGACGATTTAATTTAGTCACATTTATAATTCAGATTTTATGATGCAATTATTTGTGCAATAAAAACAAAATGTTTAATTTTTCATCACAAAAAATATTTTTTGTATTTATTGATAATGAAATTAGTATGTCATAAATAGATCTATAGTTTTTGAATGAATATCCTATTTCAATAATAATTATAATATTTGGTAATATTTGGTAACATTAAAAACACATCTTGTATTGGTAGCAGACCTTGCTTCACTTTATAGGTGGGTTAATTTTTTATGAGTGAGGCAAGGATAAATGTTTCAACTGAAATTAAACTGGCTGTCTAGGACGTGCACTGCATTTCTGGAGTATCTATGCTCTCTTGTCTGAAATATTTTTCTCCCTAATACTTTGGGATGTATATTGCCTGAAATAAAATTTAACTAACAGAAGCTGTTTTTCTCATTTTTCTGTCATAATCATTGCCCAATAAGATTCTTTCTCCAAACAGTTGGTGGTATGAGCTTTTTATAAAGTATACATTGATATTCTGCAATAGTAACCAGTAGTTGTTGGTGAGAATTGAGAGTTACATGCTCTTTGTCATTTACACTTATGTACTCTCTTCAAGTCTGTGTAACACAGTTTATATTGATCGGCAATCTCTCTTTACTGAAAATTTATCTTCTGTTGCTGTAAAATGGCATTTGATGAACTTTGTTATTGTACTTGTCTTTTTCTGCTTCTGCCATTTTATTCTAAATACGATTGATTTCCTCCCATTTCTCAAGAATGGGAAGGGCTCCTAGATCTCTTTAAGTCATTTATCAAAAAAAAAATGATATATTTAACTCATTCTCTTAATTCTGTTTTTTAGAGGAGGAGTAGGGGAAAACAATTGCCTCCTAAATTTTTTTCACAGGGTGATTATCAACTATGACTTCCGAACTGAAGTAGAGGATTATGTTCATAGGATTGGGAGGACTGGTAGGGCTGGTGCCACTGGATTGGCTTACACATTCTTTGGTGACCAGGATGCCTAGTATGCATCGGATCTGATCAAAGTTTTGGAAGGGACAAAACAAGGAGTCCCTCCAGAAATTCGTGATATGGCTTCACGTGGCGGTGGGATGGGCAAGCCACGGCGTTGGGGTCCTAGTTCTGGTGGTCATAATAGGGGTCGTGGTGGACGTAGTGATTCAGGTTATGGTCGAAGAGATGGTGGTAGGGGTAGTTGGGGATTTTCTTCTTCCTCTTCTAGCAGGCAATAGCGAGATGGAGGCCGCCGATATGACCATGAATCACGTGACAGGTACATAAGCTAGTTCCTTTTTCTTTAATTTAATTTGTAAGTATGGACATAGGCTATGTGTACGTACCATTCAAGTTCCGTATTGGACTCTGGGCTTTCCAAGAAGGAAATATTATTTTACGCACAAATGACTGCTTCTTTTACAAATTTCGCCTCGTGAATTCTATATATTTTTTCTATGAATTTAGACTCCAGTAATTTATAATTGAAAAGCCAAATTGCCAAAATATCAGCAATTTCTCCTGAATTGTTTTTGATACCTTATCTGCCTCTACTAGATTTCTGATGTTTATGGCCAAAGCTTTTATTTGCTATAGTAGCAACATCAGAAGCAAGAAGGTGGTAAAAATTTATGAATTATATTTAGAAAGTTATCAGAGGCAAGAAGGTTGTAAAAATTTATGAATTATATTTAAAAAGTTATGTTGAGATTTTACCTCTATAATCAACGTATTTAATTTTAGGTGAAAAACACAATCACAACAATTAAATAGATAAATAAATAAAATATAATAACACCAATAATTAATGTGGTTCGACAACTTCTTTACCTATGTCCATGAGCCAATCGTTATTTCATTACTTTTACAATTTTTGGATGGAGAAAAACTGCTAAAACTCACTATTCCACAATAAACAATTTTTCTAGACAAAACTAAATGAAAACTCTCCTTAATCTCATAATCCAAAACCCCAATACACCCAACATTCACTCAGCCCTTGGATTCCTATATTGGTGTTTGGTTGCTACACTCCCATCTGACCAACTATTTGTGATTAAGGAATAAGGGTGAGAGACTACATCTTTTGATGCCTATATTTATAATAACCAATATCTACATCTTTTTGACTCATATACGATGTGGGACTAGAACTATTTACAATAACACCTTTCTTCGATGTGGAATTTGAATTCCTCCCTCGACTCAAATCCCCGAACATTTTGATCCATGTTCCGGATTTGCCTCCACCCGATCAAAACCTCTCTATTTTAATCGAGTCTTCAATACCACTTAATCAGATTTTGGGCCTAATCCCAAGAATACCACTTGTTGATATTTTACCTCTAAAATCTACGTACTCAATCTTAGACAAAAAACACAACCACAATAATTAAATAAGCAAAATAAATAAAGAGTAATTAATAACACCAATAATTAATGTGGTTCGACAACCTTTTTGCCTACGTCTACTAGCCAATCATTATACTTTTGCAATTTTTGGATGAAGCAAAGCTGTTAAAATCATTACACCACAATACATAATTTTTCTAGACAAAACAATGTGAAAACTCTCTCCAATCTCACAACCCGAAATTCCAATACATCAAATGTTCACTCAATCCTTGGATTCCTATATTGGTGTTTGGCTTCTACACTCCCATGTAACCAACTATTTCTGATTAAGAAATAAAGGTGAGAGGCTACATTTCTTGATATCTATATTTATAATAACTAGTACCCACATCTTTTTAACACATAGACGATGTGGAACTAAAACTATTTACAATAACATTTTTCTCTTACCTGAGATTTGAAGAGCATCCCAACAAGTTCTAACTAGAAAAAGTAGATTCTAAACCCTTTGATTGGTCTTTCATGTTCAATAAAATCTCTTTCCTTCCTTTGTATATGTCTACTGATTTTTTTTTTTATTCATGCTGTGTTAAAACTGCAACCTTTTATATTGTCAAGGAACTGATAGAGTTGCCTCTTTTATGCCTTAACAAGAATAATCGTGGTTACAATGATGGATATGATAGGAGCCGTAGTCGTAGTAGAAGCTCTGACAGAGTCTTAGGATGGGGTAGTCGTGCTAAAAGATTTATCTGTGATCGCAGCCGTAGCCCCCGACAAGCATGTCAAAGCTCCAGCACATTCCCATCCGCAGTTTTCATGAGGCAATGATGAAACGAGATCGGTCATTCCCATCTCAACATCAGCATGTGCCTAGGAGTGATAATTCACGGAGCCCTTGTTGTGAGAGGTCGCCATCACCTCATGGTGGTGGTGTACAAGGGGAAAACTTAAGGGATCATCATATAATGATTCTCAAAAGGAGTAGGGAAAATCACCGGGCAATGGAAATGGTGGAGGATTTGCTGATGGGCCTAATTCTTATTTTGGCGAAGAAGAAGAGGACATGATTCCTGCGGATGAGGACAGCAGGATGCCTCCGGATAATGGATTTTATCAGGCATCATCTTAATTGTGCCTTAGGGGCTTTCATGATGGGTTTAATATATTGTCTGGTGCTGTCATTTTTGTTGGGTAATTGTAGTCAGCTTTAAGGGTAACAGAGTGATACAGGTATGACAAAAAGACTTGTGGTGTAATGTCTCCCTTTTAACTTTGTAGGGGCTTACAACCTGGACGCCTAGCTTTAATTTTGTGAACTATCTCGTACACATTCTTTCTGGGAGAAAGTAAAAGAAGGCGAAGTTAAAATGTTATGTAAGGATGAACTAGAACTACAACTAGAACTAGAACTAGTGTTTCATGTATTTTGTCTTTACTTGATCCATTTTATTTAGGATCAATGGAAGCAAAGTTGTCTCTTTATTTTTGTGGTTCTCTTTCTTTTACTTGAGAAATTAATAGGCAGACCTAGTGCTGATAGGGCTGTAAATCAATTCGAGTTCAACCCAAAATTGACTTCATTTTTTACTTGTTTAAATATGTTCATGGTGCTTGATTTGCATACAAAGGAGGTACCTATTGTTTTTTTTATATGTTTTGTAGTAAAATATTCTTTTTGGGTAAAGTCTATATATTTGATAGTATTTTTTTTTCATGAATCTCTCATTGGAATTTATGTTCAAAATTAGGTTTAAATCATATTTAGATATTTTAAGTTAAACTTGAGCTTGCTCTGCTCGTTTACAGCCTTAACTGCTGACAAATTTGTTAATTTTTGGCATATTAATTTGTTAGTTTTAGGCCTACTTTAACAACCAGTTCTTTGCATTAAGGATGCTGGTGTTCTGTATTCAAACAACCTACTTTTGTATAAAGGAGTGATAATTATTTCTATTTCCTTTACAGCTTTTTTAGTGCTGCAAAATAAAAATGTAAAAGATCTTATCTTAGTAAAGAAACAATGCAGAATCACCAAAGGGATCTCGTTGTAAAGGTAACTAACTAGCTTTCAAACACTATTTAATATGAGAGAAAAAGAAAATCTACCCAGCTGAAAAGAAAAGCAGATAGTGGGAAATAATGAATTTCATTAAATTTATGAAATTCTTTTTGTAATTCTATAATTATTATGTTTGGGAAAAATATTATGTACTTCATTTCAAAATAAATTTACTATGGAACTGAGTTAGCTTGTTGCAAATTCTATCAAGATTGATAGAATTTACAAATGAATTCCACAAAATAAAGAGTACAACGTTATGTTGAGCAAAATACTTTTTTTCTCTCTCACTTTGGCTTTTTTATTCTCTCCCTCTTCCTTCCATTGCCTTTCTTTCTCTTCTCTTTTGAATTTTTTATTTACTCCAAATATTTTACACATAAAAATTTAATTGAATTTTAAAAATTAACATAAAAAAAACCAAATATAAAAATCTATTTTTAAAGAATTCAATTTTCAATTTATTTAAAAATGAAATCAATTTCATTTTCATTTAATCCTAAACGGAGCATTAATTCTATCCCATTTTTGTTGTCACCATTGAAATAACACAAACTTTAGGAAAATATTTTATTTTTTAACAATACTCTTTATTTACATTGTGGAGAATAAAAGTGGCAAGTCTCACTAACCAAGCATTGTTGGGAATTACTTGTTTACATCCTACTTTAGAAAGTGGACAAATAAATTGAAATATTCTATTAAAAAAGGTAAACAAACAAATTGGAACGAGGAAGTATGTATTAATTATGTATAAAAAAAACCTTGAATTTCTCCATGGTTCTATTTGGCAGTCAGTTGCAGTTAGGTAAGTGCAAATGGACTTCATGCATTGCAAAAACGATTATACCCACAAAACTCCTAATCCTTTTTTTTTGTGCTAAATAGATTCCTACAATAGTTTCAGTTGAAATCAATTTTTTTGTTTTCCTTAAAACGTCAAATGATGACATTAAATGGCAGAATGAGACTAATTATTCCCAGCTCGAAACTATTTTTCTATAATTCATTGAATACTTATTCCCTCCAAGATAGTATTAGTTGGATTCAGTACTTTTAGTTAAAATCTCAAAATAGCCAACCACTTATTAAACTTATAACTTAGAGATTTGGGCGAAGAGTTATTCATTGCACCGAGGAGTATTGTTCATTTCTCTAGCATTTATGTGCGTCTCATAAAAAAATTTATCTAGTGAATTTTATATGAATATAAGATAAAAGTACTGTAATAATCAGTGAATATTGAAAAATTTATCTATTTGGGCAGAGATTATTTCATTTGTTATTTTTTTAAGTTTTATTGTTGAAATGATATTATATACAAATAGTATGCACTTACTTTAACAAAACTTTCATCTTTTAATTTTTTTTTCATCATTTAAGAAAATGATGCAATATTAACTATTAATGTATTTATAAATCTCACGTAATACATAAATTATGTATTCCACATAATACATAAAATCTTGAGATTGCATCATAAATATGATGAAAAAAGTAAAAGACGAAAGTTAAATTCCAAGCTAGGTATGTATAGTCGATCACAAAATTATTTTGGTTTACTTCATAATTGATTAATTTTAATTTTTTTTATAATTTTTTTCTTTATTTCTTGATAAAAAAAAGTTTTATGTCGGAAATGTGTGAGATTTTATATCTGTTGTAAAAATTATTTTAATTTTGATTGTAGTTTGGATAAGAAGAGAAATTTTTCAATACTTCAAAAGTATTGTTCTTCCCTCTAACATTCATGTGGATCCAATAGAAAATGTGGGTATGCTCAAATTTTTTATAAGGAGTTCCACTTGAATGTGAGATGTAGAAACAATACTCTTGAAGTATTAAATAATTTCTCATACGATGTATGTGTATGTACATGATAGACATTGTAGCAATTGAAACTATGAAGTGCAAATTGAAATTTAGCACTCAATATATGATTTTTTTTTTATATATTGACGAAGAGAAATAAAACCCGAATCTCTAATATGGAGGACCCAAGAGTTATTACAAGATCAAAAAACATGGATCAAATTTATAATATTTTAATTCTATATAAAGTTGCATATATATGGCTTACTCTTTGTATTTATTTATCATGAATTACATAAGCACCATTTATATATCTATATATGGACTCTATACCAGGTACTTGATGAACAACAAATCCTCAAATGCAGTGCTTTTCTGTCATGGTTAAGATAATTAAATTTTAAACTTAATTTATGGCTAATTACCATATGAGTAACTATTAAGTTTTACAAATTTTTGACACAAAATAAATTATACATTAATTGATAGTCATTTAATCAGAAACTAATATATGGCAAAGAGCATTAAATGTTCAGTTACAAAAGTAAGTACTCTTTAGTTACATGTTAGGATACATTGTTTGTTCGAATAATCCATAGCTTCAAGGAAACTTCCCTAATTTCACACTTTAGTTGTCAAATGATATAATCACCATGCATGGATCCAATATATATGCATATTCGTTGAAGTGAGAAAGAAATTTTTACTTACCACAGATTCATAATGCACTGTTTAATGGCATGAGAGAAAAAAAAAAATTTACCATCAAACGGTACATCATGCATTGGATCTATTAGAGCCATGTCAAGAAAAAATTTCTCCATTATTAATAGATAATATTTACCGATATCCAACTCAGCATTTGACTGAAATATCATTGAAACTTTTGAAAAAACTCATTAACGTAAGGGCCAGTATTTAGCAAAATTTAAGTTGCCAAGTGCTTGAGAAACAAACCATTAATGGAGGGGCATTAAAGTCATAGCCCAACAACTTCCAAATTTCATACTCCCTCTCTCTTGAATCTGACCCACCATTACTTAACATGGCCCACCAAAAAAACATCGATCTATGTTTTTACCTTCCGATTATCCCTAATAAATTATCACTCTAGTTCAGACTTTCATCCGATGACTATGCTTTAACACAAATCACACTCGCAAATCAATGTGTTCACTTCAAATGCTTTTAAAACAAATATAAGGGCCTTACATGTCTTCCATGTGTCGTCAACATTTCCGATAAATTTTCATGAAAGTATTTTGCCCTTGGCTACACTAAAAAAGGGAAGTTCAGTAGTCGCATTCAACTTCTAATATTAACCCTTACCCTTGTCAAGTCATCAATGGCTAATAATTGGCCACGTGGACACTTTGGTCTCCCCCATTTCACTATAAAAAGGGCATTGGTTTTCACTTTCATTCTACTAAAAAACATTAAACCACTCTTCCTTCTTGAGCTCCCTCTCTCTCCCCTCGCCTCTCTCTCTCTGTATCTCTCCCTATCTCCCTTTCCCTTACCTTCCCTTCCCTCTCCTCTCTATTGCTCTTGCATGGACTACTTTGAGACACTCTTCAGAGAGGAATTTCCTTTCCTTTCTAGCATTCTCTATGATAATAATCCCATTAATGGGTCTCCTCATCTTTTCAACCCGAACCATCCTACTTACCATTTTAATCAAATTTCAGTTGAAGGGTCCTCAAAAAATCCTTTTTTTGGAATCCCATCATCATCAACATACTTAGATCCTGTAGAAGATTATTTTACAAATGGGGTTTCTTCAACATATGATTATAATAATTTTATTCCCTCTAATATCCCTTATGTTCTGGATACTGTCAATGGTGGTACTACTCTTTCGCATGGCTTGCAGGAAAATGGCTATAATTGGGATTTTATTAATCCTAATCAAAATCAAGAGATGATAAATGGAGTTAATAGCATTACTAATGATCACGATCAAACAGCCCAGATTTATAATCAGGCTATGATCATTTTTCAAGAGTTCGGATCAGGGAGTAGTACTGTTTACAAGCTACCAGCAGATGAGTTCTCATTTAAAAACGGACAAAAAAGATATCAAAAGAAAGCTCATGATGATCAGAAGAAGAATGAAACCAGGCATATGAGAAGAGCAAGCAAATCTCAAAAGAAGGTCATGATCAAATGCCAATGGACTCAAGAAGAGGACAGGTAAATTATATATATATATATATATATATATATATATATATATATATATTCTTTGGGGTTTTGCAAACTAACAAATGTTTTGTGTTTACCATTTTTAGTGTTTTTTCATGTTTGGCATATCTATAATTATTTTCAAGTATAAAATAAATTTGATGATATAATTAAATTTGTGCTCTTAGATATGGAACAAAAAGATGGGCTATGGTTTCTAAGAATATGGAGGGGAGAATAGGAAAACAATGCAGGATGGCACAACCATTTGCAGCCTGACATCAAGGTTTTCTTTTCTCTTCTCTCTTCTCTCTCTCTCTCTCTCTCTGCTTATAACTTATATATATCTACCACTTATAAGTATATATTTCGTTTTTGTACATTTTGCTTTCCCTCTTAATTAGATTTTTTTTTCTTTCAGGTTTGATCTTCATATATTTACTTCTTCATAAAAAGACTTAAAAGAAATATTCTCTCTTTTTTTACACGTCACTCAATGTATGGAAATTATGATGTTGTATTTTTTGTCAGTATTATATTTTTGTTGACTCGTTTGATAAAATATATAAACACTTGCTTTGTTAATCGTTTGTCGTTATGCGTATGATAACACATTGACATGCATGGCGATGAATTCTATGAGTTGGACCAAAATATTTTGAATTAGATCTTATCATCAGGATAAATTTTGAAATTTCTAAATTAACCTTTTGTATCATTAGTTTTGCATCTAAAATTCAATCTAGGGTTTTTTCTTTAGTTGGACCTTATTTTCAGTAGTGTAAATTGTAAAATTTCAAAGGTGAATTTTATTATCATTGATTTTATGCGTAAAGTGATTTTTTTTAGTCTGTCTTTTCTTTTTATGATGACACTGCTACATATGTTTATTCTAAATCCATGTTAATTATTTACATGAACTAACTGAGGTTTATTTTTCTAGTAATTCTATTTTTTATACTAAAAAAATATTATAACATATTTTATACACCAGTACAACTAGTTAGTCAAACCAATAGTTAAATCAATTTAATTAGGATTTATTAATGTTTGATGTTACAAAATATTACACTAATAGTGTGCATGTCCTATAATCCAATGTTAATGAGTAAGTATATATACTCAATTTTTTTATACTATTCTCTTTATATATTATACCCCCTTTATTCCAAAATTATGCGTAACAATTTTGATTGCCATACATATTTTTTAAAAAAAAATTAAATATCGAATTTAAAAATTTGAACTTTCTTTTTTAAAATTGTATACAAAATTCTACAAATAAAATTTTTTAAATTTTAGAATGTAAAATTAAATATAACATTTGAAATTGAAAACTTAACTTCTTTTGACTTTTTTACTGTGACATTTGTTTTGCAATAAGTTGCAAGAAAATATATTCAGAGTTAAGGATGGTAAATTTTTGCATCAATTACTTAAAGTCTCAAGAATCATGAACAAATAATACGTGCATGTGTGTGTGTGTTTATTTATTGAACTGTATAACGATTATATATACAAATTTGCCGAAAGAACAATGGACAGAAGAGGAAGACAGGATATTGATTGAAGAACACAAGTTGGCAACTGTTGGGCTGAAATCGCTCACAGCCTTCCTGGGCGAACCGAAAACATCATTAAAAATCATTGGAACGCAACGAAGAGAAGGCAATCATCAACACGCGGCCAAGGTATAGAAACAACTCCCAAATCCAGTCTCCTTTAAAATTACATCAGGAGCATCTTGGCTGTTGTTTCTCCTTCAACTTCTTCTTTGAAGTCTTCATCGTTGAAAAAGAAGAAAACAACAAATACCCGAAACAATAAAGGGAAAATTGTATTAGCAGAGCCAGCATCAACACCAAAACTTGCAGCTAACTATAATAACGTGTCGTCGCCGCCACTGTCATGTCAACAAACAGCTATTGATCATATGATTATTAATTGCAACATGAATCAGTAAATGGTGCAAGAGAGCTTAGCTAAGCATTACACTTCACTAAACTTGCAAGTCCCTACAACTGCAGGTATGATTGCTGGTTCTAGGTCTGGATCGGGTTTTGAGTCGTGTTTGGGTCTGGGTTCGGTTGTGGATGAGAACAACATTAACATCTGCTGCACGGATGAGATTGATGAGCTGATGGCTTTTGAAATGGAATATTGGATGGTGATGAACAAAGAAATGGACTTGGGGGAGATGATGGTGTCGACGGCAATCTTTTAATTAATTGAGGTCTTTGTGATTGATCTTAATATTAAAGCTTCATATGATTTTAATTCTAGCTTTTGAAATGTTAGGCTTGACGAGAAATTGAGGGTGTTGTGTGTAAAGTACAGTGGTAGTGTGGGATTGTTATTGGGTGGTGGGGTCGTTTTCTTGTGACTTGAAAAGGTGTGTTTGGTTGGTTTGCTTATTTCTTTATGGTTTGCTTGTGTTTAATTAATGTTTGGTTTGAAAGACTTGTATTCCCATCTTTTGTATGGATACTTTGCAATGGAGTTTGTGTTTTGTATTTCTTTCTATATATATTCAAAGGATTAGATTAAGGATAAATTATTGTATGTTTCGGATCTTATGAAACAGCATGTAAATACATCCTCTCATATAATTAGTGGGGTCTATCTATGGAGATTATCTAGTCCGCATAATCAGAGTTGATCTCATCAGTTATGTGAAAGGATAAATTTGCATTGTTTTATGAAGTATGAAACATGCAATAATTTTTCAAATTCAAATGACAAGACAAATCAAGATAAACCTATAGGGAAATGTAAATTTTGGGTTCAATTACTTATTGAGTGCAAATAATTTAAACAATATTTATTTTGACTTTTTCTCGAAACATATAAATGAGATAATTTTTATATACCTGATATTAATCAAGCCAAAGATCCAAGTGATATAATGCTCGTGAATTCTATAGACGATTGAGATTAACCAATCGCATCGATTGCGATTGTACTAGCTAGCATTCCTCTTTCCTCATGATAGTTCAACAAAGCAGATATTAATCCCATTAATATATATTGAAGTTATATATATATATTGGTTTGTTGATTTACTTAGGTTGGAGTAAGTTAACAGCATCATTGGTATTGTTAGAAAGCTCTTATTGAGATTTACAAAATGAGATCTAGAAGCACCACCTTCCAACCAGTCGATCGCTCTCACATGTCGTCGCTCACTTCAAGAGGGTGGTTTTAGATCTAGCATTTTCCGGTGATTTTTACCAGAAAGTAACACTACAACCAACTCAAAAATTGAATTTCCGACTTACAAAATTTAACAGCAAATCACCACCGAAAACAACCAAGATGGAACACACTCTCCGACGGATTCTGGCAGCCGCGAGAGTGTTTCGTCCCTACATTTTGAATTGTTGACTTTTTTATTTTCTTTTTGTAAAATTACAAATAGGATCTTTATTTTAATAATTTTTAAGTGTATAATCAATGGTATTGCAGTTTACAAAGGTTGGAGAGGCAAATTTATATGTTTTTTTTAGACCAGCAGATATATATCGATTTTTTATGGAGATTAACTTCTCTGCAGTAAAACAATGAGAAGTAAACCTCCAGTACAGATAAATTTTGATTATAAGGTGGTACGCACCACATACCAAATTTTAAAGAATTAAAATTCATATGCAAAAGTACTATACTGCAGGTTTTACTTCACAATTGTTACTACAGAGGAGTTGAACTCTTTTTTTTATATACAAATACATATCTATTGACCCATGCTTCTATGTTCATTTGTGAGTGTTTATAAATGCATTCTTAAGCTCAAATAGCAAGTTAATGCAATTCTTAATTAAAGAGCTTAAGTGATATATGTCAATTATTTTATTTTTTGGGCAAATTACACTGTATTGTCTCCAAGTTTGTTGAAATGATACTAACATATCGAACCTTTTTAAAACCCATTATTCATCCCAAAACATCAATTTCCACCATCAAGCAGCCACAAAATGAATATCATTGAAAAATCAAAATTTTAATTGGATATTACTTTTCATGATGAACAAAGTAACCTTAGTGTTAAAATATCTCCAAGTGATTATAATAAGTTTAATAATTCTATTTATCAATTATTTATCTCAAAAAATTTTATAATACAAATTTTTAGATTATTTGAATTCATATTTTTTTCTAAAAATATAAAAACATGCAGTATCATTTTGATTTTTAAAATAAAAAAGTTTGTTTTTTATTTTTATTTTGTGATGGTCTTCGATATTCATTTATTTGAGATGTTAGGCTATTTAATTTTATAAAAAAAAAACATATCAACAATATTTCCATTTAGAATATTTAATTTTCTTTTATGATGGTCTTTGATTTTTATTTATTTGAGAATGAAATAGACAATGATATCATAATATTTTTAAAATATAAAATATATGAAGTAAAATTTATAATATAATATAAATCCATTTAAAATATACTTTTAACAAGTTTTGAAAAAATAAAAATGATAATTTTCTTTTTTTTAAAAAGCCCTAAAAAATTTCTTGTTAAATATGTTACATCTCTTATACTTCTATTTTTTATAAAGTAACCTTTTTATGATACCTAAGGGTACTTTGGTCATCATGAAAAGTAATATACAATTAAAATTTTGATTTTTTTTAAAGAAATTCATTTTGGGACTGCTTGATGGTGGAAATTGGTGTTTTGGGGTGAATTGTCGGTTTTAAAAATGTTTAATATGTTTAGTGTCATTTCAGCAAACTTGAAAGTAATGCAGTGTAATTTGCCGTTATTTTTTCCATTAAAACTGAAAATTACCAATAAAAAAAGTTAAAAGAAATAATTTTGGAAGGCCTTGGCAATGTAAAAATTGAATTTATGTTTAAATAACCATTAAGCGTCACAAAATACCATAGTTGCAAGCTATATATATATATATATATCCAAATCAGGTAATTATACAAGGATTACGGGTAGAGTGATAATACCAAAATCTAATTTCGTGAAAGTTACCACGGAATCGGAAAAGTCTACTACTAATCATGGAGAAATTGAATAATAATTGTTTAAATAAATAAAAATTAAATACCAAAGTTACTACTCAATTTTCTCGTTATAACTAATAGACTTTTTCGATTCCGTGATAACTCCAACGAAATCGAATCCATGAGATCACCACTTTTCCGAATATGTGAATCTTTGACTCTTAAGTACAATACTAATTTAATATAATTGATTTGATCATTAAATTATAGCTTATTGTTATGCTTAGATATTGTTACTATTGGGGTATATCGTTTCCATTTAATTATCGAAAGTGATTCTCTCATCTCCTTCTCTTAGTTGAGGTGATCTTAACTGAAATTGCACAAATACTTTCAGGTCCATCGAAGTAAAAAATTCAAAGAGTAAGTTTTGTTCATATACCAAGAGAAGTAAATTATATGGCTGATATTCTAAGCAAAACTGGGGTGAATAGACTCGTGGATTTTGAAGCTTGGCTATGATTTTATCTCATCATGTCTATGTTTGAAATGTTTTCGTGAGTTATAGCTTTCTTCTTGTGGGTTTCACAGTAAAAGGGTGCATTTTGTATTCTTTGTAATGGGGGACTTTTTTAACAGCAGTACGTACTGTTTCTGCTTTCTTCCGGTTCTCTCAATAGTTTTTATTGGGATGAGCTGTACCTCTGATAGCATATTCTAATAAATAAAAAATATCCTTACACAGGCAAAATCAACCCATTTCCCAAATTCTACACTTAACCAATACTTCTTAATAGTTAAAGTAAAAGCTATGAGAAGTGCGTATATCACTAACCGTGCGGCCTTAGGCTCGGAAACACCTCTTTAGAATGCCTAAGTCAGCTTTCTTCTTGGCTACTCAAGAGAACCACCCTCGAAGCTAGACCCACTCAAAGAAAATAAGCCAACACGAGAGAATATGAGACAAAGCTAGAGAGCTTGCTATTGCTTGAATGATTAAATGCTTTACAAGTGAGGTGGAGGCCCCTTTATATAGAAAGAGCTTCCTTACATCCATGGCTAACATCTTTCCAAGTGTCACAATCCTACGATACTGTAAGTGTAGTACAAGTGTAGTACGGAAGTACAAGGTACTACCTTGTAGTGCACGTGCAGTACAATGTTGTACGTTATAATCAAAAAGTGTACTAGGGAACCCTCACTCACTCAGACGTCATCGTCATGAAGCTGGTCGATCTCACTCAGACGTCATCGTCGCACTATCCCTCACTCAGACGTCATTGTCGCACTCTAGGCATGAAACTGGTCGATCTTCGTCTGATATTGCCACAAGGCCTCGGCTGGTTCCCAACCAGTCTCACTATCGGGTTATCCCTTCCATTGTGTCAAGTACTCATGCCTCGGCTTGTAGTTCTTAAGTCTCAAAACTCGATCAGCCAATATACTCTCAATGTCTAGATCATAAGAGATCCTAACTACTATAGGGGCTCATTGCGACTCACCTCGATCCGGATCATTTTGGTCTTCATGGAATGGTTTAAACATACTCACATGGAAGACTGAGTGCACCTTGAGCTTGGATGGTAGCTCAACTTTGTAGGCCACATTGCTTACCCTCTTAAGAACTCTGAAAGGCCCATCATATCTACGTACCAATGCATTATGGATCCCCTTGGTGCAAAGTACCAAATGTAGCTTCACAAGCACAAAATCCCCCACTTGGTACTGTAAATCCCGTCTCTTAGGATCAGCCCACTTCTTAGAACGCTTGGCTGCCTTGTGTAGACAAACTCGAACCAAATCGGTTTGCTCTTGCCACGCCTTGGTAAACTTATAAGCTGTCAAAGTTGACCTCGTGTATCCCACACCAATAGAACTCGGAGTGTGAGGCTACCGTCCCATCACAATCTCAAAGGCACTTTGGCTGGTGGCCTCGCTCCTTTGTAAATTATAGGAAAACTGAGCTACATCTAGTAACTTTGGCCAATATCGTTGCGAGGCACTCACATAATGTCAGAGGTATGTCTCCAATAAAGCATTCACCCTCTCAGTCTATCCATCGGCTTAGGGGTGGACAATAGTGGAGAAGTTTAGATCCGATCCGAGAAACTTGAACAATTTTGTCCAAAACTGTCCATCCCAATCACTAACAATGGACTTTGGTACACCCTAATACTTCACCACCTGCTTAAAAAACAACCAGGCTGCCTCCTCTGCTAGACACTCTTTGGTAGCTAGAATGCTTCGAAAACTGATCCACAACAACCATGATGCTCCCAAATCCATCACTCTTGGGTAGCCCCATAATGAAATCCATAGAGATACTCTCCCATAGACGCTCTGGAATTGGCAATGGCTCCAAGAGACCCCCAAGTGACTTTTGCTCTACTTTGTCTTGTTGACACACAAGAAAATTCTTCACATAGGCCTCAATGTCTCCTCTCAAGTGTGGCCAATAGTAGCGTTCCTCCACAAGTGCTAGGGTGCAGTGCACACCTGGGTGACCAGCCCACTTAGAATCATGGCACTCTTGCATCACCTCATTCCTTAATTTCCCATGAAGCGGCACATTTAACCAATTCCCCTTGGTATAGAGCAAGTCCCCCTCTAGCCAGAACCTCTTAGTCTTCCCCTTTGTGGCATACTCCATCAAAGACTTGGCGGTCGGGTCATGGGACAATCCCTCCTTAATGCGATCCACCAAGGAACCCTGTGGTCGGCTAATGGTAGTAAACTCTACCTTTCGGCTTAGTGCATCCACTACTGTGTTAGTTTTCCCTGGCTTGTATTCCAACACAAAATCAAACTCGGCAAAGAAATCTTGCCATCGGACTTGCTTGGGAGAAAGCTTCTTCTGAGTTTGGAAATAGCTTGTGGCCACATTGTCGATCTTCACCACAAACCTAGACCCCAAAAGATAGTGCCTCCATATACGCAAAAAATGAACCACGACTATCATCTCTTTCTCTTGAACTGTGTATCGCCGCTCGGTCTCATTGAGCTTTCGGTTCTCAAAAGCAATTAGATGACCATCTTGCATCAAGACCCCTCTAATAGCAAATTCGGATGCATCTGTGTGGACCTCATAGGGCTTGGTGTGATTCGGAAGGGCTAGGACTGGCTCATCTATGATTGCCCGTTTCAACTGCTCAAAGGCCCCCTAACAAACTGAACTTCATTCCCACACTCTCCCCTTCTTGAGCATATCGGTCAAGGGTATGGTGATGGTAGAATAGCCTCTGATGAAACGCCAATAATAGTTCACCAACCCAAGGAATGATCTCAACTCGATAACCTTGGTCGGTGGCTCCCAATCAACAATAGCCTGAATCTTGCCCTCATCCATCCGAATCTTTTCCTCACCTACTATGTGGCCAAGGAATGGTACCCCGTGTTGGGCAAATGAACACTTCTCTTTCTTCACATAGGGTTCATTCTCTTTCAAAACTTGGAATACCTATCTCAAGTGCCTCACATGCTCCTCTAGAGATCGACTATAGATAACAATATTGTCAAGATAAATAACCACAAAGTAGTCTAGAAAGCGTTGGAGTACCTTGTTCATTAGAGTGCAGAAAGTTACTGGAGCATTGGTGAGTCCGAAAAGCATCACAAGAAACTCATAAGAACTATAGCGAGTGACATACACTATCTTTGGCTCATCCCCATCGGCTATCCATACTTGGTAGTACCCCGATCTCAAATCTAGCTTGGTGAACCATCTAGCATCCCAAAGTTGATCAAACAAGTCTGCAATGAGTGGGATGGGGTACTTCTTCTTCACTGTGAGCTTGTTGAGAGCTCTATAATTAATGCACAACCTCACAGAACCATCGTGCTTCCGTTGGAACAAAATCAGTGCACTGTAGGGTGCCTTGGAAGGTCGCACAAATCTCGCATCAACCAACTCCTGAAGTTGTCTCCTCAATTCCTCAAGCTCGGGAGACAACATTCGATATGAAGCCTTGGTTGGTGGTTGTATAGTAGATACCAACTCAATCTTATGAACCACCTCTCTCTTATATGGGAGTTTCTTGGGTAATGTTTAGGGCATCACATCAACAAAGGACTCTAAAAGCTTAAGTACCTCAAAAGAAATTTCTTCCTTGGACTCTAGGACCTCCTCAAGTTTCATGGTGGCCAAGTATGTGACTTTATCCCTTCTCACCCCCTTGGCTAGTTGGATTGTCGATAAAACCCGACTAGCTCAGCCAGAGTCTCGTCTTACTGGCACGAAGGCATTGACACTGAGAATCAAGGATGCACACACAGTTGGTAAATGGCACTAGCAAAATATTAATCCGATCAAGGAAATCTAACCTAATTACGAAGTCGTAATCATCAAGTGGGATTACCTCAAGAGTTTCCTTGCCTTTCCAATCTCTTAGTTGTAGCTCCACCCCTTATTCTACACCCATTGTCGAAACTTCTTTGGAATTGACTGTCTTGATCCACCCATTATCTTTCTCCACCTTAAGGCTTAATCTCTTGAACATTTCCTCAGACACAAATAGATTGGAAGCCCTAGTGTCTACAAGAGCACTAACTTTGGTGCCAGCCACTATCATGTCTATAAACATGAGCCCCTTCCACTTGCCAAACCTTTTAACTTTGATCGAGTTAAGCATGATAGAGCCAAGCTTGAGAGTATCTCTCTCCGTTTCCCCCTCTTCCCTAACAATGGCAAAGAGCTTGGTTCTTTTCGGGCAATCTCGCACCCGATGAGGACCCTCACACAAGAAGCATGCTAATGGTTCCTTCTTTTTATCTCATTCCTTGGTGGACTTCCACTTGTGAATGGTTGGTTTCCCTGGACCACCCTTCTGATATGTTTTTGTCTCCCCCACCTTTACCCTTGTTCTTGGAGAAGTCAAATTTCTCTTGTTTCTTGAACTCCACCAAAGATTCTACCATTGATATGGCTCAGGTGAGGTCTTGGACACCCTTTTTTTGCAACTCTTACTTGGCCCATGGTTTGAGGCCATCTATGAAGGAGAGAAGAGCCTCCCTCTCTCCAAGATCAAAAATTTGGAGCATGAATTCTGAAAACTCTTGCACATACTCCCGTACTTCCCCACGTTGGGTGAGCCTTCGTAGTGTAGCTCGTGCCTCATCTTTCGCATACTCTGGATAGAATTGTTGGCGGAATTCCCTCTGGAATTCTTCCCACGTAACAATGGCAGCACCCGCACACCTACGTCACCACCACAATAAAGCAGCATCAACAAGATATATAGAGGCTGTGTTTTCCTTAGTTACGCCCTCCATGATGTTCATCACTCGAAAATATTGCTTCATCCCCCAAAGAAAGTTGTCCACATTCTTTGCAGCTTGGATGCCCTTGAACTCCTTTAGCTTAGGCACATCCACCCTATGATTGGGTGTCATAGTAAGCATACCACCTCTGAAGGCTGCTTTGTAAGCTAAGAGCTCCCGCTTGAGCTCTTCCATCTCTTTCTGCATAGACACCACAACGGCCTCAAGGGTGTCGTTCTTTGTGTGAGCATGACTATGGCCTCGTTAAGGGCACCTTGTATTGCTCCTTGGAGATCCTCCCTCATGGAGTTTAGCTTCTCGATGCTACCATCGGTATCTTTGAACTTGTCCCGTATTTCCCCCATGGTTAACTCCACCTTAGCCAAGCGAGCATCCATGTTTGACGTCACATCCGTTGAACTAGCCTTCTTGGTCACCCTCCCTCAGGTCTCATGACCATCATGAGCTAGGTTATTAGAATCGAAAGCGGTCGCCATCTCTTCACAAAAGTCTCGATGAACTGCACTCTGATACCACTTGTCACGGGATGTAAGCTTAAGTCGCTAATCATGCGGCCTTAGGCTCGAAAACACCTCCTTGGAATGCCTAAGTCAGCCTTCCTCTTGGCTACTTAAGAGAACCACCCTCGAAGCTAGACCCTGATAGATGCTTAAATATTCATATTTAAGCCCCCTTATTTACAATTGTTAGGTCCTTTATTACGTTAATTTGGTCTCTTTTACTCCATTTGTGTGTTTTACATGTTTTTATAGGGTCTTGGAGAAAAAAAAGTAGTTTTGGCACTTAAAGGAAGAAATCTGGAAACCCTGGAGCATTCTCTGGACAAAGTGCGATCGATCGCGCCATGCAATGTGATCGAGTGCACATGCAATCGTGCGCACACTTGAAAGATCGAGCGCACACTGCAATCGAGCGCAACGCACACTGCGATCGAGCGCACATGTACGAGAGTGAACAGTAAACTGCAGAACCCTATTTTGGAAATAAGAGAATTGTTGTTTTAGGAAGGTTTAGGAACTCATAGTTCTCTTAGGACTTCTCAAAGACCTATAAATACACTTGTAACTCACACACATAATACACACCTTAGATAGAAAACACTTCTCTCTTTTCTTTTACTTGGAGTTGAGAGCTTGGGAGAGAATTGACGCCTCTTCTCTCGGGTTTATTCTTCTCCTTTATGTTTAATTTATTTATAATGTTTACTTCAGTTAGTATGTGTAAATAACTCTCTTATAGGGCTCGATTGAAGCCCTAGTTATGCATTCCCATATTTTTATTCATTGATAAAATCTTTGCCAATAGCTTATTATGCTACTTAACTTTATTAACACCTGTGTTTATTTAAATTCCTCATATGTATGTGTAAGGCCAACGTATGCATGTGGTATGGATGGGTTAGTTAGATCAATTTGGATGACCGAGTCCTAGGTCTAACATTAGTAACAAGGGATATCTTATCTGGATACCCGGGTTAATCAACATGGGAAACCGGGAGTAGATACCATGCCCTAGGTCTCATGTGGTTGTCGATTTCCACAGTACTTATGTTTTCTTAAGGAAAAACTCAAGCAGATACCATGCTAAATCCCTTAAGGAAGAAAAGAGTCAGAGTAGATACCATGCCTAACTCGTTGCTTAGGGAAATCAATAGCTTAAGGAGTAGATACCATGCCCTTAGGTTGGCAACCAGTAGGTATACATAATAAAGCTAGTGCACTGATACCTTATACACATTGGGAATGTATGACTAGTGGTGGATATCAAAGCCCTATGTCTTTATTATCATCAAATCACTTTCCAACAGTTATTTATCTCTTTTTACTTTAGAGAAACTAATTCTAAAAGTAACTTTACCAATCCCTGTGGAGATGACCTTGCTTTCGTACACTAGACTACACTGATGACCTTGTGCACTTGCAAGTATAACTAGTACGATTATTCACCTATTTATTTAGGTATATAATCGGTACAACAAGTTTTTGGCGCCGTTGTCGGGGATTGCACTAAATTTTCTTTTAGAATTATTTTCATCCTTATTTTTTATTTTTCTTTTTATTTTTCTGTTTTATTATCAAACCCTAATTGATTTCTTTTCTGTTTCAGGCACTTCAAAACCCTAATTCTACTTTCTGTGGTATTTGCGATCGATTGCAAGCTCCTGTGCGATCGAGTGCATTTAGGGCAGAGAGTTACCCGAGCAGCAAAGTTACACTACTGCACTGAAGCCGGTTTTTCTGATTTATGCATGGACTTCGATCCCGACATCCAGAATTCTTTCCCCTCGATCCCGAGCTTGAAAGGACCATCCGACAAAGGCTTAGGGACAACTTAGAGGAGAACGAAGAAGAAGTCAAGAACGAAACACCAATGGTGGAACAGCTCGAAAACCAGCAACCACCTGCACGAGTACCGATGAAGCAATCCTTCATCCTTCGGAACATTGATCAACCATCATGCATCGCATATCAACCTGAGGCGGCGAGAAATTATTACATATCTCTGTAAATCTTGAATGCTTGAACTCATTATAGGGGCACTCCTAATGAAGAACAACACTTGCACCTCCGAGAATTTTTTGATCTTTGCAAGTTCCAGCACATACAAGGACTAGACCAAGAAGGAATAAGGTTGATTCTATTTCCTTTTTCCTTGAAAGATAATGCTAAACTTTGGTATAATTCTTTACCTGCAGTGTCCATCCACACTTAGGAGGAGTTGGCAAGCAAGTTCCTGAAGAAGTTCTTTCCTGCCCAAAAGACGAGACAAATGAGGAAGGAGATCCAGTCCTTCCAACAAAAGGATGGGGACCTCTTCTTCGAAGCATGGGGACACTTCAACGAATTGCTACTAAAATGCCCACATCACAACCTGCCTCAAGACTAACTGGTACAAGCATTCTATGAAGGTTTAAATGATACTAATAAATGTATTGTTGATTCAGGTTGTGGAGGAGTCCTGATGGAGAAAAGCAGCGAAGAGGCGATGGAACTGTTTGAAACCCTCAGCGAGCACACCCAGCAATTCTCCTCTCGAGGTAGACATGTAACCAAAGGTAAAGGTGTGTATGAGGTAAATCTGAATAGATGATCTTCCCCTCAAATGGCAGCGATGGAAAGAAAACTAGACCTATTGGTAAAAGCCATGGTTGCTCAAACTGACTCATCCAGCCTACCAGCTACACCATAGCAGGTATGTGCAATATGCTCTCAATATGATCATAATACTGACACTTGTCCTCTATCTGCAGATCTGGAACAAGCAAATTATGTGGGACCAAACAACTATCCGCCAAAGAATAACCCGTATGCAATCACCTACAACCCCGGATGACGGAATCACCCAAATTTCTCATGGAGCAACAATCAAAACAATCAAGGACAGCAACGAAACCCACAGCCCACTGTTCATACTAATTCCGAACCAAAGAGAAACGACCTCGAAAGTCTAGTAAGACAACTGGTGTCATCACAAGAATAGTTCATGACTCAGCAAAAACAAATCAATACGGCACATGAGCAAGCAATTCAAAGCCTAGAGGTACAAGTAGGACAAATAGCTAAAGAGCTCAGTAGCAGAAAGCAAGGAGAGCTCCCAACTCAAACACTACCTAACCCTGGGGGGCATCAACAATTAAACGCTGTGATATCCCTGAGAAATGGCAAGGTGATAAAGTCCGATGAGCATACAGCACCGTCCAAAGAGACACTATCGGCATCAAGGGTAAGTGAGACGGAGAAGGTGAATGCTCCACCCTTCCCGCAAAGGTTAGTAAAACAGAAGAAAGTCAATAAACTAATTGATATTTTTGAAACTTTGCGGAAAGTAGAGATTAATATTTCTTTGTTAGATGCCATTAAACAAATTCCTGCATATGCTAAGTTTTTAAAAGAATATTGCACTAACAAAAGGAAGTTCCAGGAGCATGAGACAGTAGCCTTAACCGAAGAGGTAAGTGCTGTACTTTTAAGAAAATTACCACCTAAACTAAAAGATCCGGGTAGTTTTACTATTCCTTGTAGGCTAAGTGACCAGCTGTTTGAGCATGCACTATTGGATCTAGGAGCGAGTGTTAACCTGCTGCCATACAGTGTGTACGAGACACTAGGTTTGGGGGAGCTTCAACTAACCTCCGTCACTTTGCAACTAGCTGACCGAAGCATCAAACGACCAAGAGGTATCCTTGAGGACGTGTTGGTAAGAGTAGGAAAATTCATTATACCTGCTGATTTTATAGTATTAGATATGGAAGAGTGTACTTTGTCATTGCCTCTCCCCATCATCCTAGGACGCCCCTTTATGATAACTGCTGACACTAATATTAGTATAAAACGGGGCATTATCACAATGAGAGTAAATGATGAGGAAATACAATTTCAAATATTTAATACATTAAACTCGACCAGTAATGATGATAAATATTCTAATATGAATTTCATGCAAAGTGTTGTTGAGAAAGCTTCTCAGGACCATCGCACCACTACATTGGAGACTATCCCCGACCATGAGAACACAAGAGTAGACATTAAGCCGGAGGAGGATAATATGATTAAAGACGTGCACCTTTTCAAGGACACACCAAAACCTTCAAGTAAGTGTGCTTTTCAAATTGAACCTCCTGAACTTACTCATACTACCTTTCCTTATTGTATTGACCAGATATCAAGATGGGAGATGAAGAAACTATCAACAGCACTTGAATCAGTACAGTACACAGCTGAAACACAAGCACTAGAGCTCCAAGAGGTGGACTTTAAATGCCTCCTTCCAAACAACTAGCACAGTAGCAAGAGAGTGCTTGAGCAAAGTAAAAATTTGATCACCTATTAAGCTCAAGCACCTCTGGTAAGGTTAGTGGTACTGAGGCCACTAATAATTGGTAAGGTTGTATTGTTTCAATAATTTATCATTTTTTCAGCTAGGGTAAGTTTTTACTTGTGCCCATGAGCCATACTTGCGATCGATCGCATCTTCCAGTGCGATCGAGCGCCAGTGTGCAATCGAGCGTGTCCTTCAAACGTGTTCTAGCGCACAAGTGCGATCGAGCGCACTAGTGGCAGAAACAGTTATAAATCTGGAAACCTTCCCTCATTCACTCACTCTCTCTCTCCCTTCACTCGCACACCCACACTCCTAAATTCACACTCGCACTCTCCCCATACAACCCTTCACTAAAACACTCACCACTCCCCACTCATCATCACCTCAAATCATCATCCCCCTCATCACCATCAACCAACCATTGCCACCGCACACACCACCGCACACACCATTGCACAAGGTACACATTTTTGTTCTACACACCAATTTCTATGTTTTAAACTTTCATTCTTATATATAAACTTATTGCATATATAATTGGGGCTTACTTGTAGGAGGTTCGAATCACATTCCAAACCCCAAGATCATAGCTTTTCTTTTTGGTGCACACCACATGTTCGAGAAAAAGTCTGACCGTGTACGATCGAGCACACGGTACTTGCGATCGAGCGCATAGACAGTGTGCGATCGAGCGCACCTCGGTGAGATCGATCACAAATCAGGCAGAAGCCAATAACCAACATGTCTAGACCGTCTGTTTCCACATCCGGCGCATCCAGCAGTCGTGCCTCCTCATCCCGGCCCAGCATCGAGCAACGAGAGCTGTTGTTCAAGACCACGTTCGTCATCGATGATGTATTCCGGCACATGAACACCACCCAATGGGCCGTCCAAGCATTCCGACATCGAGGGTTGAAGCGGCTGTTTAAACAAGTGTGCTCCACTGCCTACTCCCAGCTCGTAGTCCAGTTTTATGAGCATCTATCTTTCGACTGCAGCAGACTGGGAGTCCTCACCTCTTCAGTCCAGAGCACGCCCATCGAGGTGACTAGTGCTGATATTGCTGCTGCTCTTCATTGCACCGATGAGTCCCCTCCTAAGGACACTGTTATAGAGGAGCAGCCAGAGTCCTTTGCCCTGGCTGAGATCATCACGGGCATGTGTGTTGGCCAGTATGCCGACAGACATAACAATGCGGCCAGCCGGTCCAAGCTGCCTCCCCGACTGTGGCTTGTCGATACGATCTTACAGCGTAATGTGTGTCCATTGGGGCACAAGACACAGCGGAGGGACCAGTTTCTACAGACTTTATATGCCTTCCATAGAGGCCACTGGTACTCCATCCCGTCTGTCATCTGGAGCCAGCTGCACAAGTTCTGAGATCATGTACACGGTCGTCAGACTACCACGGCCAATGCGTGGGGCCTCTCTTTCCCGTTCCTACTCACCTCCATCCTCAAGAAAAAAGGGATTAAAGGGACCCACAGTGACGGGCCAGTACGAGAGCATCATTTCTTTGGGAGGGCTCAGTGGATACACAGCATATCACACATGCCACGAGGCCCCCCAGTACCTGCTCCAGCAGCTGAGCAAGTAGAGAAGGATCACATAGAGACCGAGGCCCCGATCATGAGCCCGGTACGAGAGGAGGACCATTCGGACATGGGATCCATCGAGTCCCAGCACTTTTTAGCCGAGCTATCCTCCTTCCGAGGCGAGGTCGCTGCCGCCACCACACTTATACATCAGCGAATCGACAGTTTGGAGGCACACTTCACACGACAGGAGGCCATGCTGCAGGCCATTCTTGATCGCCTACCTCCAGCACCCAGTACCTCTCCGACTGCACCACCTGATGATCAGCAGTGAGAGAGTACCATGTCTGGCTGAAGACGTTAAACTTAGCGCTAATGGGAGGCACCCCACTGCATATCCCTTTTATAGTTTTTTTTTCTTTAGTATTTTACAGTTCACTTGTCTATTTTTTATTACTTGTTTTCCATTATATATTTGCTTTCTTTCTTTTTCAAGGACAGTGTCAGTGCATCCAGTTGAAGTTTGGGGCCGTGCTATGAGCCATGTCAGCCATCAGTTCTCCACCTCTCAGGTCAGATCTTTCCATGCTACTCACACATTGGGGACAATATGCATTTTAAGTTTGGGGGTATGGGGACACATTCACACACTACACTATGTCCTACATTTTTGTTTTTATTTTTGTTGCTATTTTCATAGATAAATGCATGTTCATTCTATCCAATAAACTTTTTTTTGTGATCTAAACAAAACTGTATGATTCGACTTCATCAGCGAGCTAAACACTTTGAATATATAAGCCAATAATCAAGTTTTGAACCTAGATCACTGCCCTTTAGGCATTTAAGAATTCACAAGTTTAGCTGAACTATCACGAGCACATTAGCACATGATCGTGTGGGGTATGACATGTTATTTGGATTTGTATATTTCTTTTGCTTGACTGTGAACTAGATGATCTATTAGAATGACATATTGGCATATGAAAATAGAAAAGATTGATTAGTGCTCAAAAGAAACAAATGCTCCTAATGATCAATAAAACAAATCTTCCGCTAAGTAACTAGCCCTCTTGCCTTAGTAAGCATTAAGTGTCATGTCAAAAGGTGGAAAATCTTAAATGATCATTAAAAAGAAATTTTCGCTGAGTAACTAGCCCTCTTGCCTCAGTAAACATTGAGTGTCACGTCAAAAGGTGAAAAATTCTAAATGGTAGCATTAAGACCAGTTAGTTTCGTAGCCTTGTTGACTCGAGTTAGTAAGTCCTTAGGGGTGTCTGTACACCTAATGCCCTAAAACCATCTGGTTTGGGAGTCATTGGCTAAACGCTCGTTACACGAGTCAGCAAGAAAGCTTAAGGGAACTAATGTGGCAAAAATCTCGCAAATAAAAGTCTATGCCATGTTTGTTGACTCTAATAGGAAGTTTGGTGAATCTTGAGTCATCGAAACACTACACGTTTGAATTTCTTGGAAACCCAATCTTTTATGTGCTAGTCACCACACACCAAAGTCAAACTTGTGATGTCTTAAACTACCTCATGAATATGATTTACGTTCAAAACTGTTATTCATTGCAAAAATATGTTTACATTTGTTAAGCTTGCTCATGAATGCGCATCATAGTTTTGTGTTAAATCTAGACTTTTGATTGACACCATGAACATTGGATTTATCTATGTCTTTCATTTTAGTTTTTAATTTAGTATTGCTAAGGGACTAGCAATATGTAAGTTTGGGGGTGTGATAGATGCTTAAATATTCATATTTAAGCCCCCTTATTTACAGTTGTTAGGTCCTTTATTACGTTAATTTGGTCTCTTTTACTCCATTTGTGTGTTTTACATGTTTTTATAGGGTCTTGGAGAAAAAGAAGCAGTTTTGGCACTTAAAGGAAGAAATCTGGAAGCCCTGGAGCATTCTCTAGACAAAGTGCGATCGATCGCGCCATGCAATGCGATCGAGCGAACATGCGATCGTGCGCACACTTGAAGGATCGAGCGCACACTGCAATTAAGCGCAACGCACACTGCGATCGAGCGCACATGTACGGGCGTGAACAGTAAACTGCAGAACCCTATTTTGGAAATAAGAGAATTTTTGTTTTAGGAAGGTTTAGGAACTCATGGTTCTCTTAGGACTTCTCAAAGACCTAAAAATACACTTGTAACTCACACACATAATACACACCTTAGATAGAAAACACTTCTCTCTTTTCTTTTACTTGGAGTTGAGGGCTTGGGAGAGAATTGACGCCTTTTCTCTCGGGTTTATTCTTATCCTTTATGATTAATTTATTTATAATGTTTATTTCAGTTAGTATGTGTAACTAACTCTCTTATAGGGCTTAATTGAAGCCCTAGTTATGCATTCCCATATTTTTATTCATTAATAAAATCTTTGCCAATAGCTTATTATGTTACTTAACTTGATTAACACCTGTGTTTATTTAAATTCCTCATATGTATGTGTAAGGCCAACGTATGCATATGGTATGGATGGGTTAGTTAGATCAATTTGGATGACCGAGTCCTGGGTTTAACATTAGTAACAAGGGATATCTTATCCGGATACCCAGGTTAATCAACATAGGAAACCGGGAGTAGATACCATGCCCTAGGTCTCATGTGGTTGTCGATTTCCACAGCACTTATGTTTTCTTAAGGAACAACTCAAGCAGATACCTTGTTGAATCCCTTAGGGAATAAAAGAGTTAGAGTAGATACCATGCCTAACTCGTTGCTTAGGGAAATCAATAGCTTAAGGAGTAGATACCATGCCCTTAGGCTAGCAACCAGTAGGTATACATAATAAAGCTAGTGCACTGATACCTTATACACATTGGGAATGTATGAATAGTGGTGGATATTAAAGCCCTATGTCTTTATTATCATCAAATCACTTTCCAACAGTTATTCATCTCTTTTTACTTTAGAGAAACTAATTCTAAAAGTAACTTTACCAATCCCTGTGGAGATAACCTTGCTTTCGTACACTAGACTACACTAATGACCTTGTGCACTTACAAGTATAACTAGTACGATTATTCACCTATTTATTTAGGTATGTAATCGGCACAACAGACCCACTCAAAGAAAATAAGCCAACACAAGAGAGAATATAAGACAAAGCTAGAGAGCTTGCTATTACTTGAATGATTGAATGCTTTACGAGTGAGAGGGATGCCCCTTTATATAGGGAGAGCTCCCTTACATCCATGGCTAACATTTTGCAGAGTGTCATAATCTTACAGTACTATAAGTGTAGTACAAGTGTAGTATGAAAGTACAAGGTACTACCTTGTAGTGCACGTGTAGTACAATGTTGTACATTATAATAAAAAGTGTACTAGGAAACCCTAGAACACGCGGGTCCTATGCAGGTCATGGCACATACACGAGCAACACCCAAGCCATTACAGATTATGCTCCTCAAAAAATGCATCAGGTATGATGAGAGTCATATAATGCATCTAAACAATACTTAATTATTAGCATTTTAGGGTTAATCTCGGTCGTAATCACACTTTTACATGTTAATAACTCTAAAGTGGTATTCATAAATCCTTGACTTAATTCGATGCATTTTCAAGTGCTTTGAATCCAAAAGAGATGATAAAGCGATCTATGTTTAAAGCACCAAAAGTTCTTGCATGTTGGTGTTGGTATTTGTCCAAGGTTTATACAAGTACAAACATGATTCAAAGATGGTGAAAGTCTAAACTAAGGTTGAAATAATAAATTATAGTAAGTTAAAAGACTGCACACAAGTGTGTGCATCACTTTGGAGAAAGGTAAGGGTAGGCACACTAGTGTGTGCAATTCTGCATGCAAGTAGAATGGAGTGTGCGCACAAGCTGTTCACAAGCAAGACTAGGCGCCTAGGCGCCCAGCCATGAATGGTGCACCTTCCAGGGACCTCACCTCTCCAATTTGCAAGAGTGAGCACCTAGGCTCCCATCCATGAGTGCCTCACCTCTCCAATCTGTAAGAGTGAGCGCCTAGGCTCCCATCCATGAGCGTCTCACCTCTCCAATCTGCAAGAGTGAGCACCTAGGCGCCCATCCATGAGTGTCACGCCCTCCAGAACACTTCACACTTGGACAAAGCCAGCACCTAGGCATGGGTAAGGTAGTGCTTAGGCTCGCACTCACTTCTTGACCTAGTTAGGGTGACCAAATGACATTTTTCAGACCAAAATACCCCTAAAAACTTGTAATCTATAAATACCTCCTTAAGGAGTGTGCAGCCGACATCACAAGGAAGAGATCCAAGGGATCCAAATCCAGTATTTTTCCAAGTCCCTTGAGGGTTGGAAATCAAGGGGAGACCTCCACATTCTTCATCAAAACCATGAACCCCATGGTTAACTAGTCTTCAAGCAAGGCAAAGGGATGAATCCCTAGGTGTTGTTGTTCTTATTTTCCATTCTTGATTCGGTTGTATGGATTTATTGTTGAATATTGCTTGTGATTTATTCATTGATTAAACATGAAGAATTTAGGTTCATGTGACAGTTGAATTTATATTCTTCGCATCTTAGATTTTCTTAACCCGGTGATTGCATGCTCCTCCCCCATATAAGTCTAGTCATACTCTTCTTATGTGATGTTGTTTGGATGTAATTGATTCCGGTAGATTTATCTTATTGATTCATCCATTACTGCGATATTGTCATTGAGATATATTGTCGTTTCTTGATAATCTTTAAGATCGGTCATGTGTGCTTGAATCAGAATCAATGAGTAATTTGTAAAAATTACATTAGAGTTTATAAATGTGCTTGATTGAATATTTTCCAATTGCTTGTTTGGGATGTGAAACTAGCAATCGAGATAAAAACAATTGAATCGAGAGTGGAATAAAGCAACGAACCTAAGGAGAATTCCCAGAATTGTTATTTCTCATTTATATTCCGTTTATATTTACACAATTTCTCTCGCAATATTTCACTATCAAAACGCATAATCTTTCGTTTAACTTTTATTGTTCTTGTCAAAGTTCACACCTTTCCTTTGTAGTTAACCTGTTTCCCTGTGGAATCGACACCCCAAAGTCATGCTACAACTACCGCATTATACTTTGGGCGTAATCAAATTTTGCTTGGTGGACTCCCTGGAAGGCGTGGTGCTCATTCTTGGGTGCTTAGGCTGCCAAGAATGGGTGCCGCACCTTCAAGAGGATAAACCAATCTGCAAGAGTGAGCGCCTAGGCACCCACCCATGAGCGCCACACCTCTCCAATCTGCAAGAGTGAGCGCCTAGGCGCCCATCCATGAGCACCGCGCCCTCCAGAAAGACTTCAATCTTGGATATAACCAGCGCTTAGGTGCGGGTGAGGCAGTGCCTAGGCGCCCACTCGCTTCTTGACCTGGTTAGGGCGACCAAATGATATTTTTTCAGACCAAAATGCCCCTAGCTACTTGTAATCTATAAATACCTCCTTAAGGAGTGTGCGACCGGCATCATTAAGAAAGGAATGAGGGATCCAAATCCAGAATTCTTCCAAGTCTTTCAAGGCTGGAAATCAAGGGGAGAGCTCCACATTCTTCATCAAAACCATGAACCCCATGGTTAACTAGTCTTCAAGCAAGGCAAAGGGATGAATCCCTAGATGTTGTTGTTATTATTTTCCATTCTTGATTCGGTTGTACGGATTTATTGTTGAATATTGTTTGTGATTTATTCTTTGATTAAACATGAGGAATTTAGGTTCATGTGACAGTTGAATTTATGTTCTTCGTATCTTAGATTTTCTTAACCCGGTGATTGCATGCTCCTCCCCCATATAAGTCTAATCATGCTCTTCTTATGTGATGTTGTTTGGATGTGACTAATTCTGATAGATTTATCTTATTGATTGTCCATTATTGCGATATTGTCATTGTGATGTATTGTCGTTTCTTGATAATCTTTAAGATTGGTTATGTGTGCTTGAATCGAAATCAATGAGTAATTTGTAGCAATTACATTAGAGTTATAAATATGCTTGATAGAATATTTTCCGATTGCTTGTTTGGGATGTGAAACTTACAATCGAGATAAAAACAATTGAATCGAGAGTGGAACAAAGCAACGAACCTAAGGAGGATTCTCGGAACCTTGTTATTTCTCATTTATATTTCGTTATATTTACACAATTTTTCTCACGAAACATCATTATCAAAACCCAAAATCTTTCGTTTAACTTTTATCGTTCTTGTCAAAGTTTACATTTTCCTTTGTAGTTAACCTGTTTTCTTGTAGAATCAATGCCCCAAAGCCGTGCTACAACAACCGCGTTATACTTTGGGTGTAATCAAGGTACCACTGAAAAACTAGACTACTTCACCTTTGATTAAAATAAAAATAAAAATAAAAAGAGTTTAAACTTGAAGAAGTTGTTAATACCATATTAGAGAACAAAGAAACCTCCATCAACTGCAGCATTCAAACATATTTGACTAAAATTCAGCAACAAACAAGTAGGGAGGAGAAATTCAGCAAGCCTCCCACAAGAGGAGACACCCAGTAAAACCAATCTCCTTAAACAGCAGAGTGAATAGACACCCAAAGCCAAAATAAATGCAGCAAGACACCAGCGGAATTGAATTCAATCAAAAATAGCAGCCAGAGTAGCTTACCCATCCTTTAAAGCTAATCAACAAAACTTTTTGAGCAATTGACAAATGTTTCTTAACAATTCTAACAAACACACCTAATCATCGAAAGAGAAACATTTCCTCTAAAAAAAACATCTTAAAGACTGATGCCTACACACCAACAAAACACAGAACACCACCTGTATAGCATCCCAACAACATAATCTAGACTCTATCCCCCTTCATATGGAACAAAACCTCATCTATAGCCAGGAACCACCTGGACTACAAATTCTCACCAACATCACAAGTTTTACCAAAACCAAACATAAGCTATTCATCAAACACTTTGCTTATCACAGACACTTCATATCACAACTATAGGTAGCGGTAACTCGACCACCAGTAACCTAATTAAAACAAAAGCTTCAACATCTGGCTTCCCAGCAACCCATTTGTTTTGCTAAACCATCTGCCATCGCATTAGCCTCCCTTCTCATATGCACAAAGGAAACTGAAGGAAGGCTCAATAAAGAATTATCAATATCATTAAAGATTGAAATATATTTCCAAGGGGTCGACTCCCTATCTACAATCCATGACAAAACCACCTTAGAGTCACTCTTAATAATCACCCTTGACATACCTTGCAAGTCTAACCGGCCACAAAAATCCAACACCTTCCTAACAGCCATTAACTCTGCAAAATTCGACTCACAAACTCCTATATGTCCAGAGAACATTGCCAGCACAACCCCATATGAATTTCTTAAAACACCACCAACTCTAGCAAGCCCAGGTTTCCCTTTCAACGAACCATCTACATTGAATTTTACTGATCCTACAGGTGGAGGGCTCCACATTACTACCTCCCTTCCTATCTTCTTCCCTGATTGAAAAGAAATGTTTGAAATATTTAACAACAGATCCTACAAAGAAAAGATAAATCTGGCTAAAGTTTTTAACCACTCCTTCCACCTGATTTTAACCAATTCACATACAGACTCTTTATCAAAACTACCATTTTGAAAAACCATTGCATTTCTATTAACCAAATTGTCCAACAAATTGCAAAAAACCCATAAACCACTGCTTTCTTGCCCTTTTTTGGACATAACCCTTCCCACATTTGAAATAATAACCTAATCGACCTAGGCATCACCCAAACTACCTCCTACCAGCTTAAACATCTATACCAAACCACCCATATCTTTCCAAATTCCAACAAAAAATGCCCAACAGTTTTAGTATACTTACCGCATAAACGACACAACGTTGCTTCTTCCTCTAAACAACCTCTTTTAGCCAATTCCCCTCTAACTACTATCCTACCTTCTAATGCCAACCAAATAAAACATTCCACCTTAGAGGGAACCGAACCACTCCACACTTTACTTTCCAATCTACTATAGCCACTAGACATATACTCAAACTCATTTCTGAAAGACTTCACAAAGAACTTCCCATTCAAGTTAAACTTCCAGATCACTCTATCTCTTCTCGATTTACTCAAGACAACCCCATCCATCAACCTTTTAAACTCGTCCCACTGCTCACATTCCCAATAAAAAAAATTGTCTCCTAAAAGAAATCTCCCACACCTAACACTCCCCAACCCAAGAACTATTCTCTATAATTTTTCCTCTCTTATTATTAACAAGTTGGAACAACCTAGGGTAGATTTCTTTAAGACTTCCATCCCCCAGCCACTTGTCCTCCCAAAACAAAGTCTCTGACCCATCACCAACGCACATACCCAGCATCTTCTCCTTAATATCCTCAAAATCTAAGTTTCTCACTCCCTTTTATAATTTCCATCCAAACACTCGAGAGATACTTTTCCCTATTGCACCGAGGTAACATCCCAACATCACTATAATTATATTTTTCCCAAAAAACCCTCTTCCAAAAGGAATTATCCTCCGAAAAAAAATCTTCAAAACCACTTAAATAACAATGTTGAATTCTTGACACCTATCATCCCTACTCCCATACCACTTAGAAACTTACTTTTGCAAACTTCATTCCAACAAATTAAATGCATTTTCCTACTATCACTATCACCACACCACAAGAAAGATTTGAACCGCTTTTGAAGAACATTAACAACTCATTTTGGCATTTTAAAGATTGGCATGTAATAAATTGGCAAATTACTCAAAATTGCTTTGATTAATGTGACACAACCCCCAAAAGACAAGTATTTCCTCTTCCACATGGCAAGCTGATAAGTGCTTAAATAGTCATATTTAAGCCCCTTAATTTACGCTTGTTAGGCTCTTTATTTATCTATTTTAGTAGATTCTATTTTATTTTCGTGTCTTATGTGTTTCTCACAGGGCTTGGGCAAAAAATGACATTTTGGAGCTCTAAGGAGTAAAAAAGTAAAGTTCTACAATCCAGCAAAGTGCGCTCGAGCGCACCTCCCTTATGATCGAGCGCACCAGCACATGAACGCACTTGTAAAAGGCTCAAGCGCAACCCGTATATGCTCGAGCGCAAACACTCCAGAGGCGACAGAGCCAGATATGGAAAGAAGTCTTCGAATCTCAAAAAGGAAATTAGGGTTTCAGGGCACCCTTAGAGCCCTATATATAGCTCTGTAAAACACAGAAACGATACCTTTTGTTTTAAGACTTAAAGTAGCAAGCTTAGGAGAGGAATTGACGACTCGTCTCCCGAGTCTTCTTCGGGTTTTATTTTTCTGTTTTTATTTTATTATGTTTAGAATGTTTAGTTTAACTAGTACGTGTAACTAAACTCTTATAGGGCTCGATTGAAGCCCTAGTTATGCTTTTCCATATATATTCATTGATTACCTTTGCTTATAGCCATGTTATAATGTTTAACTTGATTAATATTTGTTTATATTTAAATTCCTCATATGTGTGTGGCTGATCAACGTATGCATGTGGTATGGATTCGTTAGTTGAATCAATTTGGATGACCGAGTCCTGGGTTCAACATTAGTAACAAGAGATATCCACATTGGATTCTCGGGCTAATCAACATGGGAAACTGGGAACTGACCAAGCCCTAGGTCCCGTGTGGTTGCCGATCTCCACAGCCCTTATGCTCTCTTAAGGAACAACTCAGTATACACCCATGCTGAATCCCTTAAGAGAGAAAAGAGTTAGAGTATACACCATGCCTAACTCGTTGCATAGGGAGATCAATAGCCTAAGGTGTGGGCCAAGCCCTTAGGTTGGCAACCATTAGATATTCATAATATAGCTAGAGCATTGGCACCTTACTTAGTGGGAAAGTATAATTAGTGGTGGGTATCACAGCCCTATGTTCTTATTATTAGCAACTCACAACCAACACATATTTCTCTTTTTACTACGAAGACACTAATTCTAAATAGAAATTGATCAATCCCTATGGAAATGATCTCGCACTTGCGCACTGTACTACCATTGACCCTGTGCACTTGCAAGTAAAACAAGTACTGTTATTTGCATATTTATTTAGGTAGATAATCATCCAACAAGTTTTTGGCGCCGTTGCCGGGGATTGCACTAAATTTCTTTTTAGAATTATTTTCGTTAGTTTTATTCCGTTTTATTGTTTATTTTTATCGAAAATCTAAAAAAATTCTAAGTTTCTGTTTTTCATTCAGTTTTATTTTATTTCATCAAAACCTTAATTTATTGCTTCTTTTCTGTTCTGTTTTGTTTCAAGTACATGAGCAGAGTAATCTGTACACTGCGATCGAGTGCCCTCCTCAAATAAAATCGAGCGCATTGCCGCGATCGAGGGCATTTGTGGCAGAAGCTACCCGAATAGCAGTGCTGAACTGCTGCACTTAAGCTATTTTTACTAATTCATGCAAGAGCTTCGTTCTAGGCATCCAACTTTCTTTCCCCTCAATACAAAGCTTGAACGTACCATTCGTCAAAGGCTTAGAGACAACTCTAAAGAGGTAGAAGAAGGATTTGAGGAAGAAATATCAATGGCAGATCAGCTAGAAAACCAACAACCACCTGAGTGAAGACTTATGTAGCAATCCTTCATCCCAAGGAACATCGACCAACTATCGTGTATTGCATATCAACATGAGGCAGAAGGAAATTATTATATATCTCCACAGATACTCAGTGCACTTACTCATTTTAGAGGTACACCTAATGAGGATCCACATTTGCACCTTCGAGAGTTCTTTGATCTTTACAAATTCCAGCATATCCAGGGCCTTGACCAAGAAGGAATCAGGTTAATTCTTTTCACTTTTTCCTTAAAAGATAATGCTAAACTGTGGCATAACTCATTGCCTACAGTTTCGATCCACACTTGGGAAGAGTTGGCCAGCAAGTTCCTAAGAAAGTTCTTCCTAACTCAAAAGATGAGACAAATGAGGAAGGAGATTCAATCTTTCCAACAGAGGGATGGAGACATTTTCTTTGAGGCATGGGGACACTTTAATGAGCTACTTCACAAATGTCCACATCACAACCTACCTCAAGATGAGCTGGTACTATCCTTTTACGAAGGTCTAAATGACATGAATAAAGGTATTACTGATTCAGGTTGTGGAGGTGTGCTGATGGAGAAAAGCACTGAAGAAGCCATGGAGCTATTTGAGGCATTGAGTGAGCATACCCAATAATTCTCATCTAGATGGAGATAAGGAGTAAAGAGCAAGGGTATGTATGAAGTTAACTTAATTGGTGGAATTCCAACTCAGATAGCTTCTATGGAGAGGAAGCTAGATATGCTTGTAAAAGCTATGACTGCTCAGAACACCTCACCAAGTCCACAAGCCACACAATGCCAGGTATGTGCTTTATGTTCTCAATTTGATCACATTAGTGAGACTTGCCATTTATATTCATCTACAGATCCTGAGTAAGCGAACTATGTGGGACCAAACAGTGCATATGCAAATACCTACAATCCTGGATGGCGAAACCACCCCTACCTCTCATGGAGCAACAAAATGCCCTGAACCTTCAAGGGTAACAAAAGAACTTCCACCAAGCAGCCCAACCAGTTCAAGAGTTAAAGAAGAGTGACTTAGAGAGTATAGTAAGGCAACTGATAACGTCACAAGAATAATTTATGGCAGATGGAAGGAAAATTCAAACTGAGCAAAGACAAACAATTGCAAAGCATGAGCAAACCATCCAAAGATTGGAAGCACAAATGAGCTAAATGGCTAAGGAGCTAAGTGGACGAAGGCAAGGAGAATTTCCAACCCAAACAATGCCTAATCCTGGAGGACATCAGCAAAGGAAGGTCGTTACAACTCTTAGAAATGGTAAAATCATAGGAGTTAATGAGCTAGCACAAGCATCTCCAGCTAAGCCATCCACATTCAAGGTAAGTGAAATGGAGAAGTAGAATACACCTCCCTTCCCTCAAAGGTTAGTAAAGCCAAAGAAAAATAAATTGCTTGATATTTTTAAAACTTTGAGAAAAGTATAAATTAACATTCCCTTATTAGATACAATTAAACAAATTCCTGCTTACGCTAAATTTTTAAAAGATTACTGCACTAATAAAAGAAAGTTTTAGGAGCATGAAACAGTGGCTCTAATTGAAGAGGTAAGTGCGGTATTGTTAAGAAAACTACCACCAAAGCTAAAAGATCCATGTAGTTTTACCGTTCCTTGCAGGAAAGGTGACCAGTTTTTTTAGCGTGCACTATTGGATTTAGGAGCAAGTGTTAATTTACTGCCATACACAGTAGTTATAAAGCTAGGTTTGGGGGAGCTTCAACCAACCTCTATCATTTTGCAATTGGCAGATAGAAGCATCAAAAGACCTAGAGGTATACTTGAGGGTGTCTTGGTAAAGGTAGGTGAGTTTATTTTGCCTGCTGACTTCATTGTGTTAGATATGGAAGAATGCCCTATGCCATTACCTCTGCCCATCATCTTAAGAAGACCCTTTATGAGAACTGTTGATACAATAATTAATGTGAAAAAGGGTATTGTAAGTATGACGGTAAATGGTGAGACAATAGAATTTGAGATATTTGATGCGTTGAAATTACCCCAAATGATAATGATGATGAATGTTTTAATGAATGTATGATGCAAAGTGTGGTCGAGCAACTTTTTTAGGTCCATCACACTGATCCATTGGAGGCCACCCTCACCCACAGCTTTACAAGTTTGGATGTGGTTCCTAAGACAGAATCTGAAGATATTACAGATGATATCATTGAAGCTGTGCACCTCCTTGAAGCCTCTCCAAAGCATCCAAGTAAATTCACTCCTCCGTTTGAAACTTTTGAGCATACTAATACTACTTTTCTCTCATCTATTGTCCAGGTACCAAACTTGGAATTGCCACAGTTCCCTACAAGAAATCAAACATTAACGGTACATGGACACAAAGTCACACCATACTCGAAAATTACAATGCAACCAAGAGATGAAGATTTAGTGCCCTAGACTGTCCAGTATGCAGCAGCAACAAGAGCATCTGAGCCACATGCAGTGGACTTTAAGTACTCCCTGCCAAAAGACTAAACATTGAAGCTGCTATAGAGAGCGTTTGAGCCATTCAAACTTTGATAAACGTGTAGCTCAAGCGCCTCTATTGAGGCCAGTGGCACTGAGGCCCCTGAGTACGCACTCTCTGCCACAAGTGCGATCGAGTGCACTTCACAGTGCGATCGAGCGCACATTAGATAGCAACTTGCCATGATGCCTAAATTGTCAACCCCTACCTCCCGCACCCGGTACCTCATCGACTGCACCACCTAGAGGCCAACAATGAAAGGGTATCTCGTTTGGCTGAAGACGTAAAACTTAGCGCTCATGGGAGGCACCCCAAAGCATATCCCTTTCATTATCATATTTTTCTTTTAATTATGTTTATATTTACATGTTTATTATCTATATTTCTTGTTTTCCGGCACAACATTTATTTTTCCTTGTTAAGAACTTAATGCGTGCATCCAATTCAAGTTTGGGGGCGTGTACAAGCAATACAAGCAACCTAATTCTCCATCTCTCAGGTCAGCTCTTTCCATGCCACACACACATTGGGGACAATGCGTATATTAAGTTTGGGGGTAGTGGGAGACATGCACACACTAGGTTCCAGTTTTTTTTTAGAAAAGATAAATGCAAGTTCAATTTGTGATAAAAATTTTGGTCGATTTAAAAATATGATAAACTTCATTAGTAAGCTTAAAATCTAGAACATATAGTCTTTTAAATAGGAATTTTAAAAGTTTAGTTACCTACCTCAAGGCACCTAAGAATTCACGAGTTTGATCCCGATCTAACACGAGCACATTAGCACGCATTTATGTGGGGTATGACATATAATTCTTATGTATATGTTTCCATGACCTATCTGTAATCGAATAACTTGTTAAAAGAACACTTTGGCATAAGAAAAATAAAGAAAAATATCCATCATGCAAAAAAAAGAGAATAAAAAGCTTCTAATTATTATTACAAACTTTCCATTGAGTAACTGGACCTCTTGCCTCAGTAAGCAGTGAGTGTTCACGTCAAAAGGTGGGAATTAAGTATTTAATGATCATAATAAAAATTTCCACTGAGTAACTCGACCTCTTGCCTTAGTAAGCAGTGAGTGTTCACGTCCAAAGGTGGAAATTTCACTTAGAAGCATTAAGACTTGTTAGTTAGTAGCCGTTTTTACTCGAGTTAGTAAGTCCTTAAGGGTGTCTTTACACCTAATGCCCTAAAACCATATGGTTTGAGAGTCATTGGCTAAACAATCATTACAAGGGTCAATTAGAAAGCTTAAAGGAACTCAACATAGCAAAAATTTCATGATAAAAAAAAAAAGAAAATAAGCAAGAATTATGCTATTTTTGTTCTTTTTGCTAAGAAATTTAATGAAGGGTTGGGCACCGAAACACTATACATCAAAATTATTTGGAAGCCCCATCTTATATGTGCTAACTCATCACACACAAATCAAACTTGCGATGACTTAAGCCACCCTTAGGTAAGTAACTTAAGCTTTTAAAGAACCTTATTCAATACAAAAATGTGTTTTTATTATAAGCTTACTCATGAACGGTCATCATGATTTTATGTGCAACCCAAATTTTTGGATATCATGAAAAATACATCTATCTTTAAATTTGGTTTTGATATAGTCTTTTCGTTTTGTATTGCTAAGGGCCTAGCAATATGTAAGTTTGGGGGTGTGATAAGTGCTTAAATAGTCATATTTAAGCCCCTTAATTTACGCTTATTAGGCTATTTATTTATTTATTTTAGTAGATTCTATTTCATTTTCGTGTCTTATGTGTTTTTCATAGGGCTTGGGCAAAAAGATGACATTTTGGAGCTCTAAGGAGCAAAAAAGTAAAGTTATGCAATCCAGCAAGGTGCGCTCAAATGCACCTCCCTTGTGATCGAGCGCACTAGCACATGAATGCACTTGTAGAAGGCTCGAGTGCAGCCCGTATATACTCGAGCGCAAACACTCCAGAGGTGGCAGAGCCAGATATGGAAAGAAGTTTTCGGATCTCAAAAAGGAAATTAGAGTTTGGAGGCACGCTTAGAGCCCTATATATAGCCCTGTAAAACACAGAAACGATACCTTTTTGTTTTAAGACTTGAAATAGCAAGCTTAGGAGAGGAATTGACGACTCATCTTCCGAGTCTTCTTCGGGTTTTATTTTTCTATTTTTGTTTCATTATGTTTAGAATGTTTAGTTTAACTAGTATGTGTAACTAAACTCTTATAGGGCTCGATTGAAGCCCTAGTTATGTTTTTCCGCATATATATTCATTTATTACCTTTGCTTATAGCCATGTTAGAATGTTTAACTTGATTAATACCTATTTATATTTAAATTCCTCATATATGTGTGTCTGATCGACATATGCATGTGGTATGGATTCGTTAATTGAATCAATTTGGATGACTGAGTTCTGGGTTTAACATTAGTAACAAGAGATATCCACACCGAATTCTCGGGTTAATCAACACGGGAAACCGGGAGCGGACCAAGCCCTAGGTCCTGTGTGGTTTCCGATCTCCATAGCTCTTATGCTCTCTTAAGGAACAACTCAGTATACACCCATGTTGAATCCCTTAAAAGAGAAAAGAGTTAGAGTATACACCATGCCTAACTCGTTGCATAAGGAGATCAATAGCCTAAGGTGTGGGCCAAGCCCTTAGGTTGGCAACCATTAAATATTCATAATATGGCTAAAGCATTGGCACCTTATTTAGTGGGAAAGTATAATTAGTGGTGGATATCACAGCCCTATGTTCTTATTATTAGCAACTCACAACCAACACATATTTCTCTTTTTACTACGAAGAAACTAATTCTAAATAGAAATTGACCAATTCCTGTGGAAATGATCTTGCACTTGCACACTATGCTACAATTGGCCTTGTGTGCTTGCAAGTAAAACAAGTACGGTTATTTGTATATTTATTTAAGTAGATAATCGTCCACCAAGTTTTTGGCATCGTTCCAAGGGATTGCGCTAAATTTCTTTTTAGAATTATTTTCGTTAGTTTTATTTTATTTAGTTTTATATTGTTTTATTGTTTTATTTTTATCAAAAATCTAAGTTTCTATTTTTTGTTCAGTTTTATTTTATTTCATCAAAACCTTAATTTATTTCTTCTTTTCTGTTATGTTTTGTTTCAGGTACAGCAGCAGAGTGATCTGTGCACTGCGATCGAGCGCCCTCCTCAAATATGATCGAGTGCATTGTCACGATCGAGTGCACTCCTTTATGCGATCAAGCGCATTTGAGGCAGAAGCTACCCGAACAGCAGTGCTGAACTGTTGCACTGAAGCTATTTTTACTAATTCATGCAAGAGCTTCGTTCCAGGCATCCAACTTTCTTTCCCCTCGGTACAGAGCTTGAGCAAACCATTCAAAAAAGGGTTAGATACAACTCTGAAGAGGTAGAAGAAGGATTTGAGGAAGAAATATCAATGGCAGATCAGCTAGAAAACCAGCAACAATCTGAGCAAAGACCGATAAAGCAATCCTTCATCCCAAGGAACATCGATCAGCCATCATGTATTGCATATCAACCTGAGGCGGAAGGAAATTATTACATATCTCCACAGATACTCAGTGCCCTTACTCACTTTAGGGGTACATCTAATGAGGATCCACATTTGCACCTTTGAGAGTTCTTTGATCTTTACAAATTCCAGCATATCCAGGGCCTAGACCAAGAAGGAATCAGGTTAATTCTTTTCTCTTTTTCCCTAAAAGATAATGCTAAACTGTGGTACAATTCATTGCCTATAGTTTTGGTCCACATTTGGGAAGAGTTGGCCAGCAAGTTCCTAAGAAAGTTTTTCCCAGCTCAAAAGATGAGACCAATGAGGAAGGAGATTCAATCTTTCCAAAAAAGGGATGGAGACCTTTTCTTTGAGGCATGGGGACACTTTAATGAGCTGCTTCACAAATGGCCACATCACAACCTACCTCAAGATGAGCTGGTACTATCCTTTTATGAAGGTCTAAATGACATGAAAAAAGGTATTGTAGATTCAGGTTGTGCAGGTGTGCTGATGGAGAAAAACAGTGAAGAAGCCATGGAGCAATTTGAGGCATTGAGTGAGCACACCCAATAATTCTCATCCAGAGGGAGACAAAGAGTAAAGAGCAAGGGCATGTATGAAGTTAACTTAATTGGTGGAATTCCAACTCAGATAGCTTCTATGGAGAGGAAGCTAGATATGCTTGTAAAAGCCATGACTGCTCAGAACACCTCACCAAGTCCACAAGCCACACAACGCCTAGTATGTGCTTTATGTTCTCAATTTGATCACACTACTGAGACTTGCCAGTTATATTCATCTACAAATCCCGAGCAAGTGAACTATATGGGACCAAACAGCGCATATGCAAATACCTACAATCATGGATGGTGAAACCACCCCAACCTCTCATGGAGCAACAACAAAATGCCTTGAACCTTCAAGGGCAACAAAGGAACTTCCTCCAAGCAGCTCAACCAGTTCAAGAGTCAAAGAAGAGTGACCTAGAGAGTATGGTAAGGCAACTAATAACGTCACAAGAATAGTTTATGGCAGATGGAAGGCAAATTCAAACTGAACAAAGACAAAAAATTGCAAAGCATGTGCAAACCATCCAAAGATTGGAAGTACAAATGAGCCAAATGGCTAAGGATCTAAGTGGACGAAGGCAAGGAGAATTTCCAACCCAAACAATGCCTAATCCTGAAGGACATCAGCAACTGAAGGCCGTTACAACTCTCAGAAACGGTAAAATTATAGGAGTTAATGAGCCAGCACAAGCATCTCCAGCTAAGCCATCCATAATCAAGGTAAGTGAAATTGAGAAGTGGAATGCACCTCCCTTTCCCTCAAAGGTTAGTAAAGCCAAAGAAAGATAAATTGCTTGATATTTTTAAAACTTTGAGAAAAGTAAAAATTAACATTCCCTTATTAGATGCAATTAAACAAATTCTTGCTTACGCTAAAAATTTAAAAGATTTCTGCACTAATAAAAGAAAGTTTCAGGAGCATGAAATAGTGGCTCTAACTAAAGAAGTAAGTGCGGTATTATTAAGAAAACTACCACCAAAGATAAAAGATCCAAGTAGTTTTACCATCCCTTGCAGGATAGGTGACCAGTTTTTTGAGCGTGCACTATTGGATTTACGAGCAAGTGTCAATTTGTTGATAATACACAGTAGTTGAAAAACTAGGTTTGGGGGAGCTTCAACCAACCTCCATCACTTTACAATTGGCAGATAGAAGCATCAAAAGCCCTAAAGGTATACTTGAGGATGTCTTGGTAAAGGTAGGTGAGTTTATTTTGCCTGCTGACTTCATTGTGTTAGATATGGAAGAATGTCCTATGCCATTACCTCTACCCATCATCTTAGGAAGACCCTTTATGAGAACTCCTGATACAATAATTAATGTGAAAAAGGGTATTGTAAGTATGACGGTAAATGGTGAGACAATAGAATTTAAGATATTTGATGCGTTGAAATTACCCCAAATGATAATGATGATGAATATTTTAATGAATATATGATGCAAAGTGTGGTCGAGTAACTTTTTTAGGTCCATCACACTGATCCATTGGAGGCCACCCTCACCTACAGCTTCACAAGTTCGGATGACAGATATTACAGATGACATCATTGAAGCTGTTCACCTCTTTGAAGCCTATCCAAAGCATCCAAGTAAGTTCACTCCTCCGTTTGAAACTTTTGAGCATACTAATACTACTTTTCTCTAATCTATTATCCAGGCACCAAACTTGGAATTGCCGCAGTTGTCTGCATGAATTCAAACATTAACGGTATATGGACACAAAGTCACACCACACTCGAAAATTACAGTGCAACCAAAAGATGAAGATTTAACGCCCCATACTGTCCAGTATGCAGCAGCAACAAGAGCACCTAAGCCACATGCAGTGGACTTTAAGTACTCCTTGCCAAAAAACTAAATGTTGAAGCTGCTATAGAGAGTGCTTGAGCCGTTCAGACTTTGATAAACATGTAGCTTAAGCACCTCTATTGAGGTTAGTGGCATTGAGGCCCCTGAGTACGCACTATCTGCCACAAGAGCGATCGAGCACACTTCACAGTGCGATCAGGCGCACATTGGACAGCAATTTGCCATGATACCTAAATATTCAACCACTACCTCCCGCACTCGGTACCTCATCGACTGCACAACTTGGAGACCAGCAATGAGAGGGTATCCCATCTGACTGAAGACATAAAACTTAGCGCTCATGGGAGGCACCCCAAAGCATATCCTTTTCATTACCATATTTTTCTTTTAGTTATGTTTATATTTACATGTTTATTATCTATATTTCTTGTTTTCTGGCACAACATTTATTTTTCCTTGTCAGGAACTTAGTGCGTGCATCCAGTTCAAGTTTGGGGGCGTGTACGAGCAATACAAGCAACCTAGTTCTCCTTCTCTCAGGTCAGATCTTTCCATGCCACACACACATTTGGGACAATGGGTATATTAAGTTTGGGGGTAGTGGGAGACACATGCACACACTTGAAAAACAAGAACACACTAGGTTCCAGTTTTTTTTAGAAAAGATAAATGCAAGTTCAATTTGTGATAAAAATTTTGGTTGATTTAAAAATATGATAAACTTCATTAGTAAACTTAAAATCTAGAACACATAGTCTTTTAAATAGGAATTTTAAAAGTTTAGTTACCTACCTCAAGGCACTTAAGAATTCACGAGTTTGATCCCGATCTAACACGAGCACATTAGCACGCATTTGTGTGGGGTATGACATATAATTTTTATGTATATGTTTTCATGACCTATTTGTAATTGGATAACTTGTTAAAAGAACACTTTGGCATAAGAAAAATAAAGAAAAATGTCCATCATGCAAAAAAAAAAAAGAGAATAAAAAGCTTCTAATGATTATTAAAAACTTTCCACTGAGTAACTGGACCTCTTACCTTAGTAAGAAGTGAGTGTTCACGTCAAAAGGTGGGAATTAAGCATTTAATGATCATAATAAAAATTTCCACTGAGTAATTGGGCCTCTTGCCTCAGTAAGCAGTGAGTGTTCACGTCTAAAGGTGGAAATTTCACTTAGAAGCATTAAGACCTGTTAGTTCCGTAGCCTTCTTTACTCGAGTTAGTAAGTCCTTAAGGGTGTCTTTACACCTAATGCCCTAAAACCATCTGGTTTGGGAGTCATTGGCTAAACACTCGTTATAAGGGTTAATTAGAAAGCTTAATGGAACTCAACATGGCAAAAATCTCATGATAAAAGAAAAAGAAAAAAAGTATTATGCCAGTTTTTGTTCTTTTTGCGAAGAAATTCAATGAAGGGTTGGGCACCCAAACACTATACATCAAAATTATTTGGAAGCTCCATCTTATATGTGCTAACTCATCACACACAAATCAAACTTGCAATGACTTAAGCCACCCTTAGGTAAGTAACTTGAGCTTTTAACGACCCTTATTCAATACAAAAATGTGTTTTTATTATAAGCTTACTCATGAACAGTCATCATGATTTTATGTGCAACCAAAATTTTTGAATATCATGAAAAATGAATTTATCTTTAAATTTTGTTTTGACATAGTATTTTCGTTTTGTATTGCTAAGGGACTAGCAATATGTAAGTTTGGGGGTATGATAAGTGCTTAAATAGTCATATTTAAGCCCCTTAATTTACGTTTTCTAGGCTCTTTATTTATCTATTTTAGTATATTCTATTTTATTTTCATGTCTTATGTGTTTTTCACAGGGCTTGGCAAAAAGATGACATTTTGGAGCTCTAAGGTGTAAAAAAGTAAAGTTCTGTAATCCATGAAGGTGTGCTCGAACACACCTCCCTTGTGATCGAGCGAACTAGCACATGAGCGCACTTGTAGAAGGCTCGAGCGCAGCCCGTATACGCTTAAGTGCAAACACTCCAGAGGTAGTAGAGCCAGATAGGGAAAGAAGTCTTCGGATCTCAAAAAGGAAATTAGGGTTTTGAGGCACCCTTGGAGCCCTATATATAGCCCTGTAAAACACAGAAACGATACCTTTTGTTTTAAGACTTGAAGTAGCAAGCTTAAGAGAGGAATTGACGACTCGTCTCCTGAGTCTTCTTTGGGTTTTATTTTTCTGTTTTTGTTTCATTATGTTTAGAATGTTTAGTTTAACTAGTATGTGTAACTAAACTCTTGTAAAGCTCGATTGAAGCCCTAGTTATGCTTTTCCACATATATATTCATTGATTACCTTTGCTTATAGCCATGTTAGAATGTTTAACTTGATTAATACCTGTTTATTTTTAAATTCCTCGTATGTGTGTGTCTGATCAACATATCCATATGGTATAGATTCGTTAGTTGAATCAATTTGGATGACCGAGTCCTGGGTTCAACATTAGTAACAAGAGATATCCACATCGAATTCTCGGGTTAATCAACACAGGAAACCGAGAACGGACCAAGCCCTAGGTCCCATGTGGTTGCCAATCTCCATAACCCTTATGCTCTCTTAAGGAACAACTCGGTATACACCCATGCTGAATCCCTTAAGAGAGAAAAGAGTTAGAGTATACACCATGCCTAACTCGTTGCATAGGGAGATCAATAGCCTAAGGTGTGGGTCAAGCCCTTAGGTTGGCAACTATTAGATATTCATAATATGGCTAGAGCACTGGCACCTTACTTAATGGGAAAATATAATTAGTGGTGGATATCACAGCCCTATGTTCTTATTATTAGAAACTCACAACCAGCACATATTTCTCTTTTTACTATGAAGAAACTAATTCTAAATAGAAATTGACCAATCCCTATGGAAATGATCCTGCACTTGCACACTATGCTACCATTGACCTTGTGCACTTGCAAGTAAAACAAGTATGGTTATTTGCATGTTTATTTAGGTAGATAATCGTCCAACACAAGTCTATTCTTAATAATTAGTCAAACGAAGGAGTATTGTGATTTTATCAATTAGATAGCGTTGTGAAGAGATGTAGAAGATGGTGTTCATTGCATGTGTGCATTAATGTGTGTTTTGCTGCATAAATAGCAATGCATGATTGTGTAGTTGAGACGTCTCTTAAGTATAGCAGCAATGATTGTTTGAGGATGGAGTAGTTCATTCTTATTTGTAGAATTGGTAACGGGCAGTTTTAAGTCACATGGTCATAGCACAAATGTAATGGTTTATGCAGTACATTTGTGGTCTACATTTGATCTGCAGTTCTGCTTATGAGCAGCACTGTTGGAAGTTTAGCAAAGAAATTGCAGAGTTGAATTGTCTTCTGATGGAATGAAGGGAGAAGGGATCCATGGTGGTTGTAATTGAGCTCGGCTGGTGGACAAATCATCTAATTTGGTTGTCTACTTGATTCCTGTCTTCTGGTGTTATGGGCTGCTTTTACTAGTTTTTTCTGCTATCCATCTAGTGTTCTTGGTTAGGGCTGGTCTATGCTGTTAGCAAGACTGTTTGCACAATGTTTTTGATACTTTTGTATTATGTGAGCAAGAACCAAAACAGTGAATCACTTATTTCTGGTATGAGGGAAAGGTGTTTATTGAGCATCTTATGCTGATCATCTAGCAAAGTTGAGGGCTAATAGAGAGGAAAATATGGCCACTAATCTACATGTGGGTCAATCGATAGAGGTTGGTAACTCTGGATAATTTTCAATTTCTGGTCTGAAGTTGGGTTTTGGTCTTCTTAGCAATCTGGTTTAGTGGCTTCAGGGTCTTCCAATAATAGTGAAAATGGCTCAGTTTAGCAATGAGGTACTAAATTTTCTATAGGTGAATTTGTTATTGGTTTTTTTTTTGCAAACAGACAATCAATGTTTGTATTAACTAAGCTCCATCTGTAACATTCCTTGGGTCTTTATGATTATTGGGGCTTGATGTAATGTTCACACTATTGGTGTTAATCAATAAATTGAAGCTTTGCTTTTCAAAAAAAAATATCCTTTCTCTTCAAAAAAAAGTTGGGGTATATCGTTCCAAAAAAGGATCTAGGCAAAAATCCCACATACTGGTTGTGTTTACATTTCCAACTCTCCATCTCGATCTTTTTTGTAAGGTTGGAGTAGCACTCCAAATGTTGCGCATTTGAGTGAAGATTGAGCACCCATAAATAAGAGTTATTTGGAAAGTACTTACCCTTCAAGATGAGAAAGTGATGAAGGTCCTGTTAATATTCTCCAGCAGCAACGCTAGATTAAAAGACCTGATTAAATCTCAGAATTCTAACCCACCACTTCTTTTGGAGTAACAAACCCATTGCCAACACATTTAATTAATTTTTCTTTCAAGTTCATTCCCCCATCAAAAAGTATTCATCATGTGTTCGAGCTCCTTACACAATGAGTTTGAAAACCAAAAGACATTCATAGAGAAACTAAGATGGCGATTCCTTTGATGAGAACCTCCTTATTTACCTTTTTTGATTATTAATAATGATCCTTTTATCTAACCTTATAATCTCTTCCAAACTCTGTCCTTGATCATTTAAAAAGCTTTGTTCTATATATTTGCGACAAACCATGGTTTGAAGCCCCAAATATTTCTCATGTCGCATTGCACACTGAACTCCCATAATGCTTAAGCCTCATTCTTGCAATTGTCACTGGTATTAGAACTAAACAGGATGACTGGTTTATCCAGATTAAGCACCAGGCCAATTCATATTCTGATAAAATACGTTTCACTGCAAGTCTCTCTTTCATGATAGCTTTGGCTCTATGATTGTCTTGGTTAGTCAAATGTACTTCAGTGTTTTGAGATCCTTAGTTCGATTTCTTAAGTCAACAATTTCCTTATGGATAAGAAAATTTGTTAAGTAGGTGTGTGGAGTTTAAGGTAGGTTAGATCATCGTTGTAAATAAAAAATATATATTATCATCAGCAAAAAAAATGTGAGACTCTCGGTCCTCAATGCTAATGTTTCTCAATAACTCAACTTCTTTTAAGAGACCCGAAAAGCGTTCGACGCACAACAGGAAAAGGTATGGTGATCAACAATGGTTGTTATTATCATGCTTCTTTTTATACATATAGTAATGCATAATTATCATATAACAACCTAGCTTTGTTAATTACAGCTTACTCAATTTGCTACATACTTACAGGTTAATTTTATTTTGTGTACTGAGACTTAAAAATCTCTTCTATTGAAGAAAAAACTGTTAGTAGGGAAAAAAACTTATCAGTAAGACAATAAACATATTGAGATTTTGGCTTAAATTCTTATAAGGAGAACTTCTAATTGGTTTAGAAAACATTGAATTTTATATATTATACTTACTTGTTCTAGTAAGAGTAGTAGTAGTATTAATTATTTATATATTGTTGTTTTTTTTTTAATAGAATTAGGAAAATATCATCTATATAAAGAGCTCCTAGCTAGAGAAGGTTTGACATACACTCATAATTCCAATATATAATGTAAATAAGAGGGGATCACTACTAGATCTAGGTTGAGAGCTTTGGTTGTACATATTGGGATTTTGGGTTATCAAGTAAATAGAATACTTACAACTAGAGTTAGGTTAAGAGCTTTGGTTGTGTTGATGTGTAATACTCATGCTCTTAGAGTATGGGTAAAGAAGTAATTTGATAAATACGACATGGAATTAAAATAATATATATGTGAGATTTATTAATGAACAAAATAATTCTTAAAAACAACTGGACGCTCAGTGGTATAAAGAAAAAGGAAAAGGAAAAGAAAAAAAAAATTGAAGTTTCCAGGTTTGAAAGATAAAGGAAAAAAAAAAATAGAACAACACCTAGACATCCAGGTGTTGCCTATTAAACATGTAGGTGGTGCATGTTGCACACCAAGGCTGAGAAACGGTGCAACAGTTACGAAATTTTATAAAAATGAGTTTTATTGTTTTTGTCTTATTATTTTATCAAATCCTGTTTGCTTTTCTTCCTTCTTCAATATAAACTACTCTTTTTCTTTAAACACTTGGGGACTGAAAGAAAGTTTGAAAGAGAATATTTTTGAAGGGGCTTACGGGAGAATTTTATAGAGAGTCACGAAAGCTCTAGGAAAAACAAAAGGTAATAACATGAATTTTATTTTTGAAATTTAACATACACGAATTTCTCAGAATTCAATGTGGGATTTTCAAAGAGTGTGAATTATAGAAGAATTGAAGAATAAATTAGAAATTTTAATATAAATATTTTGTCAGGTGTTGACGATCAGCAATCAGGGGAAATTATTGAAAATAACAGAAAATGCAATGAGGTGATCCACGAGTAGCTCTAAATGTTACGTGGTGAATTAGATTTACTTTAAGTAATCAAGATAAATATGAAATATATAGTGATAATATTTTAATAAATTATTAACTTATGATTTGATAATAGATGAAAGTTGGTTGATGGGTATGATAGAAATAATTGATATGTAGATAATTATTATATGAGAAGTAATATTATTAGAATAATGAGTTGAATTAATAATGAAGGTGATAAATGAAATTCTTGATGAGCTATGGTTGATGATTTGATATGATATATGAGGAGAGGAATTTAGCGAAATTGGTCAAATAATATTTTAAGAAGAAGCAGGATAGTTAGTTTGAATGTCTGAATACATGCTTGTTTTCATATCATTGTTCATATGCATACATATGAAATAAATGAAAACCATGACAGCCAGTATATGCTGAAAATAAATGAAAACCGTGATAGCCGGTATATGCTAGTGAGAAATGAAAACCGTAACAATCGGTATATGTTGGTGATAAAAGAACCACAAAGGTAGCTGGTCTTAAATAAAAACATTTTGACATGTGGGAAGACGTTCCCAATTAATAATTCATGCATTGCATATGTTTTAAATTTTGATTTTATTGCTGAGATCCTAAAGTGTTGTTCTTGATTGTAAAATTATTGATAAATGAATGAGTCTCACAAAGAGACAGATATGGAGTGAAGAAATATGAAAGTATGACATGATAAGAACTATCTGAATTATAGACTATATGTTGTGAACCTCATAACGAGGTAATTATAAGATATAATTGATGGTCTCAGGGTGGATAAATATATGAGAAAAAAAGATTGATAAGGAATGAGGATTACGATATGAGTAGTGATAATAGAATGCTATTATCAAATTATATGGGATATAGATGAATGAATATTTGAAGACTATTTATACAAATTGAATACTTCTAGTAAATTTAATTCACTGAGCTTGTGAAGCTCACTCCTTATTGTTAAATAATTTCAGGTAGCATGCAAGACAGATAGTTTGGTGAGCTGAGATTCAGACAAAGTCATTATCTGTAAATCACATGGTCCACATCCTCAGACTAATGGAAAAAATATATATTTGTAAATATTCAAGCATATTATGTTGTATATAATGTTTAAGTTAAGATCTGAATGATGTATCTCCCATGTTGAAGGTTGATGATTGATGTAATAATTGCAGTTGGTATTATTTTTATTATTGCATATATGTGCAGTGTTGGGATTTTCAAAATGTGACAACACTGTCTAAGGGGTGGCCAATCCAGGATGGGTCGTTATAATTTTGGTATCAGAGCATTAGGTTTTATGATTCTGTAGACTGCATAAAAAGAAAGAAAGTGGAATATTAAATAAATTATATCTTAATGAATAGTCTGAGGATGACACATGGACATGCTAGAGCTAGAGTTAGAGTTGTTAACTTGAGAGGGTGTGGTAGGCCCCAATTTTTAAACGAGTTGAGGTTAAGATAGAGGCTGAGTTAGAGAAAGTTTCCTAAAAGGGAAAGGATTGATAGTATAATTGATACTAGTAAGGGCATGAGAGAATCTAGAGTTGAAAGAAATGAGCTAAGAGAAGCTCTTGCCCATGCTCTTAAGAAAAGGAACATAACAAATGATAGAGTTAATAGTCTATAGCATAGACTGGATGAACAGGCTAGAGCAATGCCTGAGATTGCTGTAAATCTGGTAATAGCAGACGTTCAAAATAAGAAAGGTGCGTTTATGCACGAGATGCAAGGAGATTGTTTTGTTAGATATATTAAGTTGAATGCTTTATTGTTTAAAGGATCTATGAATCTGTTTGAGCCTAAGCTATGAGTAAAACATGTAGAGAAATTATTTGGTATTTTAACAGTGACTGATAGGTAAAGGGCTGCCTTTACTTCATTTGAGTTAAAAGGAGAAGCTTTAGAATGGAAGGCGGATACTCTCCCAGGGGTAAGTGCATATGTTGATAAACCCTTAACTTGGAATAGGTTTAAGGAGGTTTTCCTTGATAAATATTTTCCTTATACCCTTAAAGCCCAACAAGAGAGAGATTTTATTTATTTGAGGCAAATGTATTGACTATGGCTCAGTATGATAGGAAATTTGTGGCTTTGTCGAGATTTATACTGAAAATGGTAGACCTAGAGGAGTAAAAGTGTAAGAGGTTCATAGATGGACTACATTTTGAGATTAAATCGAAACTATCTTACATTAGGCATATGAATTACGTCTGGTTAATAGATATAACACTTCAGATTGAGAAAGATGTGATAGAGTGTAAGGCAGAGAGAAAGAGTGGTTGAAGAGGTATAGACATGAACGTTCTAGAGGTAGTGGTAGTAAGAGTGTATAGGGTGGGAGATCACCTAGAGGGGGTGTTCCTTGTTACAGGGAACTATAATACAAAGCAAGAGGTAAACAGAATATAATGCTTCTATAGCTCAAAGTAATGTTGGTGGGACCCCTAGATTTTGGAGACAATCTATAGGAACTGGAAGTTAGAATAGAGGAGTAAGTATACCACCAAGGGGAAATCCGTTGAGATAAGTGCTGGAGATATTGGAAGAAGACAGGTAGAGAGAGGTGGTGCATCAGGAAGTATGTGGGGTAAAGGTAAATGAGCAGTTACTGAAAGAGGGAGAGGTCAGTCCAGAGAGAGCATAATTTAGGCATTGATCCAGCAGGATGCCCAAACTACTCCTGATATTGTTATGGGTACAATATCTGGTCTTGACATACTTATTAGATTATTAATTGATCCTAGTGCAACCCATTCTTTTGCATCCTATGTATTTATGAAGTCTATTGATGCATAATACTATTGTTGAAGTTCCCACTAGAGATAGAGTGATAATCATAAATGTTTACAAGAGTTGTGTGATTCGTATCGATGATAGAGAATTTGAAGTTGATTTATTATCTTTGAATATGATAGAATTTCATTTGATTTTGGGAATGAATTAGTTGTCAACGTATTACACTTGGGTTGATTGTTCCAGAAAGAATATAGTGTTCAGGATATGGATAAGAGGAATTTAGTTTCAAAGAGAACGTAAGATACTCTCGAACTATCTTATTTTACTCTCACTACTAGTAAATGGTCAAGGAAAGGATGTGAGGGATATTTGGTATATGTGGTGGATTTTAGAAATGATAGTAGAGAGTTGGAAGAAATCTTAGTAGTGAAAGATTTTTCTTGATGAGTTGTCTAGTTTGCCTCCCAGTAGGGAGATTAAATTCTCTATTAATGTGATACCAAGTTCATCATATATATCTATAGCACCCTACAAAATGGCACCCTCGGAGTTGTGAGAGTTGAAAGTTCAGCTTCAAGAGTTATTAGATAAACGATTTATTCGACCAAGTGTGTCACGATGGGGAGCCCTTATATTGTTTGTAAAGAAGAAGGATAGAACAATGATGTGGTGTATAGATTACAAACAGCCAAATAAGATCACCATTAAGAGCAAATATCCTTAACCCAGGATAGATGATTTATTTGAGAAGTTGCAGGGAGAAAGATTATTTTCTAATAAAGACTTGACCCATTTGAGTATAAAAGAAGGAGACGTGTCTGAGACTGCGTTTAGGACATATTATGGTCATAAGTTTTTGGTGATGCCAATTGGGTTGACTAATGTTCGAGCAACATTCATGGAGTTGATGAATAAAATGTTTAACCCATTTCTTGATAATTTTTTGGTTGTGTTCATTGATCGCATCTTGGTGTATTCTAAGACTAAGGGAAAGAATGTAAAACATTTAGAAATTGTGTTGGAGATTTTGAGAAGAGAGAGATTGTATGCTATAATTTCTTAAATGTGAATTTTAGCTAAATGAAATAACTTTTTTGGAACATGTAATATCTGGAGATGGCATAACAGTTGATCCACAAAAGGTAGAGACAATGTTGAGTTGGGAGAGACTAACTAATGTAACTGAGATTATAATCTTCTTGGGGTTAACTGTTTATCATACAAGATTCATTCATAATTTTTTTTATTATTGTAGTACTGTTGACTAGATTGACCAGGAAAGATGTGAGATTTGTATGGTCTAGGAAATGAGTGAAAATTTTCCAATTACTAAAGGAGAAATTGACAACAGCTCCAGCATTGGTGTTTCCTTCTGGTGATGAAAGATTTGTAGTGTATAGTGATGCATCCCATCAAGAGTTGGGATGTGTGTTAATGCAATATGGGAAGGTAATAGCATATGCTTCTAGGCAATTAAGGAATCATGAGAGAAATTACCTTACTCATGACTTAGAGTTAGCTGCCATAGTATTTGCTTTGAAGGTTTAGAGACATCATCTGTATAGAACCACTTGTGAGATATTTACTAATTACAAGAGTTTGGCATACTTACCTACCTAGGGAGGGTTTAATTTGAGACAGAGGAGGTGGATGGAGTTGATTAGTGACTATGATTGTATAATTCACTATCATTTAGAAAATGCAAAGGTGGTAGCTAATGCCTTGAGTAAAAAATTTATAGAAAGATTAACTACTATTGAGAGTCATGATGTGAAATTGATGATAGATTTAAGAGAGATAAGAATGAAGTTGAATATCAGTGATAGAGGATCATTGTTAGCAAATATGGTTGTACAATCATCCATTGTAAAACACTTAGTAGAAATACAAGGTAGAGATGAAGAGATGGAAAAGATTAAGCAATGAGTGCTTAGTAGAAAGAAATATGAATTCAAAATTTGAAATGATGGTATTTTTGTATTGGAACATAGAAATTGTGTTCCCAATAATGCTGAGTTAAGAAAAAGAGATATTAAGATATGCACATGGTGATGTATATTCGATGCAACCGAGTAACAATAAGATGTATAGAGGATTGAGACAGAATTACTGGTAGTCAGGATTAAAGAGGGATGTAGCTTAATATATTTCTAGATGTTTGGTTGGTCAGTAAGTGAAGTCAGAGAATAAACATCCAGGAGGCTTACGACAGCCTCTTTTTGTGCTTGAATAACCATAGAAGAAAAAAAATGTGTGAGTATGGATTTTGTTTCTGCATTTTTCCATACCCAGAGAGGTCACAATACAATGTAAGTGATAGTAGATAGACTTTCTAAGTCATTTCAATTTCTTCCCATTAAACTAATTGGAATTCTAAAACATTGGCTGAACTATATGTAGCTGAGATTGTGAGGTGGTATTGAGTACTACTGAGCATAGTGTCAATTAGAAATGCTAGATTTACATCTTGGTTTTGGAGAGGCTTTCAGAAAGCCATATGTACGTAGTTGCAGTTAATTACAACTTTTCATCCTCAAATAGATGAGCAGACAAAAATGATTATTAGAGTACTAGAAGATATGTTAACGGAAAATGTGACGAGTTTCTCAGTAAGTTGGGATGTTTACTTGCCATTGATAGAATCTGCTTATAATAATCAACATCAATTTAGTATTTGAATGACACCGATTGAGACATTGTATGGTAGGAGGTGTAGAACTCCTATAGGTTGGGAAGAAATGGGAGAGAGAAATATATTTGGTCCATAAATTATTGAGTTAACAATTAAGAGCATCAAACTGGTTAGAGAAATCTTAAAGTAGCATATAGTATACCAAATAGCTATGTTGATAATAGGAGAAGACCTCTTGAGTTTCAAATAGGTGGTTGGGTGTATTTTATATATATCCATGGAAAGGTGTACTGAGATTTAAAAAGAAATGAAAGTTGAATCCGAGGTATGTGGGACCCCACGAGGTTGTTGAGAAAGTTGGGCTAGTTATGAATAGCCTGGATTTGCCTCCAAAATTGAAGCAGTTATATAACATATTTCATGTTTCACTTTTGCAAAAGCACTTACATGATAAATCTCATAATATTTCGAGCCAAACTGTAGAAATTCCAAAAAATTTTACTTTTATACAAGTACCAATGAGAATTTTAGACAGAAAAGAACAAGTCTTGTATAATAAGATAATTCCATTGGTTTAAGTATTATGGCAGAACAAATATGTTGAAGAAATTATATGGGAGCATGAGGCAAGAATGAAGAAAGAATACCCCCAACTTTTTCTTAAGTTAGGTAAGAAAATTTTGAGGACGAAATTTTTATAAGATGGGTAGAATTGTAATACCCGTGCTCTTAGAGTATGGGTAAAGAAGTAATTTGATAAATATGACATGGAATTAAAATAATATATATGTGAAAGATTTACTATTGAATAAAATAATTCTTTAAAAAAAATGGACGCGTGGTGGTGTAAAAGAAAAGGAAAAGGAAAAGGAAAAAAAAAATAGAAGCGTCTAGGTTTGAAAGACAAAGGAAAAAGAAAAAGAAATAGGATAACACCTGGATATCTAGGTGTTGCCTATTAAACATGCAGGTGGTGCATGTTGCACACCTAGGTTACAAGAAACGGTGTAGTGGTTACGAAAGTTTATAAAAATGAGTTTTATTGTTTTTGTTTTATTATTTTGCCAAATCCTATTTGGTTTTCTTCCTTCTTCAATACAAACTACTATATTTCTTTAAACACATGGAAACTAAAAGAAAATTTGAAAGAGAAAAATTTTGAAGGGATTTACGGGAGAATTTTATAGAGAATCATGGGAAGCTCTAAGAAAAACAAAAGGTAATAACGTGAATTTTATTTTTGAAATTTAGCATACATAAAATCCCCGGAATTCAATGTGGGAACTTTCAATGGGTGTGAATTATGGAAGAATTGAAGAATAAATTAAAAATTTTAATATAAATATTTTGCCAGGTGTTGACGATCAGCAATCGGGGAAAATTGCTGAAAATAGTAGAAAAGGCAAGGAGGTGATCCACGAATAGTTCTAAATGCTATGTGGTCAGTTAGATTTACTTTAAGTAATCAAGATAAATACGAAATATATAGTGATAATATTTGAATAAATTATTAACTTATGATTTGATAACAGATGAAAGTTGGTTGAAGGGTATAATAGAAATAATTGATATGTAGAGAATTATTATATGAGAAGTAATATTATTAGAATAATGAGTCTAATTAATAATGAAGGTCATAAATGAAATTCTTGACGAGCTATGGTTGATGATTTGATATGATATATGAGGAGAGGAATTTAATGAAATTAATCAAATAATAATTTGAGAAGAATTGGGATAGTTAATTGGAATGTCTGAATACATGCTTGTTTTTATATTATTGTTCATATGCATATTTCATATCATTATTCATATGCGTATACATGAAATAAATGAAAACCATGACAACTGATATATGCTGGTGAGAAATGAAAACCGTAACAGCTGGTATATGCTGGAAATAAATGAAAACCGTGACAGTCAGTATATGTTAGTGATAAAAGAACCGGGAAAGCAGCTAGTCTAAGATAAAAACATGTCGACATGTGGGAAGACGTTCCCAATTAATAATTCATGCATTGCATCTGTTTTAAATATTGATTTTATTACCGAGATGCTAAAGTGTTGTTCTTGATTGTAAAATTATTGATAAATGAATGAGTCTCATAGAGAGACAGATATGGGGTGAAGAAATATGAAAGTATGACATGATAAGAACTATCTGATTTATAGACTATATGCTGTGAACCTCATAACGAGGTAATTATGAGATATAATTGATGGTCTTAGTGTGGATAAATATATGAGAAAAATAGATTGATAAGGAATGAGGATTACGATATGAGTAGTGATACTAGAATGCTATTATCAAATTATATGGGATATAGATGAATGAATATTGGAAGACTATGTATACAAATTTAAGAGAGATAAGAAAGAAGTTGAATATCAGTGATAGAGGATCATCGTTAGCAAATATGGTTGTATAGTCATCCATTGTAGAACACTTATTAGAAATACAAGGTAGAAATGAAGAGATAGAAAAGATTAAGCAGTGAGTGCTTAGTAGAAAGAAATATGAATTCAAAATTTGAAATGATGGTATTTTGGTATTAAAACATAGGAATTGTGTTCCCAATAATGCTGAGTTGAGAAAGGGGATTTTAAGATATGCACATGGTGATGTATATTCGATGCAACCGAGTAACAATAAGATGTATAGAGGATTGAGACAGAATTACTAGTAGTCAAGATTAAAGAGGGATGTAGTTGAATATATTTCTAGTTGTTTGGTTGGTCAGTAAGTGAAGTCAGATAATAAACATCCAGGAGGCTTACTACAGCCACTTTTTGTGCTTGAATGACCATAGAAAAAAAAATTGTGTGAGTATGGATTTTGTTTCTGCATTTTTCCATACCCAGAGAGGTCACGATGCAATGTAAGTGATAGTAGATAGACTTTCTAAGTCATTTCAATTTCTTCCAATTAAACTAATTGGAATCCTAAAACATTAGATGGACTATATGTAGCTGAGATTGTGAGGTGGTATGGAGTACTACTGAGCATAGTGTCAATTAGAAATGTTAGATTTACATCTTGGTTTTCGAGAGGCTTTCAGAAAGCCATATGTACGCAGTTGCAGTTTATTACAACCTTTCATCCTCAAATAGATGAGCAGACAAAAATGATTATTAGAATACTAGAAGATATTTTAAGGAAAAATGTGACGAGTTTCTCAGTAAGTTGGGATGCTTACTTGCCATTGATGGAATCTGCTTATAATAATCAACATTAATTTAGTATTTGAATGACAATGATTGAGACATTGTATGGTATGAGGTGTAGAACTCCTATAGGTTGGGAAGAAATGGGAGAGAGAAATATATTTGGTCCATAAATTATTGAGTTAACAATTAAGAGCATCAAACTGGTTAGAGAAACCTTAAAGTAGCATATAGTATACCAAATAGTTATGCTGATAATAGGAGAAGACCTCTTGAGTTTCAAATAGGTGATTGGGTGTATTTCATATATATATATATATATATATATATATATATATATATATATATATATATATATATAGAAAGGTGTATTGAGATTTAAAAAGAAATGAAAGTTGAATCCGAGGTATGTGGGACCCCATGAGGTTGTTGAGAAAGTTAGGCTAGTTGAGAAAGTTAGGCTAGTTGTGAATAGCCTGGATTTGCCTCCAAAATTGAAGCAATTATATAACATATTTCATGTTTCACTTTTGCAAAAGCACTTACATGATAAATCTCATAATATTTCGAGCCAAACTGTAGAAATTCAGAAAAATTGGACATTTATACAAATACCAGTGAGAATTTTAGACATAAAAGAACAAGTCTTGTATAATAAGATAATTCCATTGGTTTAAGTATTATGGCAGAACAAATATGTTAAAGAAATTACATAGGAGCATGAGGTAAGAATAAAGAAAGAATACCCCCAACTTTTTCTTAAGTTAGGTAAGGAAATTTTGAGGACGAAATTTTTATAAGGTGGGTAGAATTGTAATACCCGTGCTCTTAGAATATGGGTAAAGAATTAATTTGATAAATATGACATAGAATTAAAATAATATATATGTGAAAGATTAATTATTGAATAAAATAATTCTTTAAAAAAAACGGACGCGTGGTGGTGTAAAGGAAAAGGAAAAAAAAAAATAGAAGCATCCAGGTTTGAAAGACAAAGGAAAAAGAAAAAGGAAAATGGAAAAAAAAAATAACACCTGGATATCTAGATGTTGCCTATTAAATATGCAAGTGGTGCATGTTGCACACCAAGGTTGCAAGAAACGGTGCAGTGGTTACGAAAGTTTATAAAAATGAGTTTTATTCTTTTTGTTTTATTATTTTGCCAAATCCTGTTTGGTTTTCTTCCTTCTTCAATACAAACTACTCTATTTATTTAAACACATGGAGATTAAAAGAAAAGTTGAAAGAGAAAAATTTTGAAGGGGTTTACGGGAGAATTTTATAGAGAATCACGGGAAGCTCTAAGAAAAACAAAAGTTAATAACATGAATTTTATTTTTGAGATTTAGCATACATGAAATCCTCGGAATTCAATGTGGGAACTTTCAATGGGTGTGAATTATGAAAAAATTGAAGAATAAATTAGAAATTTTAATATAAATCTTTTTTCAGGTTTTGACGATCAGCAATCGGGGGAAATTATTGAAAAGAGCAGAAAAGGCAAGGAGGTGATCCACGAATAGCTCTAAGTGCTATGTGGTGAGTTAGATTTACTTTAAGTAATCAAGATAAATATGAAATATATAATGGTAATATTTGAATAAATTATTAACTTATGATTTGATAACAGATGAAAGTTGATTGATGGGTATGATAGAAATAATAGATATGTTGAGAATTATTATATGGGAAGTAATATTATTAGAATAATGAGTTGAATTAATAATGAAGGTGATAAATGAAATTCTTGATGAGCTATGGTTGATGATTTGATATGATATATGAGGAGAGGAATTTATTGAAATTGATCAAATAATAATTTGAGAAGAATCGGGATAGTTAATTTGAATTTCTGAATACATGCTTGTTTTTATATTATTGTTCATATGCATATTTCATATCATTATTCATATGCATATACTTGAAATAAATGAAAACCGTGACATCCAGTATATACTAGTGAGAAATGAAAACCGTGACAGCTGGTATATGCTGGAAATAAATGAAAACCGTGACAGCCGGTATATGCTGGTGAGAAATGAAAACCGTGACAATCGGTATATGCTAGTGATAAAAGAACTGAAAAAGCTGCTAGTCTAAGATAAAAACATGTCGACATGTGGGAAGACGTTCCCAATTAATAATTCATACATTGCATCTGTTTTAAATATTAATTTTATTACCGAGATGCTAAAGTGTTGTTCTTGATTCTAAAATTATTGATAAATGAATGAGTCTCATATAGAGATGTTGCGCGTTTATATACCTAAATAAATAGGTAAATAATCGCACTTGTTTTACTTGCAAGTGCACAAGGTCAATAGTGTAGCATAGTGTGCGAATGCAAGATCATCTCCACAGGGATTGGTAAAGTTCGATTTAGAATTATAATTGCAATGTAAAAAGATAGGAATAATAAACTGAAGGGTGATTTGATAATAATAAAGACATAGGGCTTTGATATCCACCACTAGTCATACATTCCCGATTTTGTATAAAGTATCAGTGCTCTAGCCATATTATGTGTACCTACTGGTTGCCAACCTAAGGGCATGGTATCTACTCCTTAAGCTATTGATTTCCCTAAGCAACGAGTTAGGCATGGTATCTACTCTAAGTCTTTTCTTCCTTAAGGGATTCAGCATGGTATCTGCTTGAGTTGTTCCTTAAGAAAGCATAGGTACTGTGGAAATCGACAACCACATGAGACCTAGGGCATGGTATCTACTCCCGGTTTCCCATGTTGATTAACCCGGGTATCCGGATAAGATGGTCCCTTGTTACTAATGTTAGACCCAGGACTCGGTCATCCAAATTGATCTAACTAACCTATCCATACCACATGCATACGTTGGCCTTACACATACATATGAGGAATGTAAATAAGCACAGGTGTTAATCAAGTTAAGTAACATAATAAGCTATGCAAAGATTTAATCAATGAATAAAAATATGGGAATGCATAACTAGGGCTTCAATCGAGCCCTATAAGAGAGTTAGTTACACATACTAACTGAAGTAAACATAATTAAACTAAACATAAAGGAGAAGAATAAACCCGAGAGAAGAGGCGTCAATTCTCTCCCAAGCTCTCCACTCCAAGTAAAAGAAAAGAGAAAAGTGTTTACTATCTAAGATTGTAAGGTGTCCTTTTGTGTGTGAGTTACAAGTGTATTTATAGGTCTTTGAGAAGTCCTAATAGACCCATGAGTCCTAAACTTTCCTAAAACGAAAATCTTGTATTTTCCAAAATAAGGTTCTGCAGTTTACTGTTCACGCCCGTATCTTTGCGCTCGATCGCATGTGGCCTTGCGCTCGATCGTAAGTTGCGCTCGATCCTAGCTGTGTGCGCACGATCGTATGTGCGCTCGATCGCACTTCATGTGCGCTCGATCGCACTTTGTCCAGAAAGTGCTCCAGGGCTTCTAGATTTCTTCCTTAAAGTGCCAAAACTGCTTCTTTTTCTCCAAGACCCTATAAAAACATGTAAAACACACAAATGGAGTAAAAGATACCAAATTAATGTAATAAAGGATCTAACAAGTGTAAATAAGGGGGCTTAAATATGTATATTTAAGCGTCTATCACACCCCCAAACTTACATATTGCTAGTCCCTTGGCAATACTAAATTAAAAACTAAAACAGAAATATAGATAAATTCAATGTTCATAGTGTCTATAAAAAATCTAGATTTTACACAAAACAATGATGCGCATTCATGAGCAAGCTTAACAAGTGTAAACATATATCTGCAATGAATAAGAGTTTTTGAACATAAATCATATTCACTAGGTATTTTAAGATATCACAAGTTTGACTTTGGTGTGTGGTGATTAGCACATAAAAGGTTGGGTTTTCAAGAAATTCAAACAGGTAGTGTTTCGATGACTCAAGATTCACCAAACTTCCTATTAGAGTCAACAAATATGGCACAGACTTTTATTTGTGAGATTTTTGCCAAGTTAGTTCCCTTAAGCTTTCTTGATGACTCGTGTAACGAGCGTTTGGCCAATGACTCCCAAACCAGATGGTTTTAGGGCATTAGGTGTAAAGACACCCCTAAGGACTTACTAGCTCGAGTCAACAAGGCTACGAAACTAACTGATTTTTATGCTACCATTTAGAATTTTCCACCTTTTGACGTGACACTCAATGCTTACTGAGGCAAGAGGGCCAGTTACTCAGCGAAAAAATTCCTTTTTTAATGATCACTTAAGATTTTCCACCTTTTGACGTGACACTCAATGCTTACTGAGGCAAGAGGGCCAGTTACTCAGCGGAAAATTTGTTTTTATTGATCATTAGGAGCATTTTTTTTTTCTTTTTGAGTACGAATCAATCTTTTCTATGCCAAAATGTCAATCTAATAGGTCATCTAGTTCACAGTCAAGCAAAAGAAACATACCAATCCAAATAACATGTCATACCCCACACAGCTATGTGCTAATGTGCTCGTGATAGCTCAAGTTAAACTTGTGAATTCTTAAATGCCAAAAGGGCAGTGATCTAGGTTCAAAACTTGTTTATTGGCCTATATGTTCAAAGTGTTAAGCTTACTGATGAAGTCGAATCATAACATTTTGTTTAGATCCAAAAAAAAAGTTTATTAGACAGAATGAACATGCATTTATCTATAAAAATAGCGACAAAACTAAAAATGTAGGACATAGTGTAGTGTGTGAATGTGTCCTCATACCCCCAAACTTAAAATGCACATTGTCCCCAATGTGTAAAGAGCATGGAAAGATCTGACCTGGGAGATGGAGAGCTATATGGCTGGCATGGCATGTAGCACGCCCCCAAACTTCAACTGGATGCACTAACACTGTCCTTGAAAAAGAAAGAAAAGTAAACATAAAATGGAAAACAAATACTAATAACAAAATAATAAACAAGTAAAATACTAATAACTATAAAAAGGATATGCAGTGGGGTGCCTCCCATGAGCACTAAGTTTTATGTCTTCAGCCAGACGTGGTACTCTCTCACTGCTGATCATCAGGTGGTGCAGTCGGAGAAGTACCGGGTGCTGGAGGTAGGCGATCAAGTATGGCCTGCAGCATGGCCTCCTGGCGTGTAAATCGTGCCTCCAAACTGTCGATGCGCTGATGTACAAGAGTGGTGGCAGCAGTGACCTCACCTCGGAAGGAGGATAGCTCAGCTAAGAAGTGCTGGGACTCGGTGGGTCCCATATCCGAATGGTCCTCCTCCCGTACCGGGATCATAACAGGGGCCTCGGTCTCCATGTGATCCTCCTCTACTCGCTCAGCTGCTGGAGCAGGAACTGGGGGACCTCGTGGCATGTGTGATATGCTATGTGTCCACTGAGCCCGCCCAAAGATAGGATGCTCTCGTACTGGCCCGTCACTATGGGTCCCCTTAATCCCCTTCTTCTTGAGGATGGAGGTGAGTAGGAACGGGAAAGGGAGTCCCCAAGCATTGGCCGTGGAAGTCTGACGGCCATGTACGTGATCCCAGAACTTGTGCAGCTGGCTCCAAATGACAGACGGTATGGAGTACCAGTGGCCTCTATGGAAGGCGTATAATGTCTGAAGAAACTGGTCTCGCCGCTGTGTCTTGTGCCCCAACGAACACACATTACGCTGGAGGATTGTATCGATGAGCTATAGTCTGGGGGGCAGCTTGGAGCGGCCGGCCGCATTGTTATGCCTGTCGGCATACTGGCCAGCGCACATATCCATGATGATCTCGGCCAGGGCAAAGGACTCCGACTGTTCCTTGATATCAGCGCCCTCAGGAGGGGACTCATCCGTGCAATGAAGAGCAGTGGCAATATCGGTACTGGTTACCTCGATGGGCGTGCCCCTAACTGAAGAGGTGAGGACCCCCGGTCTGCTGCAGTCGAAAGATAAATGCTCATAAAACTGCACTACGAGCTGGGAGTAGGCAGTGGAGCACACCGGCTTAAACAGCCTCTTCAATCCTCGGAGTCGGAGTGCTTGGACTGCCCATTGAGTGGCATCCATGTGCCGGAATATGTCGTCGATGGCGAAAGCCGTTTCGAACAACAACTCCCGTTGCTCGATGCTCGGCCGGGATGAGGAGGCTCGACTGCTGGAGGCGCCAGACGTGGAAACAGATGGTCGAGACATGCTGCTACTTGGCTTCTGGCTGATTTGCGATCGATCTCAGTGGTGTGCGCTCGATCGCACACTGCCTATGCGCTCGATCGCACCCGGTCAGGATTTACGTCGAACAGCTTATGTGCACCAAACAGGGAAGCTATAGTCTGTTCGATGTGGAACTTGTTCCTACCCTTCCTGCAACCAAACAATCATTCAATCAAACACATAACAATGTATATGTAAAAGGAAATCATAGTTTCTATTTAAAATTCGATTATGTGTAGAATATCTTGTGCAATGTATGACGGAATGTGACTAGGGAGGGGGGTCGACGGCGGTGCTGGTGGAGGACGGCGATGCTGGTGGAGGTGATGATGAGGTGTTGTGGCGGTTGGGTGTGAGGTAGGGTGATGTGGGTGGTGGAGTTGTGTGAGAGTGAGAGCCAATGTGAGTGAGAGCAAATGTGCAGGGGGCGAGTGACGTGAGTGAGGGAAGTGAGTGAGTGAGTGAGTGAGTGAGTGAAATTTTTATAAATGTCTCTGCCTCGAGTGCGCTCGATCGCACATAAGGTGCGCTCGATCGCACTCATGCGCTCGCTTGTGTTTTCAGGACACGTTCGATCGCACTCTTGCGCTCGATCGTACTGAAGGGTGCGATCAATCGCAAGTGTGGCAGATACGTATAATTAAAAACTTACTTTAAAAAGAATGACTAATTGAAACAATACAACCTTACCAGTTGTTAGTGGCTTCAGTACCACTAACCTTACTAGAGGTGCTTGAGCTTTAATAGATGATTAAATTTTTACTTTGCTCAAACACTCTCTTCTGCGACCGTGCTAGTTGTTTGGAGGGAAACACCTAGAGTCCACCTCTTGGAGCTCTAGTACTTGTGTTTCAGTTGTATCCTGGACTGATTCAAGTGCCAAGTCTTCATTTCTTGGAAGGAATTTAGTGTCAAGGTATGGCTTGGCTCTGTGTCCATTGATTGTAAAAGGTTGATTTCTGTTGGGACCACAGACTTCTAATGCCCCATGAGGGAAGACCTTGGTGACCATGTACGGACCATACCATCTGGATTTCAGCTTGCCTGGGAACAGCCTTAATCGTGAGTCATATAGCAGCACCTTTTGTCCTACATGGAACTCTTTCCGGACTAGTTGTTTGTCATGATAAGCTTTCGTCCGTTCTTTGTATAATTTTGCATTCTCATAGGCCTCATATCTTAATTCTTCAAGCTCATTTAGATACAGTTTCCTTTTCTCACCCGCTTGCTTCATGTCAAAGTTGAACTGCTTAATGGCCCAATATGCTCGATGTTCTAATTCCACCGGGAGGTGGCATGATTTTCCAAAGACGAGGCGGTAGGGAGACATGCCAATTGGATTCTTATAAGCTGTTCTATATGCCCATAGAGCGTCGTTTAAGCGTAGAGACCAATCCTTCCGATTTGGCTTTACTGTCCGTTCTAGGATTCCCTTGATTTCTCGGTTGCTTATTTCGACTTGGCCACTGGTTTGAGGATGATAAGGAGTGCCAACTCTATGAGTAATCCCGTACTTTAGGAGTAGTGCGGAGAAAGAACGATGATGGAAGTGGCTGCCCCCATCACTGATGATCGCTCTTGGAGTTCCAAACCTAGTAAAAATGTTAGCCTGCAGAAACTCGATAACCACTTTGTGATCATTAGTCCTTGAGGGAACAGCCTCAACCCATTTAGACACATAATCCACACCCACAAGAATATATAAATAGCCAAATGAATTAGGAAAAGGTCCCATGAAATCAATGCCCCATACATCAAAGAGTTCTACTATATGAATATTTTGTAAGGGCATTTGATTTCGGGAAGAAATGTTACCTGTCCGCTGGCATCTATCACATGAGCTGCAAAAGGAGAAAGCATCTTTAAATAACTTTGGCCAATAGAAACCAGATTGGAGTACCTTAAGAGTTGTTCATTTTGCTCCAAAATGACCTCCACAAGCCAACTGATGGCAATGTTTCAACAAGCTCGAATGTTCCTCTTCTGGGACACATCTTCTGATGATTTGATCAGGGCAGATCTTAAAAAGGTATGGATCATCCCATATGTAGTGTCTTGATAGAGATATTAGCCGTTTCTTTTCTTGAGTGATCATACCTGGGGGAAAAATTTTAACAGTTAGATAATTAACTATATCAGCATACCATGGAAGTTTTACCTCAAGTGCAAATAGTTGTTCATCGGGAAAGTTCTCATTTAAGGGAAACTTTTTATCATCACTTTCATATGGGAGTCTTGACAAATGATCCGCAACTACATTCTCACTGCCCTTCTTGTCCTTGATTTCTAAGTCAAATTCTTGGAGTAAGAGTATCCATCTGATTAGCCTAGGCTTTGCATCTTTCTTAGAAAACAAATATCTCAAAGCAGCATGGTCAGTGAACACAATAACTTTAGAACCAATAAGATACGATCTAAACTTTTCTAAAGCAAAAATAAAAGCTAATAATTCTTTTTCAGTAGTAGAATAGTTGAGCTGAGCATCATTTAGTGTTTTAGAAGCATAGTAAATAGCATGAGGTACCTTATTGTTTCTTTGACCCAAGACAGCTCCCAAGGCGAAGTCACTGGCATCACACATTAATTCAAAAGGTAGATTCCAATCTGGTGCCATCATTATTGGGGCAGAGGTGAGAACGTTCTTCAAGGTGTTGAAAGCTTGCATACAATCTTTACTCCATTCGAACTTGGTATCTTTAGTCAATAGTGCACAAAGGGGTCTTGAGATTTTGGAGAAGTCTTTTATGAATCTTCTGTAAAAACCCGCATGTCCGAGGAAGCTTCTAATGCCCTTGATCGTGAGAGGGGGAGGCAGCTTTGAAATGATGTCAACCTTGGCCTTGTCTACTTCAATACCTTTGTCTGAGATGGAGTGACCCAACACAATACCTTGTTGAACCATGAAGTGACATTTCTCCCAATTTAGTACTAGATTAGTTTCTTCACATCTCCTTAGGACATTTTTCAAATGATTTAGGCACTCATCGAAAGTAGATCCAAAGACACTGAAATCATCCATGAATACCTCAATATATTGCTCTACCATATCAGAAAAAATGCTCATCATACATCTTTGAAAAGTGGCTGGTGCGTTGCATAAACCGAATGGCATTCTTCTATAAGCAAATGTACCGAAAGGACATGTGAATGTAGTCTTTTCTTGATCCTCAGGTGCTATGGCGATTTGATTGTATCCACTATATCCATCCAAGAAGCAGTAATAACTATGACCGGCTAATCTTTCTAGCATTTGATCAATGAATGGCAGGGGAAAATGGTCTTTTCTAGTTACTTTGTTTAACCTCCGGTAATCAATGCATACTCTCCAACCCGTTGTTTTTCTTGTAGGTATAAGCTCTTCATTTTCATTTTTTACCACAGTGATCCCACTCTTTTTGGGAACGACTTGGACTGGACTTACCCATTTGCTATCCGATATAAGGTAGATGATGCCGACATCTAGTAGCTTTAGTATCTCGGCCTTTACTACCTCCTTCATGTGTGGGTTAAGTCTTCTTTGAGCATCTCGAGTGGGCCGTGCTTCCTCTTCAAGGTAGATGTTATGCATGCACTTAGCTGGACTTATCCCCTTAATGTCAGCAATGGTCCACCCAATAGCAGTTTTATGCTCCCTAAGAACTCTTAATAACTTCCCTTCTTCTCCACTACTCAAGTTGGCAGCAATTATCACAGGTAAGGTCTCATGTTCTCCCAAATAGGCGTATGTGAGATGCTCAGGTAGCTGCTTGAGTTCCAATGTTGGTGCCTGCACAATGGATGGAAGAAGAGTAGTATTAGTAGGTATGAGAATTTCAAATGGAGGAGGATACATACTGGAGTATTTAGGAGAGGTTGCAAGATGGTGCACAGCTGTGACGATGTCATCAGTAAGATTTTCATATTCTTGCTCAATATCCATCTCAGTGAAGCTATTGATAAGAGTAGTCTCCAATGAATCGATGTGTTGGACCTGAAATGCTTGCTCAACAAAGTTTTGTATCATACAAACATTAAAGCAGTCAAAGTCATCTTGAGGAAACTTTATTGCATCAAATATTTTAAATTCTATCTTCTCACCATTAATTTTCATACTTACTATACCCTTTTTCACACAGATTTTAGTGTCGGCAGTCCTCATGAAAGGTCTCCCTAGTATGATAGGTAAAGGTAATGGCATAGGGCATTCTTCCATGTCTAATACAATAAAATCTGCAGGTAGAATGAATTTGCCAACTTTTACTAAGACATCCTCGAGAATACCTCTAGGTCTTTTAATACTCCTATCTGCCAACTGTAAGGTAATAGAAGTCGGCTGTAGCTCCCCCAAACCTAGGGTTTCGAATACTATGTAAGGTAGCAAGTTTACCCCTGCTCCTAAGTCTAGTAATGCCTTGTCAAACAGTTGATCACCTATCCTACAGGGTATGGTAAAACTACTCGGGTCTGTCAGTTTTGGTGGGAGTTTCCTAAGTAGTACAGCACTTACCTCCTCAGTTAATGCTACAGTCTCATGTTCTTGAAATTTTCTTTTATGAGTACAACAATCTTTTAGGAATTTAGCATAAGCAGGTATTTGGTGAATTGCATCTAGTAATGGAATATTAATTTCAACTTTCCGCAAGGTCTCAAAAATATCAAGCAGTTTATTGTCTTTCTTTTGTTTTACTAACCTTTGCGGGAAGGGTGGTGCATTCACCTTCTCCGTTTCACTTACCCTTGATGCTGATGGTGTTTCTTTGGACGGTGCTGTAAGCTCATCGGATCCAATCACCTTGCCATTTCTTAAGGTTGTGACAGCTTTTAGTTGTTGATGCCCACCAGGGTTGGGTAGTGTTTGAGCTGGGAGCTCTCCTTGCTTTCTGCTACTGAGCTCTTTAGCTAATTGTCCCATTTGTACCTCTAGTCTTTGAATTGCTTGCTCATGTGTCGCATTGGTTTGTTTTTGCTGAGTCATGAACTGTTCTTGCGATGTCATCAGTTGTTTTACTAGACTTTCGAGGTCGTTTCTTTTTGGTTCAGAATTAGCATGGGCAGTGGGCTGCTGATTTCGTTGCTGTCCTTGGTTGTTTTGATTGTTGCTCCATGAGAAATTTGGGTGATTCCGCCATCCAGGGTTGTAGGTGTTTGCATATGGCTTATTCTTTGGCGGATAGTTGTTGGGTCCCACATAATTTGCTTGCTCCGGATCTGTAGATAAAGGACAAGCATTAGTATTGTGATCATATTGAGAGCATATTGCACATACCTGTAGTGGTGTAGCTGAGGTAGTTTGAGCAGCCATGGCTTTTACCAACAAATCTAGTTTTCTTTCCATTGCAGCCATTTGAGGGGAAGACCCTCCATTCGTATTTACCTCATACACACCTTTACCTTTGGTCATATGTCTACCTCGAGAGGAGAATTGCTGAGTGTGTTCGCTAAGGGTTTCAAACAGTTCCATTGCCTCTTCGCTGCTTTTCTCCATAAGGACTCCTCCACAACCTGAATCAACAATACATTTATTAGTATCATTTAAACCTTCGTAGAATGCTTGTACCAGTTCATCTTGAGGTAGGTTGTGATGTGGGCATTTGAGTAGCAATTCATTGAAGTGTCCCCATGTTTCGAAGAAAAGGTCCCCATCCTTTTGTTGGAAGGATTGGATCTCCTTCCTCATTTGTCTTGTCTTTTGGGCTGGGAAGAATTTCCTTAAGAATTTGCTTGCTAACTCCTCCCAAGTGTGGATGGAAACTGCAGGCAAGGAATTATACCAAAGTTTAGCATTATCTTTTAAGGAAAAAGGGAATAGAATTAACCTTATTCCTTCTTGGTCTAGTCCTTGTATGTGCTGGAACTTGCAAAGATCAAAAAATTCTCGAAGATGTAAGTGTGGATCTTCATTAGGAGTCCCCCTAAAATGCGTCAAGGCGTTCAAGATTTGCGGAGATATGTAATAATTTCCCGCTGCCTCAGGTTGATATGCGATGCATGATGGTTGATCGATGTTCCGAGGGATGAAGGAGTGCTTCATTGGAACTCGTGCAGGTGGTTGCTGGTTTTCGAGCTGTTCCGCCATTTGTGTTTCGTTCTCGATTTCTCCTTTGTTCTCCTCAAAGTTGTCCCTAAGCCTTTGTCGGATGGTCCGTTCTAGCTCGGGATCAAGGAAAAAGAATTCCGGATGTCGGGATCGAAGTCCGTGCATAAAGCAGAAAAAACAGTTTTAGTGCAGCAATGCAACTCTGTTGCTCGGGTACTCTCTGCCCTAAATGCGCTCGATCGCACAGGAGCTTTCGATCGATCGCAATTTCCACAGAAAGCGCAAGTAGGGTTTCGTGAAGTACCTGAAACAGAAAATAACTTGATTTAAGTTTTGATAAAAGATGGTAAAAATAAAATAATAATAATGATAAAATGAAAGTAATCCTAAAAAGAACTTTTAGCGCAATCCCCGGCAACGGCGCCAAAAACTTGTTGCGCGTTTATATACCTAAATAAATGGGTAAATAATCGCACTTGTTTTACTTGCAAGTGCACAAGGTCAATAGTGTAGCATAGTGTGCGAATGCAAGATCATCTCCACAGGGATTGGTAAAGTTCGATTTAGAATTATAATTGCAATGTAAAAAGATAGGAATAATAAACTGAAGGGTGATTTGATAATAATAAAGACATAGGGCTTTGATATCCACCACTAGTCATACATTCCCGATTTTGTATAAAGTATCAGTGCTCTAGCCATATTATGTGTACCTACTGGTTGCCAACCTAAGGGCATGGTATCTACTCCTTAAGCTATTGATTTCCCTAAGCAACGAGTTAGGCATGGTATCTACTCTAAGTCTTTTCTTCCTTAAGGGATTCAGCATGGTATCTGCTTGAGTTGTTCCTTAAGAAAGCATAGGTACTGCGGAAATCGACAACCACATGAGACCTAGGGCATGGTATCTACTCTTGGTTTCCCATGTGGATTAACCCGAGTATCCGGATAAGATGGTCCCTTGTTACTAATGTTAGACCCAGGACTCGGTCATCCAAATTGATCTAACTAACCTATCCATACCACATGCATACGTTGGCCTTACACATACATATGAGGAATGTAAATAAGCACAGGTGTTAATCAAGTTAAGTAACATAATAAGCTATGCAAAGATTTAATCAATGAATAAAAATATGGGAATGCATAACTAGGGCTTCAATCGAGCCCTATAAGAGAGTTAGTTACACATACTAACTGAAGTAAACATAATTAAACTAAACATAAAGGAGAAGAATAAACCCGAGAGAAGAGGCGCCAATTCTCTCCCAAGCTCTCCACTCCAAGTAAAAGAAAAAGAAAAGTGTTTACTATCTAAGATTGTAAGGTGTCCTTTTGTGTGTGAGTAACAAGTGTATTTATAGGTCTTTGAGAAGTCCTAATAGACCCATGAGTCCTAAACTTTCCTAAAACGAAAATCTTGTATTTTCCAAAATAAGGTTCTGCAGTTTACTGTTCACGCCCGTATCTTTGCACTCGATCGCATGTGGCCTTGCCCTCGATCACAAGTTGCGCTCGATCCTAGCTGTGTGCGCATGATCGTATGTGCGCTCGATCGCACTTCATGTGCGCTCGATCGCACTTTGTCCAGAAAGTGCTCCAGGGCTTCTAGATTTCTTCCTTAAAGTGCCAAAACTGCTTCTTTTTCTCCAAGACCCTATAAAAACATGTAAAACACACAAATGGAGTAAAAGATACCAAATTAATGTAATAAAGGATCTAACAAGTGTAAATAAGGGGGCTTAAATATGTATATTTAAGCGTCTATCAAGAGACAGATATGGGGTGAAGAAATATGAAAGTATGACATGATAAGAACTATCTGAGTTATAGACTATATGCTGTGAACCTCATAACGAGGTAATTATGAGATATAATTGATGGTCTCATGATGGATAAATATAGGAGAAAAATAGATTGATAAGGAATGAGGATTACGATATGAGTAGTGATAATAGAATGTTATTATCAAATTATATGGGATATAGATGAATGAATATTGGAAGACTATTTATACAAATTGAATACTTCTAGTAAATTTAATTCACTGAGCTTGTGAAGCTCATCCCTCATTGTTAAATAATTTCAAGTAGTAGGCAAGACAGATAGTTTGGTGAGCTGAGATTCAGACAAAGTCATTATCTGTAAGCCACGTGGTCCACATCCTCAGACTAATGGAAAAAAATATATTTGTAAATATTCATGCATATTACATTGTATATCATGTTTAAGTCAAGATCTGAATGATGAATCTCTCGTGTTGAGGGTTGAGGATTGATGTAATAATTGCAGTTGTTATTATTTTTATTATTGCATATATGTGTCGTGCTGGGATTTTCAAAATGTGACAACACAATCTCGGGGGTGGCCAACCAGGGATGGGTCGTTACATGATGTCAAAAATCTTTCACGAATTCGAACAGCTAAGAAACCGAACCTGCGAACACAAAGACCAATGAAACCTTAAGGAGTTGTCAGAGGTCCGAAGAGGTTGTGCATCCGGGGGGACTCTCCGATGCCTAAGTTAGTATAGGGCTTAAAATATAAGAGCTTTAGAAAGTAGAGAGAGTGTTTCTTTGTGTGTATCTTTTGATGGTAAAAGCCTCCTTATATAGTGTGGGAGATAAAATCCCAATAAGAACGTAATTGCTGATAAGATTGTTCTATAATTAAATTTTGAGTATCTTGATAAAATTAGGACTTGTCTAGAGATAAGACTAGGCTTATCCATGGGCTGGAGTATGTGATATTATTATCTTACCCTTTTACCACGTGTCTTGCTTTTAATGAGAGAGCTTATTTGACCGGTGTGACCGCCACGTGTTGTTATGTCATTGAATGGGGATTCTCCTACATTAGATACCCCCCACTTCTTTGAGTGCAATTATGTAGTCAATAAAGTAGTTTGTGGGATGCGTGCTCGGTATGAGGCTACCAAGGCTCGGTATGTTATGCTTGGCATGCGGTAGTTGTGGCTTGGTGTGTCATGCTCAGCGTGTAAGCTTGGATTGATGTGCTTAGCATAATATAGCCAAGGCTTAATGCATCATGCTCGACATGTTGTGGTCGACGCTTGAGAAGACTGAAGCATGAGAGCTCGACATGAGGTGTTTGGCATGATGGAGCCAAGGTTTAATGCGTCATTCTAGGCATGCGATGGTCGAGGCTTGGGATGGCCAAAGCATGAGAACTTGGCATGAAGTGCTTAGCGTGATGAAACCAAGGCTTAATGCGTCATGCTCGGCGTGCGATAGCTGAGAGTTTAGATGGCCAAAGCGTGAGAGCTTAGCACGATGTGCTTGGCATGATGGAGCTAAGGCTTAATACGTCAAATTCGGCATGTGGTGGTCGAGGCTAGAGATGGCTAAAGAGTGAGACCTCAGCATGAGGTGTTTGGCATGATGGAGTAAAGGCTTAATAAATTATGCTTAACATGCAGTGGCCAAGGCTTTAGATGGTTGAAGTGTGAGAGTTTGACACTATGTGCTTAGCGTAATAGAGCCAAGGCTTAATGCGTCGTGCCTGGCATACGGTGGTCGAGGCTTGAGATACCCGAAGCGTGAGAGCTTGGCATGATGAAGCCAAGGCTTAATGCATCATTCTCAGCGTGCGATGGCCGAGGCTTAAGATGGCTGAAGCGTGAGAACTTGGCACGATGTGCTTGACATGATAAAGCCAAGGCTTAATGCCTCGTTCGATGACTGAGACTTGAGATGACCGAAGTGTGAGACCTTGGTATGAGGTGCTTGGCATAATGGAGCTAGGGCTTAATGCGTCATGCTTGACATGCGGTGACCAAGGCTTGGGATGGCTGAAGCATGAAAGCTTGATACGATGTGATTAGCATGATGGAGCCAAAGCTTAATGTGTCATGCTCAGCGTGCAGTAGTCGAGCCTTAAGATGGCTAAAGTGTAAGAGTTTGGTATGTTGTGCTTGGCTTGATTAAGCCAAAGCTTAATGCATCGTGTTTGGTGTGTGGTGGCTGAAGATTGAAATGGTAGAAACATGAGATCTTGGCATAAGGTGCTTGGTATGAGGTAGCCAAGGCTTAATGTGTTGTGCTCAGTGTGTGGTGGTCGAGGATTGAGATAGCCGAAGCATGAGAGAGCGTGGCCTAAGGTTCTTGGCATGATGTAGACAATGCTTAATGCATACTGCTCGTCATGCAGTGGCTGAGGCTTAAGATGGACAAAGCATGAGAGAACTAGGCCCAAGGTGCTTGGCATAAGGTAGCCAAGGCTTTAATGTTTTACGTTCAGCATGCGGTTGTCAAGCCTTGAGATAGCCAAAGTATGAGAGAGCTTGGCCCGAGATGCTTGGCATGAGCTATCCAAAGCTTTGATGCATTGTGCTCGGCATGCGGTGACCAAGACCGAGGATGAAGTAGAGATTAGGCCAAGAATGAGGTCCAAGATAAGGCCGAGATGAGGCTGAGCATGAGGCCCAAGATGAGGATGAGTTATTAAAGTAGATTATGAGATGCTTTGTTAACACATGAGATTGCTTTGTATTTTATGACGATTGGGTTCATTAATGATCATAGTCATGGCTCTGATCGGATCTAAGGGGTACCCAAAGGTATTAGGGTATCTGAAATGATGATAGATGTAGGTACCACTCTTTCTCGTCTAGGACTCATGCATCCAGCATATTACCCAAGGTGCCCCTTAAAGAAGGTGGATATGGTGAGGGTGCGGATTACGATGAATAGGCATGTTGAAATGATAGAAACCGTTGACTTGTAGTACTGATTGGGTCAAGTTCGAAGAGTTGAAGGGCTAAATGAAATCTCCTCAGAGAGGGTATGGAGCAGACCGAGACTGGATATGGCTTGGTCATATTCTTTTGATAGTTTAGTATAAATCAGATGCGAGGTTTGAGATAGGTCGACCCTATCTTCTTGGAACTGGAGACATGATGAAGATATAGGTCCGAGGTTTGAGATAGATCGAGCTTATCTTCTTAGAATTAGAGAGCTTTGTTGTATCATTGACTAACGACTTTGAATGTGTCACTGTCCGATGGCTTTAGATGCATCATTAGCTTACGGCTTTAGATGCATCATTGTTAAATGGCTTTAGATGCGTCATTTGTTGACGGTTTTAGATGCATCATTAGCTAACAGGTTTAGATGCGTCATCGACTTACGACTTTAGATACATCATCGACCGATGGATTTAAATACATCATCGGTTGATGGCTTTAAATGCATCATCGATTGATGGCTTTAGATGCGTCATTGATTGAAGTCTTTAGATGCGTCATCGATTGATCGCTTTAGATGCGTCATCGATTGACAATTTTAGATGCATTATCAGTTAATGACTTTAGGTGTGTCATTTGTTGACGGCTTTAGATGCGCCATCGACAAACGAATTCAGATGCGTCATTTGTTGACGGCTTTTGCGTTATTGGCTGACGATTTCAGTTTTTTCTTAGCACTGTAAAGCTTATAATAGTTTAATTGGTATGAAAATTTGATAATACATGAAGTAAGGAAAGATAATACCTGAATGTGAATGATTATGATGTTTTCTGGTTGTTTATGCTTCACTAGTTCGGGTTTAGGGCATGTTTGAGGCCCTTTGATGAAGAAATAACAGTCTGTTCTTTGGCCGTTTGTAAAAACATTTCCTGAGGAAGTCAAATTTCAAAATTCTGAGACTGGTTATGAGAAGGGAAGGCTGAATAATCTTGGGAACCAGATTATCCACGTCTGAAACCAAGCTTGAATTTGGTGAACTGGTCGATTTGTGAAGAAAACTCATTTGGTTGAACCAACTAATTTAAGTCAACTAACATAGCACTGAGGTGGCGCTTGCTAGGCGTCTAAATGGAAATGGCATGGCGCCTAGTCGGCGTTAACATGGCCTAGAAGGGATTTGAATGCAATTTCTTAAAAGTTTAGGGGTTGAAATATACTTTCTAAAAAAATAAAGGTAAAAAAATAATTTCCAAAAAGTTTAAGGCCTGAAATATAATTTTTCGTAAAGTTTAGGGGTCAAAATATAATTTTAAAAACGTTGAGGGTCGAATGGACCTAGTGATGTGGCATTGACATCATGATGATGTCAACTGTTGATGTCAGCGAGGACATCAGCATCTTCAACCTTTCATTTCCCATGAGCAACGATCGCCGGATTTTTTGCAAATCGACGGATAAAATTTTCATTTTTCCGACGAACTTTAGTAGTTTCTATCTATTACTTTTCGATGTTCGATCTTCATGAAACTTTGAAAACATGTAGATCGAAGGTCGATGAATCTGTTGGTGTAGCCTAATTTGAATTTCGATGGTCGAATTTTGACAAATCTGACTCTAAATATCCCCTTTTCAAGAAAACTTTGGCAGCTCCGATGGACTACTTTCCGAAGTTTGATCACCGTAAAACTTTGAACCATGTAGATTGGAGGCCAATGAATCTGTTTGTGTGGTCAGATTTTATTGTTAATGGCCGAATTTTGATAGATATGATGGTAAAGATCCATTTTCTAACGAACTTTAGCGGCTTTAATGGAAGACTTTTTGATGTCCAATCACCGTGAAACTTTGAATACATGTAGATCGAAGACCGACTAATCTGTTGTGTGACTTGATTTAAATTTTGATGATCAGATTTTGACAAATCTGACTGTCAATATCTCGTTATCCGATGAACTTTTGATGGTGCATAGGGATATTTATTAAATCTGACGAGATCTTGTGTTATTGTAATTGTGGATCAGTGGCTTATCTATAACGGCATCTTCAGAAAAAATATTTTGTTGTTCTTACATATGGAGCCAATCTGGTGATGCCAAAAATCTACCAGAAATTCGAATAGCCGAGAAACGGAACCTACGCACACAAAGACCAATGAAACCCTAATAAGTCACCAAAGGACCGGAGGGGTTGTACCTTATGGGGGACTCTTCGATTCCTAAGTTAGTATAGGAATTAAAATATGAGAGCTTTAGAAAGTAGAGAGAATGTTATTCTTTGTGTACCGTTTGATGGTGAGAGCTCCCTTATATAGTGTGGGAGATAGAATCCCGATAAGAACGTGACC